>JAWNLD010000447.1:0-40307 GCA_035041545.1 Drosophila colorata
AAAGCCCGCATTGTGCTCGTAAAGGAAACCCCTCAGGGAGTTGACGACCCGTATATCTATAAGCCCGTAGACTGTGATTTTACGCTACAGCGCGGGAAACTTACGTCAATTCACTAAGCCATTAAATCAAACAAAGGGAATACCCAACCATGACTACTAAAACTGAAATGCTATTCGTTTTTACCTTTGGTGTGCCTAACGAGCCTCCTGAGCAGATCACCTTTCGCGCTTCATCTGAGGCCCGTGCTCGCGTGGCTGCTGAAGAATATGCAGAAGAACACGGCTGGCACCCTGAGCCTGAGCTTTGGGCTACGTTGCCTGTTCAAAATGCTGTTGTCGTGATGGGTGATAGTCTGGGTGCATGTGCAGTTGTAGCACGCTCTAAACAGGTTTCCCTTACGGTATCATAATACCGCAACACACTGGCCTCTGCTTACCGTAGGGGCCTTTTTGTTACACTCTCACCAGCGTGTACACGTCGATGATGCACTAAAGTTCTGACAATCTATATGTGTGCCGTCAGACCCTGTTATAACGTCCTGATTATGAAAATGCTGCACGTTATAAGTTGTAGGCATGTGCATCTGCTGAGGCTGTGTGGCCTGCGGGAATTGGTTAGCGTTTGCAGTAGGCCAATTCTGACTTGTACGGGCGAGGCTCTGCAGGGCATTTCCCACCGTTCACCACTATCCCAACCCTCACACGCGGTTAGAGAAAAGAGAGAAAGAATAATAAGGACTCTGTACATTGTTTAATTCACCTAAACACAGAACAGGTAACTTATTATGATATAAGGATTATTTGTGCAATCAGAAAGAAGTCTATTGCCAAAGGTGGCCGAATAAGCAATAAACAACCCCAGAAACGACGAAGGGGCGGCCCACCAGCCAACCCCTTCAATTCTTTATACAACCTAGAACCATACCAGAGAGATAAAGAGTAAGGCACCTATAGACTGAATATAATCATCGGTCAAGCATAATCTTAATGATGCGAAGGAAGCCTTTCTGTTTCTTTCTCTGGTAGTCAAATTGAAAGCCTTTGACTTCAGATGAAAAAGACAAAAGACAAAATTAAGTCCCATATCTGGGCCTTAACACAAGCCAAAAAACTCACAGCATCAGCCCACAAGGTCCTTATGGTCCTGGCAGGGCACCTCACCCAGGACGGTGCTTTTCCCTCTCATGAACGCCTGGCCGCTCTTGCCGGATGCAGTCGGTCTACAGTCATACGCGCTCTCGATGCCGCTTACGCACTCGGATTGGTTTCACGGGTCCGTAGAATGACCGTGAGAGGTACTTATAAGGTCCGCACAAGCAATCAGTACACCTTTGCTGTTGAACGTGCTCAGCAAGCTGTTATCGCAGCCAGAGCGATACTTGATAAAGCTAAACGTGCTGCGGAGTTTAAACGTGCTCAATATTTAAAACACATGACAACCCGCAGAAACCTAAGTGTCATTTCAGAACCTGAAACACAGGACTATAATTATTCTCTTTATAATGAAGGGCATAAGAGCAAAGAGTTCTATCTTGCGGAGATTGCTAAGTGGGCAATTCTCGAAAAGTGAAATAATTAAATCTTGCGTTTGTGGTTTAATGGTTTAAAATCATTAAATATGAGACACAAATCTAAACGAAGCAGCGCAATGACGACAAAGCCTGAGAGTGCTCTTGTAGTTCCGTTGACTAAACTTAAAGGCGGTGTAGGTGCATCCACACTCACCAGAGAGTTAGCATTAGCGGCTATGATAGAGGATAACTTTTCAGTTGCGCTAGTGGACTTAGACCCGCAAGGGGCAACAACGCACTGGTGGAATAGGCGCAAAGAACGTGGAGACGTTCAGGCTCCTGAGCTGTTTAATGCTAAAGAGGGCATTAAGGGACTTTTAAATTCTCTGGAATTGCTCAGGAAAGAATGTAATCTTGTGCTAGTTGATTGTCCCCCAACGGTGCATCCTCTCATTGGCGAATTGGTAGCCCGTGCTGACCTTTCAATCGTGCCTACGCGCCCTAATATATCTGACCTGGATGCTATCGGTCCCGTTTTGAATATGCTCGGTAGAAATGTTAAGCGTTCGTTTGTAATAACTCAAATTAGCTCTCCTCGTTCCCTAGAGGCCAGAGAAGCCCGTACAATGCTGTCTAATTATGCTCCGGTGCTAGGGCATACGACAAACAGAATAGGCTACTCTAGGCCTTCAGCATCAGGCCTTACGGGTTATGAGAGAGATATAAACGTCCGCCTAGAAGTTCGTAAGTTGTGGTCAGCTATAAAAGAGCTGTCTTTTTAATTTAATCAGTGAGAGGAACAGGAAAATGGCTTCTAAAGCAGCAAAACAGAAACAAGTTCTCTCTAACCCTCTATTCGTAGAGCAGGGCCAGAAAGCTGATGCTATAGGCACATGGAATGAAAAAGACAGCACTCAGCTAGATTTAGGTAACGTAGATACCACTTTTATTGATGATCAGAATGAAAAACTAAAGGATACACGCAAGAATATTGCTATGGAATTGGCTGATCTGCGAGCATTAGCTAAAAACTATGTGATGCTGCCTCCTTTTATGCAGAAGGCGATTGATGAGAAGCGCAATGCGCTCCTGAAAGAGCATAAGCGGCTAACATACCTGCAGCGCCAGGGTGGTGATTTACGCTCCCACATGAAGAACTCATCTCTGTATTTGCTTGCGGATGATCACCACAGGCTAAGAGAGCTTGCCGCACGACTTGGGCTGCGCAAGCAGCAAATGATAATGGATGCTATTGACGCGTATCTACTCGAATATGGTGAAGAACCACTTACTCGGTGGGAAAGTAATTAATACCCATAAGAGGCCCTCTACCGCGCAGGCAGGGGGGCTTTATTTTTTTTTTTAAAGCACACAGGGGGAGGGGGCTTTTTATTTTTTTTTATAAATTGAAAGAGAATAGAGGGTGGCTGTTCGGACTGGCGTGGTGCGTCAGGGAGCCCTGCCCGTGGCTGAAAAAAGCCAAAGCGAAAAAAACGCTAAAAATCAAGAAAAAGCTAATTAGTGTTAATTAGAGATTAACTATATGTAATTGATCTTTTACTCTTTCTGTCTGATGAAAGCATCATACGCATCAAAAACAGGCTTGTAAAGTCATTAAATCGCTAAATCACGAAAAAAGTTTCACTAAATCGCTAAATCACGCGATACCCTCTGTAAGCCTTATATTTTACCGTAGGGGCCTTTCTGGTTATTCCCGGTACGATTGCATTACGGATTGCCTAAGATATGCTGTGCGGCAAAATATGGGGCTGTAGGTTATCGTGTGGCTTTCCTTCTCACGTCTCTTGTTTAGTATTTCAACGCCAGAAACGAAAAAACCCTCTAGCAGAACGCTAGAGGGCTTCTGAAAAGCATTGGATGTACGTGTAGGGGGGTGCTTAGGTCAACTCGCGGTATAGTGCAGCCAGATTGCTACGGTAACTGCACACACCCAAAATAGTGACCATAAATGCTCTAAAATAGTCATTTAACAAGCTCCAGAGAGACCAGCAGGTGATGGGAGCCATTCAGGAGTTGCTCAGGCGGGTTGCGCCCTTCCCTGAGAAACCCGTTTATTCTCTCCTGTAGCGCATTATAGCGCTCTTGCCACGCATGAGAGGGAACAAACCCGAAAATACAGGCTTCATCTTTAGGCCAGGGCTTCCGCAAGGTGGAATTGTTCATATGCCCAGAGCCTCCATTTCTGCAAAAATAGCGTCAAGCTGGCGCTGAGTGACTGGCTTGGCTTTTTGCACTGAATACCCGGCCTTTCTAAGTTGTGACCGGATAGGCAGCCAGAAGAAAAAGGGCACTTTTCCTCCTGGGAATTGCTGATCTAACAGTTTCCAGTTGTGTTCTGCCTGGGTGTTCTCTGGGAATAACGTGTAAACTGTGCCACAGTCTGAAATTCGATATGTGAAGTCAGGCGCTTTATTGCTCATATGATCAAGCCTCCCTGCCTGTAAATCTGGAGACATAAGCGGTTGCTTGCGTGAAGCCGTCATGATCTTTACGGGCTCTGAGATAGTAACCAAGGGTTTCCGTTTCGGTTGTAAAGATCCGCTTTGCGGTAATGAAAAAGAGACCATGCAGCCGCCGTGCGACCTTGGCAGCCTCCCAGAGGGAAGCCGCTTGTATCACTGTATTTACGGTTTTAAAGCCTTGGTCACGTCCGCCTACATAGTCGATCAGATATTTCCGGGTCATGTTTCTGTTTCCTGAAATGAGCGATTTAATGATTGAGTGATTTAGTCACTTACCTAAAATCGCAGCGGCAGCGGCCATCACTTCAACAGATGCGGAGATGTACTGTTATAAAATCGGATGTTTCCTAACTCATCTACTGTGAGCTCCTGGCACCCTGGCTTAGTTGCGAAAACAGTTTTCAGGGCTTTTTGATCGGTTAGGTGCCAGCCGTCCCCCTGAAGAAATGACAAAGCGGCTTCTCTTGCGTTGCTTAGCTTCTTTTCTTCTTCCTGTTTCTCTTCCACATAATGCCAAGCAGCAATCAACGGCACGCCCAGGCGCTTCCCTGCCTCTTTGCCTACTTGCTCAGGTTTATTTGCAAGCCTATCTACCGAAAAACTTACTTCTGAGGGGCAGGTTTCATTGTCACTATTTCTACGCATTAAATCCGCCAGTGTATAATGACCGTATGCGAAGTTAGGAAGAGAAGGAGATACGACTATTCTATAACCCTTAAATGAAAAACGAATGAAAACAGAAACTCCTGTAGTCTTATTCCTAAGGTGTGCTCTACTCAGGCCGCCAATATCAGAGGTGGAAGGTTCATATATCCAATCCTCCTTTTGCGTCTGTGTTGCTGTAGCGAAACCCTTGATAAAGCCGGTCATGTGCGTATGTGATAGTGCGTTAGAAACAAAAGCGGCGCGGTCATTCTGTAGTGCGTATGTATTAGACATTAGTTTGTTTTCCTGAGTGTGTGTGTTTTTCTGATAATGCGTGATTTAATGAGTGAGTGATTTAATGGTTATTTTCATCATCAGCATTATCACACAGGAGTATGTCGGACCACAGCGGCCCGTAGAGCTCTAACGCCAGGGCAGCCGCGCTAGAGTAAACAGAGACGCCAGCTACAGGATGCACAAACTCGACCTTGTTATGACCTACAGGGAACACGTCAAAGCCTTGGTCACGCAATGCAACGACCACAGCAGCATCTGACAAAGACCGCTTAATTGTTTGCGTTTCCCTGCAAAATGCAGCAGCGGACGCAAAGCGGTCATATTGTTCTAAGGTATCGTAATTATGAGCTTCGAAGTAAGGCTCGACAAAATCAGGAATTGAGTGAGAGAGAGCTAAAGACATTGTATATCATCTTTCTGGTATGGTTCATTTTTTGCATCATCCGCCTGATTGTCCCTGAGGTGGTGGCCTCGTATTAGGTGTAACCCGGCTGATGAATACACGGTACCGCCGTCTTTTGAGCTTGTAAAGCCATTAAATCGTTAAATCACGAAAAAAGTTTCATTAAATCACTCGATCATTAAACCACGCATTTTCCTCTTGCGTTTTCTGATGGTTTGATATAGCCGCGCCTGCCTGTGCTGTGTAAGGCCCGTAAATGACCGTAGAGGGCTGTTGCTGTGCTTATAGGTGCAATCGGTCCTGATGGGTGCGTGATGGTATCCTGTGACGATCTGATGGGCTCCTGATGGGTGCGTGATGGGTGCGTGATGGTATCCTGTGGGAAACCTCTTACTGAGTTTTAATTCTCCCTTGCGGTAATATGTTACCCAAGGCTGCCCCGGTCGTTGTATGCAGGGAAGGGCCATACGTGCTACGCTCCTGAGGGGTCACACGCACGAAAAGAAAAAAGTTTATAAGATATATTATGCCAACTCACACGACTCGAAACGGCCAGGGACTCAAAACGGGTACCCTTGCGGCATGGTTTCATGGTCACTGCTTGACTTCACCAGGAGGCCCTTAAGCCGTTGTTGTTGTTGAGCTGCAAGCCACGAAAACATTCTCAGCGGAAACTCTACGGAACTCATGCGGTCCGAAACTGTACCGCTTATACTCCTATAGGTACTCCCCTGCCCTACTCTGGTTTGTACATGGGTCCCTTTCAGGGTACCCTTGGGCTTCCTTTTGGGATTGAGGGAAAATAAGGGTTTTCTTTATTTTTTTCAAAGGGTTACGGTGGTTATGGGGAATTAGCCCGCATAATAGAGGAACGCCGCTAAGGTAAGGGTATAAGAGGATAGAATTATCAACCTCCTTAACCTCATACCTTTCATAGCGTTAATGATTTAATGAGTTAGATGATTGTCATAAAGATGATGATGATGATGATTGTCATGAGTATGATTAAGGAGAGATATGCCTTTAGAGGCTACAGTAACAACTATTGCTGATCTTGTGGCTACTGACCCGCTTGATACCGATGTGGCTCAACAGGGTGCTGGCCATATACGGAACATAAAGACAGCTCTTAAGGGGACCTTCCCTAACGTAAAAGGGGCAGTCAATGCTTCTGATACAGAACTAAACAATATCACCGACTCTCTTTCCAGTGATGGTGAAACAATAACAATACCTACGTTAAGCGTTGCTAAGAGTGCGTCTGTTCCTGCTATTACGGACTGGTCAGGTTATGCTGCTGTAGGGGCAAAAGATGCTGATGCGCGATATGCTCGGTTGGCCTATGCCAATGCATTTACGGGCAACTGTACGTTTTCAGGCGCGGTTAATGTAACAGGGACATTTACGTATAATGGTGTTGCTGTTGCAACTGCGGACGATGTTTCTAAGGCCACGACAGCCATTGAGACGTGGGCAAACTCTGGATTTGTAGCAGCTTTGGCGGGGGCTAAGGGTGGCGTAAATGCGGCGACAATGGACGCATCAGGAAACCCAAGTTTTCGTGATACATCAGGCACTTGGCATGTGTGCCAGCCTTATGGAAGTTATCAGGCGGCAGGCGATTATGTGAATAGCTCTGGCGATATAATGACGGGCGGCTTAACTCTCTCAGCGGAGAATACAGCATCGGGTTTGTACTGGGGCGCTCCACTTTACTCCATAATTAAAAACCAATCAGGGGGGTCATCTACAGGCGATTACTCTTTTGGTTTATGGGCGCAGCAGCTCCCTGGCACATATACAGCAGGCATTTTATCGCTGAATGGTTATCAAGGGCGTAAAGACTTCAGATTTAACGAGGATGGGAATATCATAACCCCGTTAGGTACTGTTGCATTAACAACAGAGCTTCCCACGTCAGGTATTATCGCCGCTAATGGGAATTATGGTGCATGCTACTGGACGCAAATAGGTGACGTGCTCACTCAGACATTTAAGTACACAATGGACGGAGGCGGTGATCAAATAACGTGGCCTCGTGCATTTTCAAACAATGATGTTGTCCCTGTTTGTAAGGGTTTTGCAAGCGGAGGCTATCAGGAGGGTGGCTTTGAGCCCGCTACTGTCAATAGTACAGGGGGTAAACTGGATAGGTTCAACTATGACCAGGGCGATAGCGTTGTTTACATTACAGTAACAGGACCCGCGTAGTATGCCTGTTTTTCCTGTGCGGGAGGTAGGGACGAAAGGGGTCTTAACAGTTGCCCCTCCCGCCTCTCTTGATGCGGGCGCGTGGAGTTATGGCGAGAATGTATTATTTACAGGATATGCTGCTGTTCCCTCCCCCACGTTCGTCAGATTGGGCAGTACCCCTACATTCCCTATAGTTCATGCTATCGCGCCTATGCGGTTCTCTGATGAAGAATTTGACGTAATTTATACGTTCGGCCCGAAAGGTGAATGTGGTCAGGTTCTCTCATCAGGAAAGTACACATCTGTAACGCCAAGTGCAGGAGCAACAGGCGGCGATACAACGCTACAATATACAGTTACGAGTTTAGCTAATGTACTGTATGTGAATAGGCCAGATATTGGGCAGTTATATGTTGATGCCGCAGGAAGTTCTTTCGCAGCGCTCCCTAACAAAGATAGTGACTGGTCCTGTCAGGTACTCAGGGGCTTCAAGGACTTTCTGGTTGCATTGAATGTATCAAAGGCCGGGGTAAACCAAAGTAACCTGGTAAAGTGGTCCAATGCGGCACTTAACGGGCAGGTGCCTAGCGATTGGGATTATACCCTGGCAAAAAACCCTGAGAGCCTGGCGGGGGAAAACCCTATAGCAGAAATGTACGGGCCTATCACGGACGGCCTGGCATTAGGCGACCTCTTCATAGTTTACGGGCGCAATGAGATATGGAGCATGACGTACACAGGTGACGGCTCAAGTATCTTTACGTTTCGCCGTTTGTTTGGTGAGGGGTCCAGAGGGGCAAACTGTGCTGTTGAGGTGAACGGGACACACTTTGTCTTTGGGGAAAAGCGTTTATTCGCTCATGACGGAACGACAATAACGCCGATTATGGCCCAGACTAACGCTCGCCGGGTTTATCAGCGTGTGGACACGACCAGACAAGAGATGTGCTTTGTGACGCATGATGTAGACCGGACACTGGTACTGTTCTGCTACCCCACAACAGGCTCTGTAGGTTGCAATGAGGCTTTTGCTTATAATTATGCTACGGATACGGGGTCATTTATTACGTTGCCACAGTGCTTTTGTGCTGCTGTCGGTTCTCCTACGTCTAACACGGTATGGAATGACCTGGTGAGCACAACATGGGACTCCCTTCAGGTTTCATGGTCAGCCCTGGATGCCTCATACGCGCCTTCAGTCCTCTGGGGTGGTGCGGGGAATAACGGCGGTACACTGTGGGTTTACCAGAGCTACAATGACCTCAATGACGGGGGTGTAGATATGGACAATAATTTCGACACTGTTTTAGAGCGGTCTATCCTTAACCTCGACGCCAATCAGCTAAATGTTAATCCGTTAGACGCTACTCCTACAATTCGGAGTGCAAAGCGTATCACGGCTATTGAGCCCCTTATGGGTGAGCAGAATGGCCCTGTGATGATCGAGGTTGCAGGGGGTATGAATGTACCGCAAAATCCTCAGTGGTCCTCAGTGGGACAGTTCGACGGAAGTACAGATTATAAAGTAGGTACTCGCGTTACGACAGGCCGCTGGCTTGGTATCAGGTGGACAATACCAGCAGGAACTTATGCGGAGCTTGTCGGTTATGACTTGGAATGGATACCCTGGGGCGGTCGCTAATGGCAGAAACACAAAAGAAGCGCCAAAGCGCAAAGACTTATCAGCCGGGGACGCCTCCGCAGGACCTCAAGGGGCTCCCCCGGTTCCTATATCTGGAACTGCAGAAAATTGCTGTGGTGATTAATTCTATTCAGGATGCAGTTACTGCAAATCCCGTATGATGTAGGACGGGGTTTTCGTGTGATCGACCGTGATACGCACGATGCTCACGTAATACACGAAGATGGGCGTTGGTGGCTCCACAACACAATAAAAGCACCGTGGACACGAACGCTACGCCAGCAAGTCACAAGTGACCTCAGATTTATTTCTGAGCGCCTGAAGGTTGATCTGTGGGTGTTAGGGCCTGATGTATTCAGTACGTCTAACCGGACCCGTCACCACAAATTCATGATGTTAATGGGATTTTCAGAAGTAAATCCTGAGTATGATGTAAATAATGAAAAATCAAGGACATATATTTTAAAGTATGGGCAAGAGTAAAACAAAAACTACTCAAAATGAATCGTCAACGTCAGGCCCGTTATCCTGGCAAAGTAGCGCAATCCAGAACGCTTTTGGTAATGCACAGAATATCTATAACCAGCAGGCATCCGCCACGCAGCCTAATTGGAATACCTACACAGGCCTGAATAACATCCAGACGGGAGCCCTTAACAACGCTGTTACCAATACGCAAAACCAGAGCAATCTGGGTGACAGTCTGATGAATACAGGCTCAGGGCTGTTGAGTAATGGGGCGTCTGGCACGAGCAACCTTAACAGTGCAGCAGGTACTGCATCACAGTTTGCGAACGGAAACTTTAATCAGGGCTCTACAGCTACGTCTAACGCTGTTTCTGGCACGGGTTCTCAGTATGCCAATCAGGGCCTCAGCAACCTGCAAAACGCTTCTACGCTGGCAAATACAGATGCGACAGCACAGAACACAGCAGACGCTACAGCTTATGCTAATTCCTCTGGGGTGCAGAACGCTATTAAGGCGGCTAACGCATATGCTGACCAGATGTACCAGCGGACCACAGGGACTGACCTCAACGCGGCGGCTGTGGCAGGAGGCAACCTGAATAGTTCCCGCGCAGGTGCTGCTTCAGCGGTCTCTCAGGCCCTTCAGAACGCACAGGATGAGAACAATGCGGCAAGCATGTTCTCTAGCGCCTATAATACGGGCCTGAGCACAGCAGAACAGGCACGACAGGCAAACCTAAGCGGATTGCTTAATGGGGCTTCTACGGGAATCTCTGGGGCTAATTCAGCAGTTGATGCACAGCAGGCCGGGAACTCCCAGGTAAATACCAACAATGCTTTACAGCAGAGCGGGGCAAGCCTCCTGAGTAACATCGGCTCTAATCAGGTGGGGGCAGCGTCAACAGGCTCTAATATTGCATCGTCAGGTGCTGACCTTCAGAATACTGCAAATACAAATCAGTATAATGCAGGTACAGCTTATCAGTCGAATAGTGAAGCAGCAAAACAGGCTGATGTTTCCGCTTATCAAAATCAGCAGGCTAACCAGTGGTCGCAGCTTCAGAACTTGTGGAATATTATAGGTTCTAATCAGTGGGGTGGTACTTCTTCAGGTACCTCAACGTCAACTACGACAAGCTCACCTAGCCTCATGTCAATGATACAGGGTGGAATTGGAACTATTGCGGGCTTAACGCAGATGGCAGGCAGCTCAGGAAGCTCTGGCAGCAGCTCATCCAATCCGTTTAGCGGTTCGGGTACCTCAGCAGATGCGGCTTTCGCTATCTGATGCTCTCATATCGGGATATTAAGACTTTCTGGGTTATGCCCGCCTTGGCAGAGCTACAGAGAACGAGGACAGGGGCGCAAATCAATGTCGCCTCAGATGCTTCCGCTTGTTTAGTTGGGGCTACAGGATACCTTGAAAGCCGTTATCAGGCGCTGCAGCAATATGGTGGCGGGCCTGCATTAGGTTTCTGGCAGATGGAGCCTGTTACCTTCAGGGATAATGTAAAGTGGGCTGTAGAGCACGCTATCCTGGATATAACAGACCGGCCTGAGCCTGAGCGAATGGCGCAAGACCCTATTTTCGGGGCTAAAATGTGCCGTATTCACTACATCAGGAAGCCTTTTACTCTCCCTGAAAATCCAACGAATGAGCAATTAGCCGCTTTACATAAGCAGTTTTACAATACAGCCCTTGGAAAAGCAGATGCAGGGCATAACGCATTAATTTTAAAGGAATTTTTCACGTAATATGGTTTTTTCTCTGGTTAATGCTATGGAACCTATAGCGCAGGCAGAGAGCGGGGGGAATGCAACGGCACAAAACCCCTACTCTACCGCGTCAGGGCTTATGCAGTTTACACAACCTACCTGGGCGGCTCTAGCTAAGAAGTACCCAGACGGAGGCTTTACCCCGGACAACATGAATGACCCTGATATGCAGCGCAAAGGGTTTATGACGTTAGGGGCTAATGAGTACCTTCCCGCTTTACAAAATGCAGGGATTGAGCCGACAAATTCAAGTATTTATACGCTTCATCATTTTGGAACGCCTAACGGAATTGCACTGATGAAGGCTGACAGAGGTAAGAAAGCCTCTGATGTTCTGGGAAGTAAGTGGGCGAGTATTAAAGCGGCCAATCCAGATATTGCTAAGATGGGAGATAACGCTACTGCAGGCGACCTTCTAGACCATACCAGCGGCCTGATTGGAGAAAACCCCGCAGGCCAGAATAGTGCTGATAGTGGGGCATTACAAAGTGCATCTGTGCAGCTTGGTCAGCCTGGGGATGATGCCGACTTAACACAAGAGATACCTGATGCTCCGGCATCGACCCCCATTGAGGACCCCAGAGAGAACAGAGGCCGCGCCTCCAATTTTCTCCGGGCACTAACCGCATGGGGCGCGGGTGCAAATGGCCGGGATGCTGCAGCCGGGTTAGGCCAGGGTGCCCGTAACATTTTGGACTTAGAAGATGGGGACGATAATAGGTCAGAGCGTGTCGCACAGCTTAATAATCAGCAGGAGATGCAAGACTGGCGCAACCGTGTCGCAACGGTAAACGCCAGAACAGCGCAAGGCAGGGCACTTCAACAGTCCAGACTAGAGCGGGCCAATGCTGTAAGGGCGGGCCTGCTTAGTGGTCTTGACCCTGCTTCAGCAGTAGCCTTAGCGACAGCCCCTGCGGGGACACAAACGAATATTTCATATGACCCGAATATGGCGATGGGAGGACGGGGTTCAGCCTCATCATATCAGACCCCTGTTAATTTGCAGGTTGCTAACCCTGACGGCTCTGTTTCTCACTGGCTTCAGGCCTTCAGTAAGCGCGACGGTAGGCCCTTGTTTACCAACACAGAAACCGGAGAGACGCAGGCAACCCGGCCAGATGGTGCGTATGACCCGGCAGAGACACCTCAGAAGGAGATTATGGCACAGGCGCAGCAAGACGCTTCCGCCTACACTTCAAAATCAGCGCAGTTAAATGAACTGGCAGATAAAGCTAATCAGGCTCTTTCATTCCTCCCTTATGTACGTCCTGGGGCAAGTATGACAGCGGCAGCAGCCAGGGGGTTGTCACAATTATCTGGGATGCCCGTAGGAGGTAATGACCCGGCAGCGGAGCAAGCAATGGAGAGCGTACTATCTGGGCTCCGAACAGCAGCCCTACAGCAGGATAGGGGTTTAGGGGCGCTCCGTATGCCGGAAATTAATGAAGCAATGAAAAGTACAATTAGCCTTAAACAAAGACCTGAGGCGATACATTACATTGCTTCAGAGATGCAAAACCGGGCTGATTATGCAAACAAGGCATCACAAGCCTGGGAAGATTTACCCTTGGATAGCCCTTACCGCACCCGGCTTGGCTTTAATAGCTTCATGCGTAGCTATAAAAAGGAAAACCCGTATAAGGCTCTTTCGTGGAAAGATACCTTAGCTAATTATGCGGAGCCTCAGGCGGATACATCGGGGCATATCATGGGTGAAGGGGCCGCACCCACGCAGCAGTTAAACCCTGCGGCCCGCGTCGGTCCCTCAGGCGGCCAGCCTATTCACCCGCAAGCCGCACCACAGGCCCCAAGCGGGGGAATCTCAAACTTCCAGAATGTACCATTTCAAATCTTACCTGATTAAATCTAACTAAGGAGGCTTATTGCCTATTTTAAATATCCCCGGTGTTGGGCGTGTACGTGTTGGTGACGAGTTCACCAGCATGTCACATGAGGCTCAACAGTCCTGGGTCAATCAATTCGCACAAGCACATGCGGCACAGCAGACTACATCGGCATCTCAGACCCCACAGGAAGCCCCTCAGCAAGTGCCAGCGGCGGAACAGGGGCAACCAGAACAGCAGGCAGCAGAGCCTAACTATGATGGGTCTGGGGCATCACTAGGGAATTTAGCGAATGCAGCAGCTCAGTCTATCGTCCATGGGCTACCCGCAACACTAGAAAACGGTGCGGCTGTTTTGGGGCGGACGTTCACAGGAGATAGTCCAACTTATGACAGATGGGCAGCAGCAGCAGCTCAGAATAGAAAAGCGTTAGCTGCTAATTATCAACATCCCGCAGGGGTAGACCCGTCTATAACTCATGCGCTCCGGCATGGGGGACTATCAGGGGCGTTACGAACCTTAGGCTACTCCGCTGCGGAGAATGTAGGGCCTACAGGGGCATTAGTTGCTGCGGGGGCTATACCTTATGTTGGCATTCCACTGGCAGGTGCATTAGGCGGCACAGAGGCGGCTGATAATGTGTCTCAGGAGAAAGCTGCAGCGGGCTTAAAAGATGCAGACAGACTAAATAAGGGTGATGTAGCGAATGTGACAGCACAGACGCTCCTGAATGCACTTCCTGTAAAAGTACCAGCAGGCGGATTAGTCAAAGGCCACTTACCTTTCCTGGGGCAGTTTGCAACCCGCCCAGGTATGCTAGGGCGTGGAATGATCAACGCAGCGACTGAGGCCGGTAAAGGCTCGTTAGGGTCTGCACTTGATCAAACCTCGTTAGGGCTTCAGGGAGCTGATTTAGGCTCGCCCGGAGATGTTTTCCAGAATATTGCTGACGCAGGCCTAACCCGTGGGTCTCTGGCAAGTGCTCCTCTTGCTCCCAGGGTAGCAAAAGCTGCAGCCCAAGAGATCGACCGCACACACATGCGGTACTTCTCTGATTTTGGGAAAGGAATTTCTGAGTATCAAAAAGGTATAAAATCAGGAAAGCAGCTTGCAGATATGAGCGACAAAGCGAAACTTGCAGTTGCTACTCTTGATAATGGCGACCAGCAGGCGGCGAGGGCAAGCGGCCAGACGGGTGAAACAAATTCTGCAATCACGTCTAATGGTGAGTTAGGTGCTACGAAAGTACAGCTTGAGAACATTCGGGACGCACTAAAAGCTAACCCGAAGGCGAATGGTATTGAGGCAACCCCTAAGGAACTAGATAGGGTTATGTCTGAGGCTATTCGTGAGGCTACTAACCACAACATGCGGATTGCTCCGGCTACAGAGGGCAACGCAGCGCCAAGTGCTCAACAGCGGCTACAAGAGCTTCTTCCTGATGAAATATTCAGGCCTTTAGAAGCCCGTTTCAATACAGCAGACTTGATGAGCCAAGATAGACTACAGAAGAAAAGTAAGCCGATTACGGCTCCTGTGCTCCGTGGGTTCATGGGGAGAGCTCTTCCCATGGCTTTAGTAGGGATGGGGATAGAGTCGGGACACCCGGCAGCAGGGGCCGTAGGTGCCGGAATAGCCGGAATCGCCGGGGCAGCAGCCTCACTCAGCCACAGAGCAGCTAATGGCGTCGTGGACCGTATTGGCGGAAAAGTGGATAATGCTCTCGGCCTCGGTACACCCCCAAGCCTACGCCGAATAAACGCAAAAATGGCGTTGGCGGAGCGCATGGGTTACTCCCCCAGACAAGTAGGCGACCAGTTAAATGATATTGAGGCCGCTGCAAAAGCCGCAAGCAACGCAGAAGCAGTTAAGCAAGCGCGAACCCGGCAGGCCCGTGGCTTTACGCCAGCACCTGTTCCTATGCAAGTAATACAGAGGCCACAGCAACCAGCCCCGCAGCAAAATGCCGAGATGCCGCAGCAGGCACCTGCAACACCCCCGCAGCAACCTCCTGTTATCCCTGTACCTAGGGCGGCTCCTACCCCTTTACCAACAGTACAAGCGCCACCACGCACACCTCAGATTGTCCCTCAGAAGCCTGTTATTCGTATCCCGGCACCTTCCCGGCCTTTGCAGGCGCAGGGGCCTGTAGCGCATAGTGCTGCTGAAATTGTAAACCAGCGCATCCCAGGATGGGCCGCAAAGACCGCTCAGAATTATGGGGTTTCTCCGACTGAGATCATGAGTTTTCTGAGTAATAGATTGGCAGATAATAAACTGACGCCAGAGCAATATGCGTATGCGACCGGAACGGATAATATTGGAGATAATATTCAGACGGTCCAGAGAGAAATAGGGGCGTTAAAGCACTCTGGTTTATGGCAAAATGCCAGTGCTTTTAGAGACCCACAAGCCCGCGCAACTCTCAGAAACCTGAGTAGCCAGATAGACACCTCAATACAGCCAGACGCGCCAGAGAAGCGGCCTGATGTAGATTATGACGGGAAACCTATCAGGAATAAGGCAAGTTATCAGGGGGCAATACAGCATGAATCTGAAGCTGCTGAGGCCATACTGAGGCAAAACCCTAAGTTGCTCACGCATGTTCTGGCAATCAGAACCGGGAAAACCCCAAAGGCCCGCAAGCAAATCCTCAAGCAGAGACTGCAGAAAATACCAGCGAACCAACGGGATACCGCAGAGCTTACGCTGCTACCATTAACTACTTTTGGATACAAAGGAAACAAGGAAATTAAAGAATGATTGATGCACTAAAAAAACTTAATGAAATCATTAGTTTAAACGAAAAACTGGTAATTAGCCCGCATATTAGAGAAGCGCCTGAGAAAGATACAGTATTAAAGGAACTCATAGGGACTACCCCGTGGTCTTTATACGCTCGTACACATCCGGCGCTAAGTGCATATGTTAAGGCGCTCCTAGAGGGGCAGCTTAGTGAAAAAAGTGAAGAAAAAGGAAGTGGAAGAAGTAGAGAGCGAAGTCCCGCAGAAGAAAGCCCGCAAGAAGCGATGGACACGGCCAGCACAGCCCCACGATGTTCCGACAGAGGGAGAGCTGAATTGGTCTCGGTCAGAAGCGAACAAAGCCCACTGTCGGGCGCTTCTTGCACGAATACACCCGAAGAACAACCCGAACTACAGAACCCGAAAGGGAAAACCCAACGGAGTAAGGGGAAAACGCGGGGAAAAGATGTTGAAGGAAGCGAGGGAGAAAGCAAGAGCGGTGGCTGAAAAGGCATTTCAAAAACTAGATCAGAAGCGGGAAACAGGCCTGACGCCACAGCAGCGTGATGAAACTTTCGGCGCTGTAGCACGGGACTTTGTTGCAGAGGGTAAGATCGACAAGGCTATTCTTGGGAATGTAATTCTCATGGAAGCGGCTGAGATCGTTCTTTCTCGTTTCCCCGATAATCACGGACAATATCCGGGTCAGCATATCTATTCTGTAAGAGACCGTCAGGCATCTATGGCGCTCCTTGCTCCTTACCTCCTTGATAAGCCGGAGCAGAAGATTGCCGCACGTATGCAGTCAGTAGAGAGTGCTCTTCTTGAGCTTGCTCAGGATGATGATGATACGGATAGCGCGGGCCTGCCTATACTTGACGCTGAAGCTACACTGATAAGTGCTGGCTGAGGACTTTAATCCTTCTGCCTTTCTAAAACTTCTTAAAAGTGACTATCCGCTATACGCACGTAAGCTCCTAAAAATACGAACAAAGACAGGTGATATTGTTAGACTTAGGCTTAATAAAGCCCAAGTATACTTTATAAACCAATGTCGGGAGCAGCTAAAAAGGGTTGGTTATATCCGTATTGTTGTCCTAAAAGGCCGACAGCAGGGATTATCAACTGTAATAGCGGGGATGTTATACCATAAAACTAGCATGAACTCAGGTCAAAAAACTGTGGTTGTTGCCCATAAAGATGAGGCAAGCCGAACGCTTTTTGATATGACTAAGCGGTTCCATGAGAATATCCCCGATGCGCTACGGGCTAAGACTAAATCATCCAATAGGAAAGAGCTGGCCTTCTCAGGAAAGTATGGCGAAGGGGGGCTTGATAGTTCTTACGTGGTTATGACTGCGGGGGGCTTCGACCCAGGCCGATCTGAGACATTGCAGGGTGCTCATCTTTCTGAGGTTGCCTTCTGGCCGCGTGGGTCAGCAGCAGACAACTTTAACGGTATGATTAAGGCTGTCCCCCGTGTCCCCGGCTCCATGTGTTTCGTTGAGAGTACAGCGAACGGCGTTTCTGGGGTGTTTTACGAGTTATGGCAGGGGGCTGTATCAGGGGCCAATGAGTTTCATCCTGTGTTCATCCCGTGGTTTTGGGATGATGGTTACAGAATGGCTATCCCTAAAGGGTTCAGCGCTACGCCAGACGAAAAGGACCTCATGCGTAAGTATGGGCTTGTCCTAGAACAAATCGTATGGCGGAGAAATGAGGTTGCTCTTAACGGACTGGATAAGTTCAAGCAGGAGTACCCTTGCTGTCCTGAAGAAGCCTTTCTGACAACAGGCTCTCCTGTTTTCGTGGGTGATGCTTTTGAGGAAATCCAGAAAGCAGTCTCTCACAGCTTCCAGAAATTTACGCATATCAAAGCCTTAGGCTTCCGTGAAAACGAAAGGGGTATGTTAAGTGTCTGGGAAGCTCCTGTAACGGGAACGACTTACGTTATAGGTGGGGATGTTGCTAGTGGTGTGAGGAATAGAGACTACAGCGTTGCGACTGTTTTAGATGATAGCCGTAAAGTTGTAGCTGTATTTAGGGGATGGGTAGACCCTGAGTATTTTGCAGATATTCTAAACGATTTAGGCAAGTGGTATAATGACGCAAGAATTATTGTTGAGCGTAATAATCATGGCTTAATGACGTGTTCACGCCTGTACAGAGACTTGCATTATGCAAATTTCTACACAGAGGAAACATTAGACAGAGAAACGAAAACCCTAAAGAAAACACTAGGTTTCTGGACGGGAGAGCACTCAAAAAACCTCATTCTTGATGAATTGCGGGCAGTTGTTCGGGATGGAAAAATAACAATCCCAGACCCCCGCACAGTTCAGGAAATGTTCACGTACGTTCTGCATGAGGACGGAAAAATGGGTGCCGAAAAAGGTAAAGATAAGAACGGCGAGGATTATCATGATGATACTGTCATGGCTTTAGCTCTAGCCAATCATATCTTTGCAGGACGCTCAAAGCCTTATGTGTTCCCAGACGCAGGCTTTGCTGTCGTACCTTAGAAATTAAAAAACAGGAGAAACCTAAAGCCTTTTATGGCGAAAATTGATAGCACGTATGGGGTTGACGATGAGGACCTTAAACGGCGCATTGAGCAATCTATACAGCAGGCCAAGTTAGCGGGGGACGGGAATATGGCGTCTCTCCGCGACGCACGTATCGAAGCCCTACAATACTATCGCATGGAAAAGCCTGTGCGGTTCAATGAGGGTTCTAACAGCTTTGTATCCTCGGATGTTTTCGATGCCGTAGAGGATATGAAAGCCACTATTTTAGAGACATTTACGGGTAACGTGAAGCCTGTGCGGTTCGTCCCTAATAATCCTCAAGAGGTGCAGCAGCGTCAAGTTGAGACCACCCTTGTTGATTATGAAGTGATGGAGAAGAGCAACGGATACTATCTCCTTAATGATGTAGCTTATGACGGTCTTATGGCCCGCAATGGTATCGTGCAGGTTTTCTGGGAGGATGCTGAGGAAATTATCCCGTATACAGTATCTAACCTAACGCAGGACGCAGCTAATGCTTACCTGCAGCGCCACGCACAAGATATTGCTGACTATGACATTGAGGAAGTAGAGCCTGATGAGGGTGATCAAGAGCCTACGCTTACCTTAACAGTGCAGATGAGGAAGAATAAATCAGGGGTTCGTATTGAGTGCGTACCCGCTGAAGAGTTCGGCCTTAACTCAGACAGCACAGGACTTCATGATACAACTTTTTGCTACCGTATGCGCCGGATACAGCTTTCCAAGCTCCGCGATATGGGCGTCTCACAAGAGGATGTTGATGAAATAGCAGAAAGCCAGGAGTTTGAAACACTTTCGACGGTGGGTGCGTGGTCCTCAGAAGCCACGGAAAAGCAGGAGCGTGTGAGGGACGTAGGGGTTTACCTCACGGATGACAGCGCCACAGCGCAGCGGTATGTGCCTGTTTTTGAAGCCTATATTCAGTGCGATACTGACGAGGGTAAGAAGGTATTTCAGTGCTTATACTCGTGTGCTCGCCTCTTAAAGCGAAGTGTTGTTGACAGGCATCCTTTTATCTCCTTCACGCCTTTGCGGGTTCCTCATCGGTTCTGGGGGGATGACTTTGCGGGTAAGATAATCCCAACGCAGAAAGTAAACACTTCTGTAATGCGGTTTATCTTAGACAGCGGCATGAATACGACTGTCCCCCGGTGGATGGTGCGTGAGGGTTCTCTGTCTAACCCTAAGGAGCTGTTTGAGGCCCGTGTGGGTGGTGTTGTGAATGTGAGGGGCGACTTATCACAATCCGTTACCACTTTACCACAGCCTAACTTAAACCCCGCGATGTTCTCCCTCTTGGAGCAGATGGACAAACAAAAGCAGCAACGTACCGGGTCTAATGACCTGGGGGGCGCGGCTTTGAAGGATGTTCTCAGCAACCAGAATAGCACAGACCTGGTGCAGCAAATGGCTACTATGGGCCAGACACGCACAAAGATTGTTTGTCGCAACATGGCTGTGTTCCTAAAAGAGCTTTATGAGCGTGTGCGGACCCTACTCATTCAGAATGAGAGCCAGACACGCACCATTGAGATAGCGGGGTCTTGGCAGTTTACAGACCCGTCAAGCTGGGAAGCGACCGCTGAGGCCCGTGTAGAGTTCCATATTGGCTACGGGGAGCGTGAGAAAGAAGCGCAAGAGCTGATACAGTTTGATCAGTACGTGAGTGCTCAACAGGGCCTTGCGCGGATGTATGGTGAGACACAGCGGTATAACCTACTGTCGGACGTTATGAAGCTCAAAGGCCGCTATGACGTAAATAGGTACCTAGCAGACCCTGCATCTCTTCCGCCACCACAGCCAGACCCAGGACAGCAGGCCGAAATGCAGCTTAAACAGCAGGAATTGCAGATCAAAGCACAGACTGCGAACACAGCAAGCATGAAAGCAAATTCTGAAGCTCAGATCAAAGTGCAAAGCAATAATGCCAAAGCCCAGATTGCAGCTCAGAACAGTGTACTGAAGCAACAGCAGATGGAGCTGAAAGCGCAACAGGCGCAGCATAAAGCTGACCTCGAAAACGCTCAGTTTACACATCAGGCAGGCATGGACCAGGCAGAGCTTAAACTACAGCATGAGGCCTCAAAGGTTTCAGCAGTCGCAAAGCCTGTGAATACGCAACCACAACAGTGACAAAGAATTAAGGATAACTCATGGACGCGAGCGACAATTTAGAAAAGCGAATTAAGGGAGCTGCCAAGCGCCTTTTTGTTAATTCAGACTTTCGCTCCCTCCTGAATAAATACCAGGAGGACCTTTCTGGGAGCTTAACCGCTCTTGATGTGCCAGAAACGGAGCTGTTTCAGCGTCTTTCTGGTCGCCTGCGCGGGGTGACAGACTTCATTAAGTTTGTTGAGGCGCTCGCTACACAGGATGACTACGATGAGAAAGCCCGACAGCTTGCGCCCGTGGTCCCTTAATTCCCCGTTGCGGTTATGAAATCACTAATCAGAAAGCAGAAACTAACATAAATGGATACTGAGCTTTACAGCGGCGGCCTTACAGCAGAGCAGGCTGTTGCCGCACTGGAAAAAGAAGAAAACCCTACGCCAGAGACAGGTGCAGAAGAGGGCCAAGGTAAGCCTACCGAGGAAACCCCAGGCAACACAACAGCAGAACAGCCGGAACGTGTAGATGAGGAAACTCCTGAAGAGGAGGAGACCCCTGAGGAACCTGAAGCAGGAGCTGCCCAAGAGGAGCCTGAGAGTAACCCTGAGGAACAAGAGCAGGTCTCACATATTCAGGATATTTCAGAACTCCCTGAGGGTGCTAAGGTTAAGATTGGGGATGTTGAAATCCCTGTCTCTGAGCTAAAAGAGTTTACAAGCCGTAAGCAGGCGCAAGAAGAGCTGGCTGTAAAAATCCAGACAGAACGCGCTCAGGTAAGCCATGCTCAGGGCGTTTTCGTCAATGCTCTAAAAGCAATGGCAGATGATGCCCGCGCAGAATGGGAAGGTCTGGCAGGCAATGACTTCAATGCTATTAAGCAGGAGTTCCTTGCAGCAGGCGATGCGGCTGGATGGGATAAGTATGTTGCCTATGTTCGCTCTGTAGCGGACAAAAACGACAACCTGCAGGCATCCCTTAAGCAGGCGCAGGAAGCAGTCTCAGTGCAAGATAAACAAGCACACGCTGAGGCCCTTTCCGCTATGTCAAAGGCCCTGTTAGACCCGGCAACAGGAATCCCCGGCTATAATCAGGCACGTCACTCAGAGAATGTTGAGTATGCGTCTAAAATGGGCGTATCTCCGCAGTTCGTTGAGGGCCTAACAGACCCCGCAGCATGGCGACTGATCGACCAGGCTCGGCGCTTCTCAGTCGGGGAAAAAGCAGCATCTCAGGTTAAACCCTCACCTGCAACTAAGTCGGCAAAGCCCGCTATTCGCTCTAAGGGGAATAACTCGGACAACTCAACAGCCAAGGCAGTAAACAAAGAGAAAGCCTTCGCTGCACTTAAAGCATCAGGGTCCCGTGAGGATGCTATGGCCGCACTCGCAGCGGCTGGCCTCTAATAAACCCGTTAAACCACTAAGTATTAACTAACTTTATACATACATACACAATAGGAATTTATGACTGATACAGCCACAACAGTAACCTCTTTCGATCTTGTTGGTAAAGATATTTCGGTTGATAATGTAATCTCTATGTTGGAGCCCGATAAAACAAAGTTTACAGCCGTTATCGGCAAAGATAAATCCATCGACCAGACGCTCCACCAGTGGCAGGAAGATGCGCTGCGGGCTCCCGGTGAAAATGCGGCTATCGAAGGCGCAGACGCCACCGCAACTCCGCGTCAGGTCACACAGATGCGCTCTAACAGCACACAGATTTTTCAGGACACCTTTAAACTCTCTAAAACGGCTGACCGTGTAAAGAAATTCGGTCGTGATACTGAAACCCGCTGGCAGACTGTCAAAACAGGTATTCAGCTCAAGCAGGACCGTGAATATGCGATGGTTGCCCGTTCTAAGGCAATGGTGCAGGGTACGGATACCACAGCAGGTTACATGGGCTCTGTTCACACAATGATTGTGCCTGAGCAGGTGCAGGACCTTTCAACCACAAACGGCTCCGACACAGTTCTGGGTAACTTCACGGAAACAAACCTGATTGATGGTACGGAAGCGCTGTGGAACCAGGGCGTTGAAGCTACTGTCCTGATGGGTCCCGGCCCGCTCGCTCGTGCAGTTGCTGACTTTGCTTATAAGTCACCGACAGGTCAGGGGCAGCGTATTAATATGGTTTCTGACCCGGCCCACCTGATTGCCCATGTGGATATTTATGAGGGTCCTTTCGGTCCTCCTGTTCGCGTCATTAAGAACCGCGTATTTGACCCACAGGCTCTGATGCTGTTCGACCCGAATATGTGGAATAACCTGGCTCTCCGTGGTTGGTCACGTACACAGCTCGCTATGGTGGGCGATAGCACGCAGTTCCAGGTGATTGGTGAGTTCTCTCTGGAGAACCGCAACTTCCGCTCTGCTTATATGTGGACTGGCGTGGCCTCAAGCTACACAGGCAGCTAATTAAGCAAACACAAAGGGTCAGGGTTCATGAGACTCTGGCCCTTTTTCTTTCACTCATAGAGACAAGGTAACTATGACAATCCAGCCAGGAATGGGCGGGGACGGCATCAATGGGCAATCCGTTACGCCTCGTATGGCCCGCTCAGGACATACATCAGTAGCCGCAGGGTCAACAGCAGTACCTTTTCCGGCAAACCCGTGCAAGCAGCTCACAATCAGTAATGATACAGGCGCAAACATCGGTGTTATCCAAAGCGGAAGCGGGGCATCTCTCACTGTTTTCCCTAACACTTATTTTACACTGTTCGGCATCGCTAACACATCAGAAGTTTCAGTAACTGGAACAGGAACAGTAACGGCCCGATGGGAGGGGTAGCCGGTGCGGGGTTTACTCTACACAGGCCAGAACGCGACAGGGGCGCTCAAAGGACCACAGGGACCCGTTAATGGTCAGTCTAAGCGGAGTACGTTAGGGACTTATTTTGATTACAATGGTGTCCTGCGAACAGCGCAGCCGTATCAGCTTAGGCCTAATTATGTATTCAACGGGACTACGTGGGTACAAGATGGTTTCTTAAAAGAGGGGCAAGCAACTAATCACATGACGGATAGTGAGGACGTAACCACAATGTTCTCCTCCGATGGTCTGAGCCATGTTAAAGTATACCCAAGTTTTAAAGGGTCTCAGGCGACCTATTATGAAATAATAAAGCCTGTTACAGGAAATTTATGGCCGAGTAATTCATCATGGTCTGGTGTTTATAACTCGTTTTATTGCCGACCTCCTGATGGGAAATCAGGCAACATTTCATACACGTACCAGGCGGGCTCTAACAACATAGCTATAAATATTGTAAATTCAAAAGTGACGCAGACACAGCAGAATGATAGCTGCACATTGAGTAGTATAGATGTTGGTGGCGGTTGGTTTCGTATTCTAACTACGGTCCCTAGTGGTAGTAATCAATTTGGAAATCTTATTATTCTACCCACTGATAGTAACGCAGAGGCAACTCTTGGATGGTGTTTTGCATTGCCTCAGAGCGAAGATAACACTTTTAGTTCTCCCATAATTACAACAGGAACAGCACTCACCAGAGCTGGCGATTGAGAATGACAGATTATACTTGGAAAGGTCCCCCCGCAGATATAGGTGCGGTGATCTATGATGCGGGGACGACAAACACTAAAACAGGTCTTGATATTATCGGACCACGTACCCTTGATGGTATTTCTTATGTGAATATCAAAACAGAACAAAGTCTTAATATCCCTTCTACTTGCTCAGAGACAGGCATAGAACTATCCGCCGCGCTTCTGGGTGTGTGGTATTCAGCAGCTGCGGAAGAGGTCTTAAAACAAAGTGAGGTAGACAATACTAAAAACTAATGCCCAGGCGTGGGATGATGGGTCAGCCCTATTCACTCACTCTCAGGCTATACCTAAAGCATTTACGGACGAACTAGCTCAGTATCGTCAGGGCCAAAGTGCCCAAAGATGCAGGAATTATCACAGGGTTGCATGTATTCCTGCTATTTTCATCTTACAATTTAAGAAAGAGGGCTTTGATGTTTATAAAGAAAGCCCGAAAGCTGTCGTTGCTTATCTGAAGCGGAAGGGGCTCACAGCCTTCTTAACCACAGATAAGAGCGTCTAAGGCTCCCTATGGTTTTTACCATTGTATCACCTGGCGTAGACCCAGAAAGCCTAAATGGGGTTATTGCAACCTTTATGGGCTGGCTAAACAGGAATGATTGCTCCTCAGACGAAGCAGCATGGTGTATCACTATGGGGCTGAAGCGCCTCAACCGTGACCTGAATATTCCCGCGAAGGAGGTAGCCCTTTCTGTCTCAGCTCCAGGGACGCAGCCGATTGAGGATATACAGCTCCCGCCAGATGTATCGCGGCCTGTGCGGATGATTGCAGACAATAAGGTTTATATGCCGTGTACGCTTGAGGATTTACTAAGTCAGCCTCTGACAGGCGGCCCCCCAAGATATGCGCGGGATGTAGATGGGTTAAGGCTCCGGCCTAACTTCCTTAATAGTCGCTTTGTTTACTATGCGGATTTTACGCTCCCGGCTGACGCGACACAGACAGCCCCCGTCCTGTCTCTGGCGCGAGAGTGCCTTCTTTATGCCTCTTTGGTAGTTGCAGGGGATATTTTTGCAATGCCTGATGATGTTCAACAGGAGTGGGAAGCAAAGTATCAAAGAGAGATTGAACGGCTCACCCTACAGGGGCAGATGATGGACAACTTAGGGGGTCCTATGGTGGTGACGAATATAGACGGATATAATATGTAAATTTAAGGCCATATCTATGATTTTCATGGGTGTGGCCTTTTTGTTTATTACATAATGTACCGCTGCGATTACAAAGTGTTTAAAGTTCCTTATCCTTATTGACCACACGGTCCCGCACCAATAATTAAATCACTGAACCATACAATCGCCATAATATCTAAAGAGGGCCAGAGAGTTATGCTTATGCAGTCTATTAAGCCGGAAATTAGTCATAATCAGACTGATCTTATCCAGGAACAGAAAGACAGAGAGCGGGCTGATTTTGAGGATGCAAAACTAAGAGCGGCAAAGCTCGATGTAAGGGCGGCAAAGAACGGACAACAAACCCGCTTTGAGAAATTTGAGTGTGAGGCAATCCATGGACTAACCAAGGCCTGTACTGAGCTTTTAGCCTCCCAGGTAGGTAAGCGGGGACCTAAACGCGAGTGGTTTAAAAATGCTGATCTATTGGGTCCTGACGTTCTCAGTCGCCTCTCATTAAGAACCTTTTCGCTCCTCGCCTGTCAACGCGGTGAAATGTCTCTAAAGCTCCTTCTGAAGCAAGCTGGCCTTATCCTCATGCGGGGTGTGTGGACTATTGAGGACATGGAAGCAGAAGCATCCGGAAAAGAAAAAATCACTAAATCACTAAAGAAGAAGGTGGCGATAAAGGTTAATTCAAAAGTCCGTAGGGCTGAGGTAAATCATGACCCAGATATGGATGATGCAACCCTTATAAAACAAGGGGTTATCCTGTGGGATGCTATGGTTATGGCTGGTTTAACCACCACAGAGGCTTCGAAGCGTAAAGGAAAGAAAAAGGTCGCCGTAGAGAGAAACCTAAACGCTATACTGACGGAAAAGGGGCGGGAGGCGCAGCAGGCGCTTCTAACTAATCCGGCTGCGTTGAGTCTAGTTGCCCCTATTTATCGTCCTATGCTGATCAAGCCTCGTCCGTGGAAGTCTTTTTTTGGTGGTGGCTATCTAACCCGCGCCTGCCATACGCGCCTGATAAGAAAAACACAGAAGGATATTCGGAGTGCAGTAACAGACGCTATAAAAGCCGGTCAGATGGACAAGTGCCTTGAGGCCGTGAATATACTGCAAGAGGTACCCCTACGCATTAACGAGGATGCTTTGTGGCTCCGCGAGTACGTGTGGGATAATAATATTTTCATTAAAGATGCTGTGCCTAACAGGGTTAGAAGGCCCGTAGAGCCTGTAACTGATATGACAGCTTGGCCGAAAAAGGAGCGTATGAAGTTCCTTATAAAACGCAGTGCAACGATAAAAGCTAACCGTGCTATTCCATCATTAATTGCTGAGTGGGAGCGTGATAGCAGAGAGGCGGAAGAGCTATATAAGCGACGGGACCTGCCCTTTTTTCTTCCGCACTCTCTGGATCATAGAGGCCGCACGTATGCGACCCCGAGCTTCTCGCACCAGAGAGGGGATGCAGTCAAGTCTTTGTTTGAATTTCATAATGGTGTTGAGCTAGGCCCTGATGGTTTAGATGGTCTTAAAATACACGTAGCAAACTGCGGGGACTTCGATAAAATCAGCAAAGCGACTTTTGAGGATAGGGTAGCCTGGTGTGATGAGCATATGGATGTGCTTATGCAAGTGGCTGATAATCCAGAAGTATTTACCCTATGGAAGCGGGCGGATGCCCCCTTTAGCTTCTTTGCGGCAGTTTGCGACCTTGTTAGAGCTGTAAGGAGCCCTGACCCAGAAAGATACATTAGTCACATTCGCGTTGACTTAGATGGGTGTAACTCCGGGGTGCAGCACTATTCGATGATCATGCGAGCTCCTGAGGGTGCTCTTGTGGGTCTGGCCCCCGGACTCCCTTCTGATCTATACGCAACGATTGCCGAGAGGTGCCTAGAGAGAGCAGAGAAGGATGCACAGGAGTTCTTGAACTCTTATAGTCCCTCAGATGCCTCAGAGGTTATTGTGGCCTGTAAGACCGCTATAAACGATATTATAGAGGGTGCTAAAGAGGCGGGGGAGAAACTAACTCCCGCAGAAAAGCATGAAATAGAAAGATTGAAGCTCCTCAGAGACAGCGCGGCTGCTTCTCAGTGGGTATCATACGGTGTCACCCGGAGTACAGTTAAGAGACCGACTATGACATATGGGTACTCTGCGGAGGCCTATGGTTTTGCGGAGCAGATACTTGTTGATCTAATGGAGCCTCTTGGGGAGAGTGTTTCTTTAGGGTTACTCTCAGAGCACCCTTTCGGAGCTGATGAGGGTAGGCAAGCCGCTTTCTATATGGGCCGCTCTATTTATGCAGCAGTACAAGAGGCGCTCCCTAAGGTTTCAGAGGGCATGCAGTGGTTAAAAGCCGTGGGTGCCACGCTCGGTAAAGCTAACCTGCCCGTGTCTTATCAAACCCCTGACGGTTTCCCTGTGCTATTGGCAGAGTATGAAGATATAGCAGCAAGAGTAGAGGTGGGTGTAAGGCACAAGAAAGAAGAATTATACCGTTTTGAGCCTCTGGTTGCATCTACCGGCCCTGTTCTTAACCCTACAAAAATGAAATCATCCATTGCACCTAACGTAATACACTCATGTGACGCACAGCACTTGCGTTGTACAGTCCTAAGCCTGTCCCATATATATGGAATAGTCGATATAATGACGATACATGATAGTTTTGGGGTGCATGCAGCAAACTGGAAACCTTTGCATGAGGCCCTGAAGGGTCAACTTGTCTGGTTATATAGTGTTTGGTGCCCTTTTACTGATATAGAAAATTACATGGAGGGGAAGGGAATCTCTGTTCCGCACAGGGCTGAAACAGGAACACTCCCTTTGAAAATGGTACAGGCCGCCGATTACTGTTTTTCTTAATAAATTCAATTAGATATAATAAAAATAGTTAATTAGCCCGCATATTAGAGAAGCGCCCAAGAGGATACCCCAGAGGAAAGTTGAGGGTCAGTCATAATTCAGCCAATCAGACTGTTTGGGTAGCTCTTTAGTGAAACCCATGCAGAAGCGGAATATCATGACCCTTGCAAACTCATTAAATCACTCGACCACTAACGCACCTAGCGTTGGTGTGTTGGGGCGTATAATTCACTCAGCCCGTACAGGCTCTACAATTCCTATGAGCTTAGTGCGTGAGGCTGCTGATGAGGGTTACAATGCTCTTACTATTTTCCTGTTTCATAGGCGGCGTTTTCTACACGCACAGGCGCAGGGCGCTTCCCACCATTAAAACGTAACCTGACAAGGCATACATACAAATTGACGAATACTCATAATTCAGCTCACTCTATGCACATTCGCATGGGAGCTTCTGGTATTATTGAAGAATCAGCACGAGGCAGCTTCCGCCATGTTTGGGACCAGTCGAAGCTGGCTACCCTTCGCGGTCGTATGAAATCAGCCCTCGGTATCTATCCGGGTCCGGTTACGGCCTCAAAAAACAAAATGAAAGCCAAGAAAGGTAATCGTGGCAGACACTAAAAAACTCGTAACCCCACTCGGAAAGGCCCGCTTCTTCTGCATTGGCCGAGAAGAAACCTATGAAGGTAAGGGTACCGGAAAGCAGACAGCTCAGCTTGTTCTGGAAGGTAAGGCCCTACAGGAAATGACGGCTCATGTTGATGAGTTTGTCTCTGAGTTCTTTACACCTAAAGAGATTGCGAGTGGTGTAAATCTCCCCTTCAAGAAAACTAAGGACGGAGAAGCCTTTATTAAGGCGAAAGCCTACTTCACTACAAAGGACGGGGACCCTGTGCGTATCCCTGTATCAGATAGCAAAGGTAAACTCATTGCAGAGCCCCCACAGATCGGGAATGGCTCATCCGTTCGCCTTCGAATTGTACTGAAGAAAACCAAGTTTCAGGGCAAGCTGTACGTGGGTGTTGACCTGCGCGGCATCCAGATCGCGAAGTTGGTTGAGTATTCTGAAGGTGGGTTTGATGCGGTTGAGGATGAAGATGGTGACGGTTACGTTGCTGATGAGTTCTCATCAAAACCTAAAGATACTTCAGGGTTCCCTGATGAGGACCTTGACGACGAAATCCCCTTCTAACGGGCGTTTATGGGATTAGCTAAAGGGGTATTCTCAGCACAGCGCCGTTATGGGATGCTGAAAAGCCAGAGGGACTATGACAGTGGCTTAGAGCTTAAAATCATGGAGAACCTGGAAGGCCGAGGATATACCCTCCCGAAAAACCCTGTGAGTAAGTCAAAGGGCGTTAGCTTCCCTTACGTTCTCCCTGAGAGGTCCTATTATCCTGATTGGGTCATAGGCGCTAAGCGGGTGATTGAAGCTAAGGGTATCTTTGACCGTGATGAACGGTTGAAGCTCCTGGCCGTAAAGGAACAGCACCCCGGCCTTGATGTGCGTATGGTGTTCTCGAACCCTAAAGCACCAATCAACAAAGGCTCTAAGACAACATATGCTGACTGGTGCGATAAGCACGGTGTACCCTGGTGTAAAGGGCCGCATATACCTGATGAGTGGCTACAGTAAGCAGCCACCTTCACTACATATCAAAAGGAAATCTGAGAATACTCAAATCTGGCTCACCAGACGCAGTAGCCCGCCACTATAATCGTGTGCAGGGGAAACTGTGCCCCCTTGCGCGGGGTGTGTTTGCACTCATGCGCCGTAACGGTACCCTAACAGCTCTTGATGCCCAGAGGTCCCCCTTAGGTATCAATTCGGGCTCTTTTACTCGACGTGTCTCTGAATTGCGCGGCGTAGGCTTCCTTATAGCTACAACTGACCATAGAGATGATGTAACGGGCCGCAGATATCGCAAGTATCGAATTGGCGGGGTTGAAGATATGAACCCCCTCGCTTCAAACAAACACTAATTAAACAATCACAAAGGACATTTTTATGCTTGAATCTATCTATAACTTTTTTGCTAAATACTTCGGCAGCAAAGCCCCTCTTTTGACAACGGCTGCTCCTATTGCTGATGATGTTCTGGCCGCAATCGAGCCTATCATCACCAATGAGCTGAAAAAGCAGAATGTTGACCCGCTCAAAGTCGATGAAATCGTCAATGACGTTCTCAGCATTGTGGGCGGTATTCTGGGCGCTCATGCCGAGGCTGTAACCCATGAAGCAGCCGCGACCGCCAGTGCCGAAGCTGCTTCAGCCGCAGTTGCAAAAGTGGATGATGCTCACGCAGCTCTCGCAGCCTAAACTAGATCATTAAATCTCTTGGCTGAGATTTTAGAGGCTCACCTCCCCTGCCCTGATTGTGGGGGAAGTGACCCTTTAGCCCGATATGACGATGGTTGGTCGCACTGTTTTTCATGTGGTACCCGTTCAAAATGGGATAATTCTGAAGAGGATGAAGAAAATGTCTATGTTTCTAGTCGGTCTGGTACTCGGATGGGTACTCGCCAGAATAAAAGATTGAGTAAAGAAATACCACTACTCGGTGGCCTCACATTCTCTGCTATTGATGCACGAGAGCTGACGGAGGAAACCTGTAGAAAATGGCAATACGGTGAGGGGACTACTAAACGAGGGACTGACGTACAGGTTGCTCAATACAGGGACCAAAGCGGGACAAAAGTAGTCGCTCAAAAGCTCCGCACAGCCGATAAGCAATTTGTGTGGACGGGCAACCGTGCGGAAGCTGAACCACTATTCGGGATGCACCTCTGGAAAGGGGGTGGTAAGATGGTGGTAGTTACTGAGGGTGAGATAGACGCTATGAGCGTGTCGCAGCTTCAGCAACATAAGTGGCCTGTGGTTTCGCTTCCAGACGGCTGTAAATCAGCAGAGAAAAGCCTGGGAAAGGCGATAGAGTGGCTTGATACGTTTGAGCGTGTCATTCTCATGTTTGACATGGATGAGCCTGGTAAGGATGCGCTTGAGGCTGCTGCTATGGTGCTCCCTGTGGGGAAAGCCTTTATTGCAGAGTTACCCTTAAAAGACGCAAATGAGTGCCTTAAAACCGGAAAGGGTGCTGATGTTGTTTCAGCTATCTGGAACGCAAGGGCTTTCCGTCCCGATGCTGTTCTGGATGGTGATGCAGTCTGGCATAAAATGGAAAACTATGAGGGACCCACTGGCGTTGAAACCCCGTGGAAGCTCTTACAGCCGTACATTCCCCTTCTGCCTGTTAAACGCATCATCACAATACTTGCGGGTACAGGCTCAGGAAAAACTACATTCGTAAAGCGCCTGGAGGCTGAATTAGCAAAGGCGAATGAGCGTGTCGGTATTTTCCACTTTGAAGAGGATGTAGTTGAGACTGCATTAGGCGTGATGGGGGCTTCTGCACGTATGCAGGAGCGTGAAATCCTTGAAATGTCCAAAGAGATGCGCCGGGAGCTTTATCAGGCTACAGCGGGTAAAGATGGGATGTTTTACTATGACAGCTTCGGGTCACTCGACCCTGATGTTGTTATGCGTAAAATCCGCTTCCTGGTTAAAACTGAAAACATAAAATATGTGGTGTTAGATCACCTAAGTATCATGCTTTCGGGCCTTGAAATATCCAATGAGCGCAAGGCAATCGACGTGGTTATGACCCGCCTGCGCCAGCTCGTTGAAGAGCTAAAAATAGGCCTCATCCTCATCTCACACTTAACAAAAGGGGACAGTTCGAAGTCCCATGAGGAAGGCGACCCGGTACGATTAAGGGACGCACGAGGCTCCCAGAGTATCGCGCAGATTAGCGATATTGTTCTGGCGCTTGAGCGTAATCAACAAGCCGAGGATTTAACCCTGAGAAACCTGATAACGGTTCGGGTCCTGAAAAACCGGCCTTTTAGAAAGCTCGGTGTCGCCTGCAAGCTATTTTATGACGACAAAGATGGGAGCCTTACGGATTTTCCCGCAGATTACATGGAGAACCCTAAAGATGAGTTTGAGGCTATCGAAGACGTTAGCTGCGTGGTGGAACCCCTTTCTGATGACGAAGGAAGCCGAGTGGCACGCAGGGATGATACTGCGGGAGTTGATGAAGAACCCCCGTTTTGACCTGAAGAAACCCCTTAAAATAACCATTGAACAGGTAGAAGAAGCATGACGAAGAAACTGGAAGCTATTGGCCCTTACACAGCAGATCATCCGGGGCCGTTCTGCACGAGAGATGGGCAGCCTGTAGAGCTACGGCTGCGGGGTGAGAAGAGGGGTGCATATACAGAGTATGGCTATATTGCCGATAATACTCCCCTCAGAGCCTGGACCAAAGGCGGGCGCTACTTCTCTGATGCTGAGGGCGAGTGGGACCTCATGAACGCGCGTGAGGTTCCTGAGCCGCGTGAGTTCTGGGTGAATGAGTATAAAGAGGCCTTTGGGGCGATGCATCGATCTCTTAAAGATGCACTAAGAGCATCCGAAGGGGCGCAGACCTTCATCCGCACAACCCACTTTCGTGAAGTGCTGGACGAGCCTCAAGCCTCAACCAATGAACCAGTTCTGGCTGATTGACGCATAACGCCACTAAATCAACATGGCGCTACGTCTTAGGAGACCTCGAAACTAACGGGCTCCTTCAGGAAGTCTCGAAGGTTCACTGTCTCAATCTGATGGATATGCAGACAGGGGAGTTACGGGCTTTCTCAACCCTCCCTGAGGGTACAATAATTGACCCACCAGAGGCCCCTACGGGAATACTGGTATCAGAGCCCCTTGAGGTTGGCCTAGCTATCCTACGGGCATCTGATAGGGTTTATGGGCATAGGTGGCTTCAGTATGATGCTATGGTGCTTAATAAGCTCTACGGCGACCCTATAGAGCCTTCTAAGATACGCGATACCCTTATTCTTGCAAAACTCCTGTGGCCTGAAATTGGCAAGGGGGATATTTACAGGGTTAAGAAAGGTTTGCTGCCTGGGAAGCTCTTAGGTCGCCAGAGCTTAGAAGCATGGGGCCACCGTCTGGGATGCGCTAAGGGCCAGTTTGGTAAATCAACAGACTGGCAAACATGCTCACCAGAGATGGTCAGTTATTGTGCTCAGGATTTAAGGGTTAATAAGCGCCTGGCCGATGAGATAGCCCGAAAGTTAAAAGAAGGTTGGCTGACGCCAGAGGCAATCCTTTTAGAGCATGAGGTTGCTCTTGTGTGCGAACAGATAACTGTTTCAGGCTTTCACTTTGATAAAGCTGCTGCGGTACAGCTTTATGCCAATCTTGCATCTGAAGTTGATCAACTGGCGCGAGAGCTTCAAAAAGCATTTCCCCCTATCGTGGTCAGCTCTACGTTCATCCCCAAGAGAGATAACAAGAGGTTAGGTTACGTTAAGGGGATGCCAATAGTAAGAGAAAAGACTGTACCGCTTAACCCAGGCAGCCGTGAGCAAATAGCAGCGCGATTAACTGAGCGTTACGGGTGGAAGCCAGTAATAAGCCCTAAATCAGGTAAAGCTGTGGTTGATGATGATACCCTGGCAACGCTGTCTTACCCTGAAATTCCCTTAATCAGGAAATACATGGAAACGGCGAAGCTCCTGGGCATGCTCGCAACAGGTAAAAACGCATGGCTCAAACTAGAAAAAGAGTCGTATATACATGGCTCTATTGATACATGCGGGGCAATTACCTCAAGATGTACCCATGCCTCCCCTAATGTGGCGCAGGTTCCTAAAGTAAAAGCGACCAAAGAAGGGCCATTACGGGGTGCTGAAGGTGGTTATGGATGGGAGTGCCGCTCTCTGTTTACCCCTATCCCCGGATGGGTAATGGTCGGGGCTGACCAGGCCGCGTTAGAGTTGCGCTGTCTGGGGCATTATATGTCCATTTATGATGATGGTGCCTATATCCATGTTGTGCTGGACGGAGACGTACACAGCATAAACAAAGAGGCCGCAGGGTTATCCAGTAGGGACCAGGCAAAAGTATTTATTTACGGCTTTCTCTACGGAGCTGGTGACGCCAAAATCGGGGAAATTGTCTGCTCCCCAGGTACATCAGAAGCGGAGAGGGTAAGCGCAGGGAAGAAGCTAAAAGCAACCTTCCTTAAAGGCCTGCCCGCTTTAGCTGCACTCAGGAAAAAGTGTCGTGAGGCCGCAGAAGAAGGGCGAATAGAGGCGATTGATGGGCGCTTTCTTCCAATACGGAAGGCCCATGCAGCCCTAAACACCCTCTTGCAGTCCGCAGGGGCTATTGCGTGTAAAACGTGGCTTGTTTTGTACGCCAAGCGGATGCGCGAAACTGGCCTAAAATGGAACTTCTGGAAACCTGAGACGGGTGACTTCGCGCTGTGCGGCTTCATTCATGATGAAATACAAGGATGCTGCAAGCCTGATGTCGTGGAGATAATGAAGCGAATAGCTGTGGAAACAGCGACAGAGGCCGGAGAGGTCCTGGGCTTTCAGTGTCGCCTGGACGGCGAGGCTAAAACAGGCTTCTCATGGGCAGAGACACACTGACCTGTGAGCCCCCTGAAGCACCCCTGATAGGCCCTGAGATAATAGAGCTTCTCTGGGTTATTTACGACACACCTCAAACAACTAAATCAGCAGTTAGTAAAGCTCATGCAGATGAGATTGCGATTGCTTGTTGCGCGGGCCTGATCACGGTCCAGGTGGGGCGGAGCTTTGGCCGAGTGTGGCGGATAACGCCCTTCGGGCTGCAACTTCTGGGGGCCGCTATGGACCCTGAAAAAACCAACATTCAAACGGAAATAATAGAGGATTACCTATGACGGTCTTTGATACCTACCCCCGCTTCTCAGCAGCAGCAGACTATGAACAGGCTTGTGACGCATATCCTACGCATAAACACCACAAGCACCCCGACATGCCTACTCCGGTTAATCCTGAGGATGCTTTGATTGCCGTTATTGACGCAGATGCCGATGAGGACCTTGAGGGCCTGATTGAGGCTGTGGAGCGTGGAACTATGGACGTAAGCAACCTGTTTGAAATTGCAGAGCAGTATGAGCTGAAGGCCCGGAGACTGCGTGAGCTTGCCTCCCCATTTCTTCCAGAACCCTTTGATAAACCACTGAATGACTAAATCAGGAACTCGTGAGGTTACGCATATGTTTCATTTAAGTGCCTTGGAGGGCGTAGCAGCCCCTCCCTTGTTTAACCCTGGCGGAAAACTCCCAGAACCACCACTGCCTAATGTGGTTGCTCTTTACGCATCTCATCGGGGTGCGGGTAAATCAACCGCAGCTAAATACCTAAAGGCCTCGCTGATTGCGCGGGGGCATAAAGCTCGTATCGTGTCTTTTGCGGATGCTTTACGGGAACTGTGTGGCTGTGTTCTGGCGGCCTTTGGCTACACTAAGACAGAAGCAAAGCACCTCCTGCAGGATGCTAAGGATATTCCGCAGCTTTCTACACGCGGTATTCTGCAGCGGGCCGCGTTTGTCCGTGAGAACTATGGGAGTGCATCAAAGGACTCTTTTACAGGCCGCGACCTGCTTATCTCTGTGGGTGATGGTGCCCGTGATCTGCTCTCGCCTGATGTGTGGTGTGATGCGTTAGGTAAGCATATTCGCAGCCTCAACATGCCTAAAGACGGTTTCATCATTATTGATGATATGCGCCGCGCTAATGAATATGAATATCTCAATAAGGAACTAGACGCTTTCTTTGTTGAGCTAATACGGGGAAGCCGAAAAGCTCCTGGCAATGCTGAAATGGAAGGTTTGCTTAATGACCGTTTCTTCGATCATATGGTGCATGTTCCTCAGGATAATGGGCTTTCTGAATTGTTCTCTGAAATGAGAGCGCTAGCTGAGGTTCTTTCCCTCAGTGCTTAACTGGCTCCGCTTGCTCCTGGGTATGTACCCGAGAGACTGCCGAGGCAATCACACATTCTCTAAATGGAAACGTACTTTCATGGATGGTGAACACAGGCGCTGCTTAGTGTGTGGTTTTATTGAAAGGGAAGATGATTGTTAGAGTTCATCACACCTATTCTTGTGTGCCTGGTATTATATCTACTGACTGCCTTAGGCTTCATCTGGGTATTTGCCAGCTCAAGTAATCAAACAATACGGGATTTTCTTAGGGAGTAGTAATGGGAAGGCTTCAGTTTTACTCTTTTCTTCTGGCTATGGGCGGCTGTTTACTGGCCTTATTCTTGTTTTAGGTGCCTTCACTAAATGACTAAATCGCTAACCCCCCGCTTACTGATAGACGGGGACCTTCTAACTTTTGCGGCCTGTTCAGCAGCGCAAGAGGATTTTGAGTGGTGTCCCGGTATCTGGTCAACGTGGGTAAACCATACTGACGCTTATAGTAAATTCCTTCAGGATTTTAATAAGCTCATCGACACGGCTAAAGATGCTTTAAGCGCAAAGGAACGAGAAAACCTTACAGTTATGTTTTGCCTCACGGGACCTAATAACTTCCGAAAGGCAATCCTCCCAACGTATAAGGCCCACCGGGGGCGCAAGCCTGCGGGCTATGCTGAGTTCCTTGAGCGGGTACAAGAAGAAACCGCTAAACTCCCTTGCGTTACTGTCTATCGGCGTGAAGGCCTTGAAGCAGACGACTGCCTGGGGATTTTAGGTACGCATCAGACGAGTAAATATCGCAATATCATCTGGTCTAAAGATAAGGACCTCAGGATGATACCTTGTGAGCATCTTGCGGGGAATACGATTGTTCCCGCAGAGGATGGATGGGAGCAGAGACACGCTTACCAGACGCTCGTGGGTGATACTGCTGACGGGTACAAAGGGCTGCCTGGTTGCGGGCCTGTAGCAGCAAAAAAGATCATTGATGGTGGTCCCGCCGAAGAGCTTTGGCAGCGTATCGAAGCCGCGTTTGTAAAGAAGAGGCTTACCAAAGAGGACATGCTTCAGCAGGCCCGTGTCGCAAAGATATGCACGGCTGATGATTATGACTTCAAAGCGCAAAAGGTGAAAATATGGACTCCAATGTAATACAATTTCCAAAAACAAAAATTAAGAGACGAGGTATTCCTGTCCCTTTAGAAGAAGTCAAAAGTATTCCACTGAAAGAGCGTTTCATTTTAGCTGAGGGTGAAATCCTCGATATTCTTGAGTCATACTTTCTGGGTGATAGCTTTGGTATCGCTCTAGGCTGTTTGGAAGGGGCTAAGGTGGCTCTCTTAGAAGAGCAGAGAGGAGACTAACCTATTCGTATACTTGTAGCTTGTGAGTATAGCGGGCGTGTGCGGGATGCGTTTACCAGAAGAGGGCATTTTGCAGTCTCTTGTGATTTACTCCCCTCTGATGCACCGGGCGTACATCACCAAGGGGATGTATCTGAGATTTTAGGTGATGGGTGGGATTTATTAATTGCCCATCCACCATGCACGTATCTCTCTGTATCTGGGTTACATCACAACACACGCGACAAGGACCGCGCCGCTAAAACTGAGGAAGCTCTGTTATTTGTGCGTATGCTTATGGAGTGTTCGGTACCTAAAAAGGTTATTGAGAACCCTGTAAGCTGCATATCATCGCGCATACGAAAGCCTGACCAGATCATTCAGCCTTATTTCTTTGGTGACGACGCAAGTAAAAAGACATGCTTATGGCTCGAAAATCTGAAACCGCTACAGATACCAGATAAATCCCTCTGGTTTCCACCACGAGAAGTAACCGACCCAAAGACAGGGAAACTTGTTCAGCGGTGGTCCAATCAGACAGACAGCGGCCAGAACCGCCTAGGGCCTTCTGCTGACCGCTGGAAGAAGCGTAGTGAAACATTCAAAGGAATAGCCGAGGCGCTGGCCTCTGCTTATGGGTAAAAAAAGCATATGACAACTCCATACAATCTCCCTGAGGGTTTTCGCCCGATGAAGGGGGACACAGCTCAGATTGAGGATATTCGTTACCCCTGCCTTGCATCCCCGAAAATAGACGGCTTCCGCTGTATTGTCGGACCTGGCGGGGTGGCGCTTTCAGCATCCCTAAAGCCTATCCCTAATCAGTTCGTTCAGGATTACTTCAAGCGTTACTCTAACCTCCTGACGGGGTGTGATGGTGAGCTTGTCGTGGGGCCACCTAATGCTCCTGATGTTTTTGAGAAAACTTCAGGGGCGTTAAGGCGTAAAGCAGGTGAGCCTGATTTTACCTTCTGGATATTTGACGACTATCTGCGCGAGGTTGGTTTCGAACAGGCGCAGGGTCCCCGTGATAGGGATTACATGGGTGATTCTCTAGGGCCGCGTTGTAAACTCGTTAAAAACTACCCTATGCGAAATGCTCAGGAGCTTCAGGCTCTGGACTATGAACATTCCACATTAGGTTATGAGGGGACAATGGTACGCTCCCCGAATGGGCCTTATAAATTCGGTAGAAGCACGAAGAAAGAGGGCTATCTGCTTAAACTCAAGCCTTTCAGGGATGATGAAGCGGTAATCCTTGGCCTCATCGAACAGCAAAAGAACCTTAATGAGAAAGTCACGGATGAGCGGGGCTTATCTAAAAGGAGTTCCCATAAGGCCAATAAGGTCAGCGCGGGGACACTAGGCGGGTTTCATGTGCGTGTCCTCACAGGGCCTTTTGCAGGGGTAGAAACCACTGTGACCTGTGGTGTTCTCACAAAGGCTGAAAAAGAGGCAATTTGGTGCGGCTCAGATCGAGTATGGCAGGGGACGGTTATGACCTTCAAGCATATGATGAACTCTGGCGGGTATACAAAGCCACGTCATGCGGGCTTCTTGCGCTTCCGCCCAGATTTTGACCTACCCGAAAATTAAACCACTGAACCATTAAACGATAAACGGAAGGATAAAAATTTGCCCGAAGAAATGATCACAATAACAAAGGCTGAATATAATAGCCTATTACATGATGCTCATTGGCTCAGTCTGTTGGAGGCCGCAGGGGTAGATAATTGGGAGGGCTATGAGCACGCTTGCGGTAAGCTCGATTGGGACCCCTGCCCCTGTGATGAGTGTGCAGAAGAACGTGCCTGAAGAACAGAGCATTTTTCTCCTGATAAGCTCCCTTTTAAGCATCGTCATGTTTCACTTTGGAGGTGGACCAGGCGGTCCTTCAGCAGCAGTATGACAGAAGTAATAATCATCTTAGGCATCATTACGGTGCTCTTAACTGCTGCTGTCTGGCTAGGTTTACGCTCTGGAAAAGCATCAGGGGCCGCGAAGGTTTCTTCTACGGAACTCGCACAGGCCGATGCGGACGCAACCTTAGCAGAGCAGTATCAGCAACCACTCACACAAACTGATGAGGCGGAGCAGGATAAGCTGAAAGCAGGAACATTTTGAGTTATATTCTAACACACTTCCGATCATACCCGGTTAATCCGTGGTTATTTGTGCCAAGGGCCTTTAAGGTCGCGTTAGGTGTGACTATGGGTGTCCTTATGGGCCTCATGCTGTGTGCATGTTCTCCAAAGCTACCGCCTAGCGCCGCTGCATCATGTCCGACACTGTACGATTATACCACCGCGCAGGAGGTCGGCGTATACTGGGAGCTGCATAACCAGGATTACGCGACCCCTTACACCCTTCATATGCTGTCTGATTATGGGCGTGTGAGAGAGCAAATCAGGCTCTGTCAGGCCTCTAAAAACAGTGGCGTAACAAGGAAGTAAGTTGCAGCGTACTAAGGTCCGTGCGGCTCTTACTCAGTGCTGTGCAGCAGGAATGAAGCTGCTACGAAATAAAGTGTTTGTAAGTACGACTATCTCAACAGCAGTAACGATTACAGGCCACCATATCGACCCAAAGTATACCGAAATGCTATCGCAGATGGTTATTGCAGGCTCATGGGTGTTTGCTATCGTTTATGCTTTGTTTGTGCCTGAGAAACCTAAGAATAAAAAGTAAGAGCTATCTCAACGCCCCCTAAGAACTCAACCACAGCGCCCCCAGGGACTACTTCGGTCCATGTGAAGCTGACGACTAAAATCATTACTGAGCACCTCGTTCACCTCCCGATTGTGGGCGGGTCCTCAGATGATGATGATGCAGAAGCCGTAGCGATTGCCTGTGCGGAAGTAGAGCGGGATTTAATGGTCAGTGAAAACTCACCACTAGCACCCGTA
>JAWNLD010000448.1:0-28055 GCA_035041545.1 Drosophila colorata
ATCCTGTAAGCAAAACCACCAGAATGGAGCCAGACACAGGAAAAATAGAAGCAGCAAAATCGGCAATTAAAACTCTAGAGAATGCTATCGAAGACATGAAGTCCGATATCAACTCGTTAAAAGAAACGGTTGGAAAAATAAGACAAGCGATAGATGACACCAATAACTTTATTAATTCAATCATTAATCAAGTTGAGTCAGCTGATATATCTTCTTCGGACGCAATGATGAAGATTATTGAAAATATTAAACAATTTAAATCTGAGATGAAAAAAATTATAATAATTTCGATACTAGTTTACGCACATTTGGTTATAACGGAGCCGTCAATTTAAAAACGCAATTTGCAGAAACAGTAGATGATTTTGGAGACTCTACAATGATTAGAAATATGCCGTTTATCCCAGAAAAATATATTTATTCATTTGATTCTCAAGAAAAAAAGTATATGTTTAATGGGAGAGTGGTGAATGCGCTTTTCAAAATGGATATAGGCAAGTTTACGACTGTTCCAAATATGATGAGACAATTTGATGAATTAAGTAAAGTGCTCAATAAAATGGGGGATAATGCTGATTATAAATCTTTAGGAAATTTTATTTCTTCAGGATATATGTGCACAAATCCAGGAACTTATGATTCAGATGGCTATGAATATGTGTTATCGGATGCTTTTAATGCCTTTGCTATGAGAAATATGCAGAGTGCAACAGGTGCTCTTTTTTCTAGTGTACTAGGTGGAACAAGTTTTGCTAAGCAGGATGCTTCTATAGGAATACATCTACAGATTGCAACGATTATTAGCAGTTTATCTTCACAATTGCCTTCTTTCAGGACACTTTATAATTCTCAATACAACAATTATCTCGATACTAGTTGGTTTTCTTTCAGCACAAGCAAAGATGGCATTGGGCAGGGAGAAAAATTGAGTAAGGTAGATGGGCTTTGGATTACAACAAATAGTTTAAAAGAGAATGGATCATGGTTTGTCTCTGATTTTCAAAAAGATATGAAACAAACAATAAATACACTCAGGAATATGGCGAATACAAAAGAAATAGAAGAACTAAAAGGTGGAATGTGGGTGGATGCGCTTAAATGGCTCGGTTCTTCTGCGTTTTCTCTCATTCCATTCGGCAGCACTGCATCTGATTTTATTAATTTTACACAAATCCTCTCTGATGGTACTAGTGTGGGGAGTGAACAGCTTGAAAAAATCAAAGAACTAGAAGCAGATACCCTCCTGAACCTGTATACTCAAGCTATTATGAACGCTACTTATGGTGGGGTTTATATGCTTGATAAAAATGGGCAAGTTGTCGTGACTCAAAATATGCTAGATCTAAATGGCGCAAAGGGCTTTGGCATAGCAGCAGAGGCCTACTCCTACTATACGGGTACTCCTCGTTATCATACTGACAAATTATATGGTGAATTCACCAACGGAGGAATTCCTTCACAAACTACCCAAGATATTATTGATTGGATGCAAAACCATCCAACGGAGATGGGAGAATTTAAGAGTGAACTTGTTCTTAATGGAGCTCCAACTGATGAGAATGCAAGTTATAAAAATTATGTTGAAGCATATAATTCAATGCAAAACAGTAAGGTGAATTAATATGGAAAAGAAAAAGAAAATCCTTATAGGACTTGTCTTGTTGTTGGTGGCAGTAGGAGGATTGTTGGGAAAAATCCAATATGATAAGTACAGAGAAAATAAGCTAGATGAGGCACGAAAAATATACTATGTTTACAGTCAAATCGGAATCACAGATCAATCTATAGGCGATCCTACCTATGTTTATAGCATAGACGAATTACTGAAAGACCCACCTCCCATTGAGCTAAATGGGTTTAGAGGACTATACCTTTACACTCAGAGCTATGAGTATTTTACAGGAAAATCCGTAGATTATTTAGACATTGAGGAAATGATGAATTCAGGTCAAGTTTTAGAAGTGGCAGATAAATACCGGGATTATCTTGATTGGATAGGACAACATCCCTACGAAAAATCACAATTTTTTGATTCTTTATATCAATCAGCTTACAAAATAAATGGCATTAAATTCAATGCGGGTGACAACTATGAAGAATATCAACAAGCTTTAGCAAACCCAGAAATTAAAGAAGCCCTTATTCAGGAAATGACAGATAGGGGCTACGAGCAATACCGAGATGCTGATTACGTCACACCCTCTGATTACTATCAGTAAAGCAAGAAAAACGCTCACAAAATGTGGGTGTTTTTATTATGCTAAAAAATTAATTAGCTGTAGAAGCTTTAAAGAAAACATGTTAAAATATAATGAAAACATCTAAGTAAGGAGAAATATGGAAGCAGAAAGTGTGTTTGTTTCATTTACTCATCAGAGTTTTGGATCAATTGATATTAAAGTTAGCCGTGAAATTCCAATTAAGAAAGTGATTATCAATTTATTTGATGCAATTTCGAAACCTATTCCACAAAATTTAAGTTTTTATGTAAAAGCTATTTCAACCAATAAACTTGTTTTCCCAAACATTACATTAGAAGAATGTGATATTTTTGATGGCGAAATTTTGCGACTACTATAAATGACTCTAAAAAGGAGAAAATCATGAGTGACGAATTTTTAATCTGGAATGAAGGCTCTATTGGGTTTGCTGAAATTGGTTTAGAATCTATTTCAATTCGAGGCAATTTTCAATTGGAGCTTCTAAAGAAGCCCCACGACCTATTTTTGCCTATCGAAAGCATTATCATGGAAGAAGATCATCTTTTGGAATCTTTTGCCGTGGACAATAAAATCAGTTTTACTTCTTTAAAAAAATTAACGGAAATTGAAAAATCACTTTTGCTATTGCAAATTGGAAAAATTTTTTTAGATTCGAAAAGAACCTTTATTACATGTTTTGATCCTTCTAACATCTATTATACATATGAATACGAGATTTTTTTTGGTCTTCGCATCCTAAAAGAAATGTATCAGGATGATGCTAATTTACGTGAATTTACAGAATATCAGGCGCTGGTTTTATCTATACTCCAAAGCAAGTACTCGTATGATCAATTAATTGATACAGGGGTGGATGTATTAGATAAAACAGAGTTATTGTTGCCTATAATAGAAGCACAAACTGCTGAGGAAATCTACTATATTTTAGAAGCGCGCTACAATGAAAGCTACAAAAATGCAAAAGCGAATGTAATCGGCTTTCCTATTAAAAACGTAAAAATCACTGTAATGGTAACTGCTGCTGTATTCTTTATACTTACAGGCGCTTTAACATATTTTATATATCAGAGTGTAACAGTAACAGATCAATATCAAATTCGAATGAATATTTACCAGGCACACTATAACAAAGATGCTGTAAGGGTGGTGGAGTTGTCAAAAAGATTGGCTGATGATGAACTTGATGAAACTCTGAAAATTGTTGTAGCTGATTCCTTAATTGCTTCTAACGAAGAAGAAAACTTAGTTCACGCGTTTTATTTGGATCCTAGTCGCCAAATCGAATGTATTGAAGCCTTGGTAAAGCTGGAAGATTATGATTCCATTGCTGGATTACGTTCCGACAAAAACAAAGTTCAGTTATATCAGGCGTTTTATGCAAAAGACTATAAAAGAGTTATTGCTTTAGCTGAAAGTAACTTAGACTTAAAATATGACGCACAGGCTCAAATTTTACTTTCCCGTGCATATATGGCTGTAAGAAATTATAGCAGTGCGATTGACATTGTTGAAAAACTTGGGGATCAAGATTTACAATTAGAAGTATACAAAACCTACCGAGATGATATTAAAGAAAATGAAACAAATTTAGAACAAAGAAGACAAGTTTTAGAGGTACTAGACAGCATGATTTCCACTTTGGAAAGCCAAAACTCTGGAGTGGCGCAGGATGGTGATCTATTTTGAATCAAAGCACGCAATTATCAATAGAATATGACGAAAGAATCTATAATTTTCTCCTAGATAAGGATGCTTTTCGTAATCCAATAATCTCTGGAGCAGTAGAAAATCATTTTTTTATTCCAGGATACAGTGGATCTTCACTATCCCTTCAATTGAATGAAAAGCACCTTTGTGTTTTTTCGACAAATGATGAAAGTAAAAACGCTCTCCATGATCTCAGCGTATCTCCTTTGTTTGAATACGAAGGTCTCACACTTCGCCTTTGGACAGAATATAGTGATTTTGTAGGAATTTATCTAGGCACAGGAGATACCGTTTATTTTGGCAAGCATGAGGCAAATAATGTTGTATTGAAACGGGCAACTGCAGATCAAGCCTTCATGATTATTTTAATTGACAATAACTGGATTTTACGGGCACTTGAAGGCAAAATTTATATTAACGGGAGAATTGCCAATAGTTTGCTGGGATTAAATCCAGGAGATGAAATTTTTTATAATAGTTATCGAATTATTTTTTATGAAGATTACCTTATTTTTTATCACCATTATGCATATTCATTGAATGAGGTGGTTATTTATTCTGAATTTGACAAAAAAAACCAACGAGATTATCCTAATTTTAAAAGAACCCCTCGCCGTTCTTATCTGCTCCCTGAAGAAGATATTATTATTCCAAAAATTCCTACACCTCCTCAAAAGGATACCACTGGTCTATTAGGAAAGTTGGTTCCCTCTTTAGCCTCTGTCGCTGGAACAATTCTCATGGGTGTTTTGATGGGACGTGGCGTTATCATGATGGCGATGGCAGCGGTATCTGTGATTACCATTATTGTGACAGCAATTCGCTTTATTAAAGAAAAAAAAGAAAAGCGGATTGAAGAACAGGAAAAAACCGAATTTTATTTAAAAAATTTGGATAGTATTCGTGTTCATATTCGAAAAGATATGAAATATCAACGGCAAGTCCTTTTGCAAAACTATCCATCACCTGTTGAAATGTCTGTTAAGGCAAAGGATTTTTCTCCAGAATTATGGGAGCGTTCTCCTGAGCAACAAGACTTCCTACATGTTCGCATAGGAACAGGTGATATTCCACTTAGTTTTTCTGTGAGCTATAATTATTCGACAGATGATAAAGAAGTAGAGAAAAGTCCTCTACATAAAGAAGCTTTAAAACTGTCTGATCAGTATAAAATCATTCGAGATGTGCCTGTTGAAATTAATCTTAGTGAAGGAATCATCGGAGTTATTGGTCGCCGACATGAAATGGTTCGTCAAACAATGTCCATGGTTTTGCAATTGATTTCCACTCATAGTTACCGTGATATTTCGCTTGTAATCATTTTTCCACAGGAAGAGTCTCGTTATTGGGAAAGCCTTAAATGGGCACCACATACTTGGGTAGGCGATCGGCAGTTTAAAGCGATGGTGAAAGACTCCCGAACGAGAGATAATGTTTTGGGTAGCTTGTATCAATTTTTTAAGGAGCGAAAACAAAAACTCCAAGAAGAAAAATCTTCTAAAGCAGTCTACTTTCCTCCGACCATTTTCATTATTGCGAATCTGGAATTAGTGGTTGATCATGGAATTATGGAATTTTTATCAGAAGATAGCAGAGCTCTTGGAATTTACAGCATTTATGTTACAGAAAATCGGGATTTATTGCCGTCAAAGACACAAGCAATCATTGAAGTTTTTTCAGAAAAGCAAGGAAACATCATTCGAGAAGGAGGGCTTGATAAGAAGCAAAGTTACAAACCTGATTTATGTATGCCAGAAACTTTAAATGAAACTTGTCGGTCATTAGCTCCTATTAATCACGTGGCTGCCACTGAGGCCTCTATGCCTGACTATATCACTTTTTTACAAATGTATGGTGTAACAAATCCAAATGATCTCTCTGTACTCCGTAGATGGGAAGAAAACAAGGCTTATAAAACAATTTCCGTTCCTATTGGGTATCGAGGTGCGGATGAACTGCTAGAACTAAACATTCATGAAAAAGCTGACGGACCTCATGGATTAGTTGCAGGAACCACTGGAAGTGGAAAATCAGAAACGATTCAAACTTATATTTTGTCGCTAGCAGTAAATTTTCACCCATATTCAGTAGCATTCCTCTTAATTGACTATAAAGGAGGAGGAATGGCAGGATTGTTTGACAAATTACCCCATTTAGTAGGGATGATTACCAACTTAGATGGCGCTCAAACGATGCGAGCATTGGTCGCGATTAAAAGCGAACTTCGAAGAAGGCAAGAAGTTTTTTCAGAATATGGCGTAAACCATATTGACCAGTATCAAAAGCTCTTTGAAGAGGGGGTTGCTAAAGACCCTATGCCACATCTGATGATTATTTCTGACGAATTTGCTGAGCTTAAAAGTGAAAAACCTGAATTCATTCGAGAGCTGGTTTCCGCTGCACGTATCGGACGAAGTTTGGGAATTCATCTGGTGCTTGCCACCCAGAAGCCTAGTGGGGTGGTGGATGATCAGATTTGGTCAAACTCCAAATTTCGCCTTTGTTTAAAAGTGCAGAATGTATCTGATAGTAATGAAATGCTAAAAACACCTGATGCTGCTTCTATTACTAAAACAGGGCGGGGTTATTTACAGGTTGGAAATAACGAAACCTACGAATTATTCCAATCAGCTTATAGTGGTGCAGAATATTTCGAAACAGCAGAAGACAAGCAAAATGAATCCGATCAAAATATCTATCTCTTTAATGAACTGGGACAAACCCAACTACTCACACAAGATTTAAGTAAAAATGTGGTGGAGAAAAAGGAATCTGAAAAAGTTACTGAACTTTCTATGCTTGTGGATTATGTGGAAGATCTTTTTCAAAAAGAAAACTTCAAACCTTTAAGTCGTCCCTGGCTTCCACCTTTGAAAGACCGTATTTTTATTGATGAAATTTCTCCTCCTAAAAAAGAAGGACTTCTCACAGTAATGGGAACTTTGGATCAACCCCAATTCCAAAAACAAAGTCCCTATATTTTAAACCTGACTACTGATGGGCATGTAGTCGTATTTGGAAGTTCTGGAATGGGAAAATCAAACTTCTTAAGAACATTAGCTGTTGGATTGGCAAAAGAATATACCCCTGAAGAAGTAAACTTTTATATTTTAGATTTTGGAAACAATGCGCTGATTCCACTGAGAGACCTTCCGCATACTGCAGATGCCATTACCTTAGAAGATTCAGATAAGATGGGGAAACTTTACCGTATTATTCGACAAAAGATGAAGCAACGAAAAACGCTCTTGGGAGATCAGGGTCTTCCTTCTATTGAAAGCTACAATAAGGTCAATGAAAAAATCGAACCCTATATTGTGATTTTTATTGATAATATTGATCCGGTGAAAGAACAACAGATGGAAGAAACGGAGAAATTTATTCAGGAAGTCACCCGTGAAGGCCAATCACTTGGAATTTTCATTGCATTTTCTGCTTCAAGACCTGGTGCTGTTCGATACACATTGCTTTCCAATATTAAAAACCAATGCGCATTATATCTCATTGATAAAAATGAAACTTACAATATCGTAGGTCGATCCGAATTAGAAAGCGAGGCGCTTCCTGGTAGAGGTCTTACAAAAATAGATGGAGACACTTTCGCCTTACAAATTACCCTTCCTTCAGAGGGAAATGATGACGAATCTGTGGTATTCCACTTTAGAGAATGGATTCAATTAAAATCTGATGAATGGATTGGAGTAAGACCTGCTCCTATTCCAGTCCTTCCTGAAATATTAGAAGAAAAAGCATTTTATGAAGATCCATTGACCATGCAATCATTTTCCACACCTGAAAATGCTCATGTGCCCATTGGGCTTGACAGCGAAAATGTGGAACTATACACCATTGATCTTGATAAAACAAGCCACTACCTCATCGTTGGTGGGTCTGGAAGTGGAAAAAGCAATGCACTGATTACCCTTCTGACCTCCTCAAAGAATAAGTGGGAAAACGTGGAATTTTATATTTTTGACAATGATATGATGAAATTGGCCAACTGGCAGGATCATTCTTCTACCAAATTTTATGTCAACCAAGCAGAGCAATATGAGGAAGCCGTTAATACCATCGAAAATGAAATTAATGGTCGACGAAATGCCTTCTTGGAGCAAGTTCAAAGTGGTGGAAAAACCATACCCCCCGCAATTTTTTATAAGCAGTTCCCTCATGCCCTTGTCATCATCAATAACTTAAGCCAAACCATCGACCGACTTGGGAGCACTGGCCAAACAAAAATGTCGAATCTTTTTGAAAATGCGCGACAAACAGGAATTCATTTTATCATTGCCTCTAATGCACCAGACTTTGCCAAGTCATTTGATGCATTCAGCAAAACTATAAAGGCAACCGAAACCGGCTTATTGCAAGTAACCGCCGATAAACAGCAGGTTTGGAATCTTGGATATCAAGTCAATAAAGCAGCTCCATTTATGCCTGGAGAGGCCTTTGATGTTCAGTCCGGACAGGTCACACGAATTAAATTGCCATTATTATTGGAATCTTAGGAGGAACAAAAATGAAAATTAGACATCAAAAATATACAATTGTTTTTTTACTATCCCTTTCTATCGTCTTTATTTATTCATTAATTTTTGCACAAGGTGCTGACGCAGTTGGAGTATCGGCTGGAGAATCAAAACAAGCTGCTGCCTATATAAATTATGAAGAGGCATTTCGTGCGGTATCCGAAGAGGGAAGTTTTTCGAGAACTCTTATAAATGCGGCCAATTCACAAAACCAAATTGAAGGCCAGAACAAAGCTACAGCGACTGTGACTCTTTCCTACTCTATTACTCCCTATACTCAAAGTTTTGACAGTAATACTGGGAACTTTATTGAAAATGTTATGGGCACTCAAATAACACTACCTGAAAACCAACGGAAGACGATCACTACAAGTAATTTGGAAGTGTTTAATGCAAATTCAGTAAATCAACTTTTTACGGATGCATGTAGTGTAATACAAAGTGAAGTTAACACTGTAGACACCTACTATACAGTTGTTTTACAAATCTATTCCACATACAGCCAAAACCAATTAATTCGTTCGTATGATAATACCATTGTGGAGAAACCTCTTGAACTCGCTGGAAATGAAAAAATCATTATTCGAATGAAAAAAAAAGCTGGAGAATCTGACCTCAATACTTTTGGTGTAGAAATGATCAATTTAATGATTGCAGGACAAAACTCCTTTTATGTAAGTTCAAGCTATGCTGCAGATTCTTCCGCTTCAGCTCGTTCATATAGTGCCTCTATTTGTAATAAGGATAATAATTCATTCACAGAAGCAGTGATTCGTTTAGAGCCCAATAACCGACGTTTACAACCATGTAATTTACCTGCGAATACTTTATACTTGAATTTTAAAGAAAGTATGTATGTAGCAAGAACTCGTTCTATTGCACCTGATAATGGATACCAAACAAGTGGGGCTGACGCCACCTTAGGAGAGGCCATCAACCGATTATATCGGGCTTACCAAGAGGCAGACAGAAATGGCTTTCCAGAAGCCCTAGTCAGCAATCCCTCCTCTACAACTTCTTCCGCTATAGGATCATCCAAACCTTCCCTAAGCAGTTTCCAAAGTCAAGCTATTTCTTCCTCAGTATCAAGCGAATCCAGTTCAAAAGTATCTTCTTCTGGAACTTCATCTAGTATTTTAAGCAGCACGACCTCTTCCTCAAGTAGTTCATCCTCTAGTTCTTCTTCAAGTGGATCAGGAACTTTGTTTGGAGGCGCTGAAAATCTTTCTTCAATTTTGAATTCCGATCCTTCAGCAGATACTTTGTTTGCTCAGAAATCCGCCTTAAACGATTTAGGAACTGGGTTATTTGCGGATAATGAAGAAGAGGATGCACTTGGCGGTTCTATGGATATTTCTAAATGGGCAACAGATAACACTACACTTTTAAAAGCGGGAAATTTGGAGGATTCTGTTACTGGAAAATCTTTACGTGATACTCTTTTTTCTGGAAACGGTCTGATTGCCTTAATTTTAGGATTTGTCACAATTGTTCTCATTATTATCTCTGTTCCGTTAGCATGGAAATTTATAAAAAAAGGTAGCGAAGATGATCTAATTCAGTAATTATATCTATATAATAATCTTAGTAAAATAAATAAAAAAATGGATCGACAATTTAACGTCGATCCACTTTTTTATTTAAAATGACTAATTTATTCCCGTTATAATTTTGTTATTTGGAAATAAGCTAAACGAATTATGTTAAAATTCAGAATAGAAAATGCAGCATTTTCTGATAAAACCATGTTTGTTTTACATATGAGCAAAGTGTTGACTAGAAAATTTTTGCATACGTTTAATTAATAAAGTAGCATACAGTTAATAAAAATAAATTAATTAAACGTATGCTTGTTAATTAATTTCAAGCAATTCCTCTATTTACATACACTTATTAGAGTGCTATTCTAACGAGGAATTAGACATGATTTTTTGGTTCTTTATTTCTGCTTCTCTTTATCAATTTCTTTTTGTAGTGCTGTTAGAAAGATTTCTTGCTCGCGCTCACTTTTATGAGAAACAAAGTCCTCTAAAATTTGTACTAAAATTCCATTAAAAGAATTTGCTATTTTGGGCGTAGAAGAATCAGAATTATAATTCCATTTCTCCTCTTTTGTTATACTTAACTGTTTGGGTTCAACAAAGCTCAGCTCTCCTATTAATTGCACCAATATTTTCAGATAGCTGCTAATTCTTGTTTGTTTATCAGCCACAGAATAGAAACTTTCATCTATTGACAAAGAAGGTCGTTGGTTGAATTGTCTTTGATCTAATGTACCCTCTTTATTTTTTTTAACAACTTCCTGAATCTGAGGTTCTGGTATGATTTCTTTTTTTATACCGATACTTTTCATCAGTCGTGAATCGATTTTCTCCTCTTTTTTATTCGCATTAAAAAGAGAAGGAGGCTTTACATTTTCCATATTTATTCTCCATATTTTACTTTGACAGGAATCCCTCTACTTCTGAAAATGGAATCCCTTGCAAATAGGCAATGGCGTGTCGGTCAACTTCATCCAAAATTTTTAAAAAGGGAGCATGTGCCCTGGCATCCCACTGATTTACATTTCCATTTTTATGGTATTGGTAGGAAACTCCATCTACATCATACATTTTTAATCGTTCTTGATAATGAACAATAGAATCTAGAAGAAATTCACCATACATTTTTTTAGCAAGGGATAACACCGTTTTATCTACATTGGAGCTTTTTTGCATCATATAGGGAATGATACCAGCGACCTCCAAATGAATCCCAAATCGCTCGATGAGCATGTTCATGTACTCGATATAATTGTTTGCTCCCTCTAGGGATTTTGTCTGTGTTTGAAGAACAATAAGGACGAAGTTTGAAGCGACAATAGCATTGTCGGAGTATATAGAAATGGTCGGTGGAACATCAATATAAATAACGTCATATTCACTTTTTAGAGGCTCTATTAACTCATTAATAATGTTTATTTGTTGCTCTTCTTTAGCATAGTTCGTATATGCATATTTGGGAAAATCTGCAAAGGATTTATCAGCCACAATGACATCAAGATTTTCAAAAATGGGAATAATCGTATCTTCTAGATTATGTCGCTGAATACCATCAAAGATTGTCTGGCTATAGCTATCAATCCCTGTAGTATTTAATAAGACGCTAGAGGCATTTCCTTGGGGATCTAAATCGACAACCAATGTTCTCCTCTTCTTAAAAAATGCGCTGTCAAAGGCTAACATTTCGACCGTTTTGGATTTTCCAACACCACCTTTAAAATTCCCAATTACATAGACAATGGCTTCATCTCTGTTGGTAAAATATTGATTTGTCATAAACTCCTCCGATTCAAGATATGTATATGTACATGTATATTGTTTCCTAAATAGCATACAGTTAAACTGAACACTTATATTTAACATGCATACCTTTAATTTAATTTTAAACGATATGCACTTATTTTTCAAGCTAAAAAATATCTCATGACTAAATATATAGAGGATAAAGTACACTTGCCGTAGACCGAACCTCTTAAAAAAAAAATCGGTTCGTTTGACCCAGCGTAATAGTAGCAAGCGACGTGTAAATGGGTTTCGCTCATTCCTTGCCTATGCATAGGGAATGGGCGGTCAGTAGGGTTGCTCTGTCCTACGAAAACATTAGAGTGGTGGTATTTCCGAGGTGGAGCGTAAAAACGATTGAGAACGGGGCGGAAATGGTTCGAGTTTTTGCGTGCATAGGTTGTGTTGATGGGCGGCTCGTCGAAGTGGCTAACACGTAAACTCCTCTTTTTAGGGGAGAATTGCGCCTTCCAAACGGTCTGAACAAACTGGCTAAAATTATTATTTTGGACTGAATCGAATAGTAATTTATTTCTTTCATTGTGTTTAGATGATGATGTTCCCAAAATAATTGTTATTCATATTTAAATCAGAATACTCATAATATTCTGAACAGTATATTACATGTTCATTTCCCTTTTTTCTTTTATAGAAATCGCATACTTTCTATAGCTCATATCTTCACGTGATTCATAAAATCTCCATTTTCCGTAAGTATCTATGGTGATTTTTTCTGTTTTAAAAAGATCCTTTAAAAATTCAGGTTTTTTAACCGCTGCCCAATAATTAGGCATTTCAGAAAGCATAATACTATCGACTATTAGGACTTTTATCCAGTCGTTTTTTATTCCAAACAAACCTTCTTCGGAAATTGACAAGAATTTTTTAAATTGACATTTTACCAAGGCCAGTTTTTCGTAATCCTCTTCATTAACATCTATATCTTTCCAACCATATAAATGATACATTGCAGGTGTATAATAAAGCCAAAATTCCTCATCGTTTTTAAATTCTGCTATAAATGTAACTTGTAAAATTCGATATTCTCCTGCTTTTGGTGTCTCCTCGCACATTGGAAAACAGGCACCTGTTTCTGTAGGGAAAGTAGTTCCTTTTTCTAGCCAATTAATCTCATAATCATGGTAGGTGTTAATTTGAAATCCAGTCTTTTCATTTGAAAATTTATAGCCTTTTGGGAATTTTCCATATTCCATAATTTTCTCGATTTCGTTTTATTAGGTTCTGTTTGTAATTCATCAATTAATTTGCAACCCAGATATTTCACATGGCACCTTCTTCGTCAAAAGTTTTCACAACAGTCAGTTGATCCATAAACCTACCATATGAAATGGATTTTACACTTTGGGGAACGGTAATAGATTCATCTTTCAGACATTGTTCAAAAAGGGGTGCCATATCACTAAGAACAGATGCATAAATTTCCTCTAATACTGTCCAGGCTTCATAATCTTTAATTTGTCCCAGTCTTTCTATCAGTGTTTTTTTACTCTTGTAAAGTCTTCTTCGGGATCAAATAAGTAAAGAATTATAAAAATTGTTTCGCACCCTAAATCGTTGGTATAAAGGTCTTTCCCGTATAAATGTACTTGAAATTCAAAGGATTTTGTAACAATAGAGGATCGTAAATAATGGATAGCAACATGTTCTACAGGTAGATTTTTTTCCATTGCTATTTTTAGACTATTCTTTATTGCAGGAAGGAGCAGATCTAAAACCGTATTTGGATCAAATGTAAATCTACCTTTTGCATTTTCCCAGAGTTGTCCTCGATAACTGATTTTAGAATACTTCTTGTAATCTTGTATTTTTTCTTTACTGACATCTTCATCATAGGTAATAGGAAGAGGAAGATCCGAATCATCATAGAGAAAAAAATTTTTGCCCGTATTCTCTAGAGCATATTTCGTCATATTAATAAGTGCAGAAAGACTACGCCTAAAAGTAAAAGGGTATATATCCTCTTTAGGGAGTCCCTCTTGTGTTTTTTCCAATTGCTTTAAAAATAAAGGGAGGTTTCGAACTTCTTCTATTTCGCCAATGTGTTTTTTTCAGCTAAAATCCAGAGAGGTAGCAGGAATCCCACCTTCTTGTAGAAGATCCCCAGGTGCGTTTATAAAAGTTTTTATCAAGGTTTCGTATACATATTCTGTCAAATCAACCACTATATAGGGAGTCGATTCATCCTTTTTTTAAATAAATACAGTATACGTAAAACTTTTTCATTACCATAATAATGGTAATGATTTGTATAATTTTTATTGTATTGAATATTTTCCACATATTTAGAATAGGGATTATCAAATTTATTGTTAGAATCATAAATAATAAACAGCTTCCCGTCTTCTTTGGCTGCCTTTTGACATAAATCAGTTAAAGCAGTACAGGCCATCAAAGTCTCGGACTCTAGGTTTTCATCTATAATTTTTGACCTAGCTCCTTCCAGTAATTGATGAGACACAAAGGAATCTGAAATTTCAAAAAGTTTTCCGCTTTGAGTCTCCCATATTCCATCAATATAGTCACCAGCTATTGCCACATAAAACCCATCTTCATCATCAACAGGTAACCGACTCATGATATCCCAGTACTGATAATTGGTCATTTGTATCCCAATGGAAAAATCCTTTTCTTTTTCGATAAAAAAATTGAACGACAAAGTCATCTTCTGCAGGGATGTAGCTATTATAAAAATCATATTGTTTCACAGTAAACTCCTTTTATTAAAAATCTAGATTATCTGGAGGAAAGAAAGTAATCTAGTAAATATAGATTGATTTACAAGCCAAACAATTCATAGAGTTTTTTGACTTCTTCAGGAGAAAATTCATAGCAAGCCTGCAAGATTTTTCTTTGCTCTGATTTGGGCATATTATTAAAAATAGTAACAAAGTTTTTTCCGATGGCGATATCTCTTTTTAGCGCCTCTTTTTCCGTCTTTATACTGTTTTTTGTGTGAATGTATTCAGCTCTTTTTTCCAGTTGTCTTTGCTTTTCTGCAAATTTTTCATTTTCCTCATCTTGTTCTGACTTTAGCCGTTGTTGTTTTTCCATAATTTCGAGAGCTTCTTCTTCCAATCCCATTACCGATTCCCCCATTCTTGTCAATTTTATGATACTATGAAATTGACAAGAATGGGGCAAAGGAGTATCCTTTCCCCATACCTCAAACCAGTCGGTATAAAAATTCAGGGACGCCAGTCCCCTCTTCATATCCCGTAAGGGCGCAATTATATACCATAAATGGTATTTGCGCAAGGGACACCCTTGACCCGTTCTAAGAAAGACAATTTGTCTTTCTTAGAAATTTCCTTTCCTCCCATATATTCAGGCTAAAAAAATCCATTTTTCAATCAATAGACGGCTCCGCTTTACTGCATCACCATTGACAAAAAAACGCTATTTTTTTGTTTACCTAATATGGGGAAAAGGAGCTATTTTGCATCCACGCCAAAAAGAAAAAGGAGGCGTTTTTCATGGCTATTTTTCATTGTTCTGTGCAAATTATTAGTAGAGGTGCAGGACGTTCAGCAGTGGCAGCAAGTGCATATCGTTCAGGCGAAAAAATAACAAATGAATATGATGGAACAACGCATAATTATGAGAAGAAAAAGGATGTTGTTTATTCGGAAATTATGCTTTCAGAAAACGCTCCCGAACGTTTTAAAAATAGAGCAATTTTATGGAATGAGGTGGAGAAAATTGAAAAGGGTAAATCGTCACAACTCTCAAGAGAAATACAGCTGGCTTTGCCTGTGGAATTCGATCACGAGACCCATATTGAAATCGTCCGAAACTATGTGAAGAAAAACTTTGTTGACCAGGGAATGTGTGCCGATATTAATATACATGATAAAAAAGATGGAAACCCTCATGCGCATATCATGTTAACGGTTCGAGATATTGACAAAGAGGGTGAATGGAAAAGTAAGCAGAAAAAAGAATATATCTTAGATAAACATGGAGAAAAACAATATGATGCAGTGAAGAAAACCTATAAATGTAAAACTGTAAAAACGACTGATTGGGACAATAAGGAAAAACTTGTGGAGTGGCGGAAGAATTGGGCAGAAGAAGTAAATCAAGAATTTGAAAAAAGGTCATGGGCAACGAGAATCGACCACCGAAGCTATAAAGAACAAGGGATCGTAAAAATTCCTTCCATACATCTGGGGCCTCAAGCAAATGCCATGGAAAAAAAGGGGATTGAAACGTATAAAGGAAATATCAATCGTAGAATTTTCTCTCAGAATAAGGAACTAGAAGAAATCGAAAGATTACGGAAAGAAAATCAGCGTGAAAATGTAATTTCAAATGAAAACACGAAAAAAGAAATTCAGAAATTGAAAGAAACAAAAGATATGATTGTATCTTTTATTAAACCCAAAAACAAGGATGTAGAGGTCAAAAAGAAAGAATCGACTTTCAGGACAGAGAAAGAAGTTGGAATGCCACAAGATGGTAAGGAATTGCTGTTAGGGCTTAATTACAGTGAAGCGGCGGAAATAGCCTACCAACATGAACAGACCTGTTTAAAAATATCCGCAAATATTAAAAAAATTCAAGATCAGAAAAAAGCGAAAGAAATGATCATTGATAAAATTTCTAGAGGATTATCAATGATTAAAAGAGATTTTCCTGCAATTCTAGAATTAAGGGAAAAAAGAAAAAATGCTATTTCCGAAAAAAACAATCTCATAAATACCTCTACTTTTTTTAAACCAAATCTCAAACAAATCAAGGAGAAAAACAATGAAATTAAAGTGTTAGAAAAAAAAGTTTCTACAGCGGAAAATGCCTTTAAAAAAATGTGGAAGATTCCTGCTGAGGTGAGCTATTACAATAAAAAACTGAAAGAGCAAGAACAACGGTTACAGAATATCGAAGAAAGTATTCGCAAGATGGATTTTGAAATGAGAAAATTAGGGGCGCAGAAACAAAAGGCGGTTTCAAGATATAAAACGGATTGGGTACTGATTGAAACCAGATCCGATCAAAAAGAAATTGTCGAGTTCTTTGAACAAGTGCAGAAAATGGAAAACAATGAAAAGCCAAGCACTATAGAGCAGTTGGAAAGGTATAATCTAAGAAAAATCACTTTGGAGGAAAAAAGAAAGATTTTGAAAAATTTGGAACAGAGAAAACAAGCATCTGTGGAAAAAACTAAAAAAACAGAAATTCAAAAGAAAAAGATTGACCAGGATCAGGAAAGATAATAGAGCTGCAGTGTTATTTTAAACACTGCAAAATCAATCTAAGGAGTGCAAAAATGGAGAAAATATGAAATAAAATAGAGTACATGTAAAAAGTGTTCAAAAAACCTATTGATAATCTAAGCCCCTAGGGCACTTTCTTAAATCTCTTGATTTTAGTTCTTTTTATTGGTATAGTAAAAAGTGTTCAAAAAACCTATTGATAATCTAAGCCCCTATGTCAATTCTTAATTTGGAGGTTTTATGGAAGCTTGGGAATCGTTACCGCCTGATTTTTTTCAAAAGAACCAGGCTAATATTGATATCTATCATGAGCTGTATTCTATCTTAATGAAGAAATATCGCTATATTAATGGATTTAATTTTTATCGAGAAATTTTTCCTGTTAATGAAATAACTGGCGTTTTGCATACTGATTTTTCTACACCTAATGCTATTTATTTATATAAAACACATCCTGCAAATTTAATGGGTGAAATGGATACAAGAAAAAGAGAAAAATTGCATCGTAGAATTATGCTTTCTGATACTTGGTTGGAAGATTTTAAAGAATATGTGGATCAAAGTCCTTTGGCACTTTGTGGGGGTCTTTCGTATCGAGGTAGAGCGAATCGTTTAGAGGATGCACAAAGAGCTCATGCTTTGATTTTTGATCTGGATCATGTTGGGGTAAATGAACTACAAAATTTACTTTCGAGAATTGGGAAAAGTGTTTCAATTCGCACGCTTCCTCAACCCACGTTTATTGTAATGAGCGGAACTGGACTTCATATTTATTATGTTTTTAAACAGCCAATTGATTTATATCCCAATATTAAGCTGCAACTGAAAGCGTTGAAATATGATTTAACATATCGAATATGGGATTATAAAGGAACCACCCAAGAAAAACAAATTCAGTATCAATCGATTAATCAAGCCTATCGTATGGTTGGTTCCGAAAATAATAAATATGGTTTAGAAGTTGCTGCTTTTCGTACAGGGGAATTTGTAACCATTGACTATTTAAATCAATATGTGATTCACAAAGAAAATCGAGTAAATTTAGAAAAGCCCTTTGCACCTTCAAAACATACCTTGGAAGAAGCAAAAGAAAAATTTCCAGAGTGGTATCAAAGAGTCATTATTGATAAAAATAAAAATGCCAATAAGTGGCATATCAAAAGAAATTTATATGATTGGTGGATTCGGCAAGCAAATCTGGTAAAAGGCGGGCATCGATATTATTTTTTGATGTGTATGGCTATTTATGCAGTAAAATGTGATATTCCGAAAAAAGAAGTTAAAAAGGATATGCTTTTAGTTTTTCAAGAATTAAAGAAAGTGGAACATAATAATCCGTTAACAAAAGCAGATGTAAATTCTGCGTTGGAAATTTATGATCGGGGCTTTTATAATTTTACTATTGATGATATTGTGAAATTCACAGATATTCCCATCACAAAGAACAAGAGAAATTACAGAAAACAGGATATTCATTTAAAACTAGCAAGAAATCAACTTTCGTTATTGCGAGAGCTTGAGGAAGTGAATGAAGGCAGACCCATTGGAAGTGGGACGAAAAAAGAAAAAGTGGAAAAATATATCAAAAGATACCCTAATGATAATCCTACACAAATCGCAAGGGCTTTGGGAATTAGCCGAACAACGGTGTATAAGTATATGAAAGACGCATCCAATGAGGCCGAAAATGATTCGGTGACCGTGAGTGATGAAATAACCCCCTAAATTAGCCCTGTAATGGATTTTAGAAGATAAAGCCTATAGGAGTTTGCAAAAAAACAAAAGAAGCGCATGTAGGGGCTATTTCCTCTCGCATACGCTTCTTTATTATTTTGACCAATATTCTTAAATGCATCAGTGTGGTCTATTAAATAAGAGCATATTTTTGTAGATGTCCTATAAGTTTGTTTATTAAAATGATATTAAATAAATATTATTTTAAAACTATTTTAATATTAAATAGATATTATTCATTGATTTCTTTCATGATACAATATTTAATAAATCCTGCAACTGTCATCCCTCTTTTTTGTGATTCTTCCTCTAAAACGCTTTTCATTTCATAATCAAAAACCAAGGATTTTTGGAACTTTTTCTTTTCTTTTGGTTCAGGGGTTGTGCTAATCATATCATTCACTAAATTGTTTTTTCCCTTTAAATTTTCTCTCGCCATTATTACATATCCTCCAAAATTTTATTCGCAATATCAACATATGCTTTTGAAACCTCTGAATTACTTTTAAAAATAACCACAGGTAAACCTTCCTCAATTCCTTTGCGTGCATCTGTGGAAGATTTAATCGTACCTAGCAAGTTGTATTTTTCTTTCAGTTCATTTAAGATTTCAGTATCTTTATTCACGCGTATATCGTATCGTGTCGCAATGATTCCGAATAATTCTAAATTCCCATTGATTTCTTTTATATTGTCTATGGTATCTATCAAGTCGTCTAGCGCATAGTAACCCAACATAGAAGTTTCAACAGGGGCAATCACATAATCGCTAGCCACTAAATTATTGATGGTGATTAAAGATAAAGATGGAGGGCAGTCGATAAAAATAAAATCATATTTAGTATCGATTTTTGAAATGGCTTTTTTAAGTTTTGCTTCGCGGCTAATGAGTTCACTCATGAGTGCAACTTCTGTTTTTGCCAACTCAATGGAGCTAGGGATAATATCTAGATTTTCGATAACTGTTTGATAAATACAGGTATTGATATCCGCCTCCTTGTAAATGGCAGACAAATTATTTTTAAGAGAGATTGGATCATTGGCCGTCATCAAGGTTAATGACGCCTGGCTATCGCTATCAATTATCAAAACTTTCTTGTTGTTTTGGGCGATAACAGTGGCGAGATTAAAAGTCGAGGTGGTTTTGCCTACACCACCTTTTTGATTTAAAATGCTGATTATTTTTGGCATGTCTTACCTCCAAAATGATATTATAAGAAAATCAAAATAGTACTATAAAGATACCTTTTTAATATTATTATAATACTATTTTGATAAAAAGCAAATACTAGGTATTTTTGAAAAAGCGAGACGAAAAAGCTAATATAGTAAAATAAAATCAGTACAGATTGTAACAAACTACCCAAAAATTGTAACAGAGAAAATTTCCGATGTATTGTAAAAAAACTGTGCTATTTTTAGTGCATGGGAGGAACACATGAAAATTAATTATACATGGGCAGATACCTACTCAGTAGAGGAAATGGGCATACACTTAAACCTTTTGAACGAACATTTAAAAGTGCGTTTAGAAAAACAATTTGGAAATGCACCCACCATTGAAGTTTTTTATCCATCGACGAATCGAAAGGTGCAGCTAGATTATTTCATGATTTTTAGTATTGAAGCCATGGGTCATTTATCGATAGTATGTACAATTGATGGAGAAACTTTTTATACCCAAGGAAGACTAAAAGAATTTGTGTATTTGGAACCGTTGAATATTTACCGAATTAGCAATTCAATACTTCTAAATATTCTACAGATTAAAAGTTTTAATACAACGAAGTATGCTTGTTTAGAAGTTCATACAAAAATCGGAGAAACCTATGTAGTAAGCAGACATTATGCTAAAGAAATAAAGGAGAAATTATAATGATTAAAACACTTAAAAATCAGTTTATGCAAACCGCTTTTCTTTCCACAATATGGGCAACTTTTTTAATGAACTTTTGTGGATGCTGTTGCGGGATTTTCGGCTCTTTATCTTTTTTCAAAGGAGGTATCTATGAGGGTGATTCCTTATGCATGGATTGTCGTTTTAATTACGCTCGTTTTGCACACGGTAGCATTCCATTTTTATCAAAAATCGCAAATGAATAAATTGTCGGAAGAGTTAAATGTATTGGGTTAAAACGAATAAGGATTGTGCGATTAAACACTAACATTTTTTATACCACATTTTTATATGAAAAGCCGTGAATACTCTGGGAGTATTCACGGCTTTTGGATTGTAGGATTAAACAGGTGTTAAATGCCATCAATTTCTTTGAGATTAATTATCTATTGAATTTATTTCATAAATGTTGTAAAATTATGCCAGTACATACAAAATCAAACATCAAAGGAGATTGTAAATATGGCTAATTTAATCCAAGCGACCCCAGATGAACTTCGTCAGAATGGTTCCTCTTTTATTAACTACAGTGGGGAAACCAATACCATTGTTCAAGCAACTCAAAATCTCACCAACCAAATGGCTGAAATGTGGAAAGGTGCTGCTAGTGAAGCTTTCGTTCAGCAGTACAATGATTTAAAGCCTACCATGGATAAGTTTGTTCAACTTCTTGCAGATATCGGTACACAAGTACAAAGCGTTGCCCAAGCTCTTGAAGATGCTGACAACGAAATCGCTGGCCAAATTGGCGTTAACTAATTAAACTCAAACGTTTGGGGTGATTTAGATTCTTTCTAAGTCACCCTTTTTCTTTATTAAAGGAGGAGTTGCTAATGCTTTGGCCATGGAGTTCAGAAAGCGAAAAGCTAAAAGAAAAAGCAGAAAAATATCGAAAACTCGCTACAGATTTAACAACATGGAGTGATACTTTAGGCACAAAATTGGATGGATTACAATCAACTTATGATACAGCAGAAGAGAAAGTATTTACACAAGAGTCAGAATATATTGGAGAATTAAATGATAAATATTTTTCAACAGTTCGCCCATATATGTTATCTGTAAAAGATTTAATGACTGAAATTAATGATAAAAATAGAGATTTAAGAAATAAAAGTGATGAAGCCATACAAGTGGCAAATCATTACGATCAATTATCAGCGGATGCATTAGCTGAAGAAAATCGAAAAAAAGAAGAGGAAAAGAAGAAAAATCAAGAGGAGGAATAAAGTGGAACTTTTATTTTCTGAAACAGGATTTATTGAATTAAAAAGTAAAGATTTAGAATTGTATCAATTACTTCAACAAGCATATGACCAAACAACAGCCCTTCAAAGCAAAATTGAATCAGCTCAATGGGACGGGAAATCTAAAAAAGAATTTTATGCTTTTTGGGATTTAATTAAAGAATTCCATAAAGCTCTACTAGAAGAACCTATGAAAAATGAAAAAGACAGGCTTACTGATTTATGTGATAAAATATCACAATTTTGTTCCAGTTCAACAATTTACAATCAACTATAGGAGGAAAATATGACTTATACGGATTCGGAAATGATCTTTTTTAATAGTCTTTTAGATGGAGAAAATATTTTTGGATTAGATTTAAAAAAACCCTTTGTTGTAGATCAAGAATTCATTGATAGCACAGTGATTTCTTTACAAAATAAAAAATATATTGATTCCGAAGGACATCTTACAGATAAAATCGTACACCCGGTAAATCAATTACGTTTTTACAAACAATCTTTAAAACATGTATTTTTTAATAATATTAGAATAGCTCTAGTGGATGAAAATAATATTTTAGGTATTATCATCCAAGAAAAAGGGTACCATTTATTTACTACTCAAACACATTTATTTTTACATGAACTATTTTTAAATACACCTGTATTGAACGAAAAAATGGAGAATTATACATCTGGATATCAACAAAATATTGATTTAAATGAATATATTAAAGTGTTAGAAGATAAACGATGGGAAGATGCTACTCTATTTAAAAAATATGAAAATAGAAAACTAAACAATGATTACACATTTTTATGGGATGATGAAAAAATAGAGTTCATGGATGGATTAAAAAATATAAAAAAAGAAATAAGTGGACAAGAATTTCGTTTACTTTTATGTGTTTTGTTTGATCTAAAATTAGATCAGGAGGTGGCATAAATATGGCAAATGATGCCGGAGATATCAAAATTAGTTTTGATGAATTTCAAGGGTTTTATACGGAAGTAGCAGATATTATTACTCAAATGGGAAATGCTTATATGCTATCTCAACAAGTTATTACGGATACACTAATTCAAAAAGATGGAGGAAAAGATTTTTATATTGCCCCAACTAAAGAAATATTAGCAACCTACTATCTATACTTATCCCAAAATATATCACAGTTAAATTCTTTTTACTCAAAAGCTTTTGAATATTTAAGTTATATTGCAGAACAAATGAAGTTTACAGATGAACAATTATCCAATATTCTGGAAAATCATTTTGGAGGTGAGGGCAGTTAATGGCTATTTTAGATGTTGAAGAAAGTATATGGAAAACTCATCACATGGGAACTGGGTCTATTGCAGGAGATTATAGCGCAGGTGGCTATGGGGAATCAATGACAACAGGTGTGCTGACAGTATTAAAACAAATTGATACCTCACTGAAGACTTATTTTGATAAAATGAATCAATATGAGGATATGTCTCCTGTTAATTATGAAGTGCATACAGATGAAATTCAATCATTAATAGACCGAACAAGCGATTTTAACAATTATGCTTCCCAAATTTACTCCAGCGTAGATACTAATTTAGAAACTTTCGCGCGCGAAAAATTTCAAGATGTATTACAACTTCTTTCTAGTGTTTCAAATTTAAATCGTTATGAAACAGATAATGATCTTGGAATTAAAGAACTACAAAGTTACACGGACTATGAAACAGGTGAAGAATTTAAATATTCTGGAAATAAGAGAAAATTAAAATTTTCAGATTTTCTTCCTCCCATAGATAATAGTGATATTGCACTGTCATACGGGAGCTTAGATCGAAAGGACACCTATGTAAACGCTTTTGCGGAACTTTACAAAAAAGAGTATGATGAACTCCAGTCACTTATACAAAAGCAAGGGACAGAATTCACTTTAGAAGAATATAACAAAATGGTTTTATATGGATCCACTTTTGATTATAAAGCGGATTATAGCTGGAAAACTTTTGTGGGCGATGTACTAAATGCAAGCATTGTTTACCCACTTTTCACGGGAATTGTGGGATATGATCCAATCTTAGATCGTGAATTGACAGAAGGGGAGAAAAATGAGAGACTGACAACAGGCATTATAAGTGGCGTTCTTACCGTTGCAACTTTGGGTTTGGCACCAGCAGGGTTGACGGCAGGTCAAGTTGCGCTCTATGCTCTGGGTAACATTGGAATCAGTATGGTTGGAACTGGTGCTGGATCATTATCAGAGCAAGCTCTATTAAAAGCGGGTGTATCCCCAGAAATGGCTTCCTTACTTGCAGCAGGGGTTAGTTTCGCAGTATCCTACAAACTTGGAAAGTATAATTGCGGAAAATGGGCTGAAGTCGGGAAAAATAATATTTACAAACCTATATATGAAGAACTCACTCAAAATTGGGTTCAAAAGCCTACTTACGAGCAATTTAGAAAAGCTCCAGAAGTTTTTTCAAATCCTCAATACTTCAATCCTAACAGTGGAGAAATTAATTGGCCAGGTAAATACGGAGATCCAAATACTGATGGTTTTCTAAATGGAATTAATAATAGAACAGTCTTAGAACCAGGAAAAGTAATAGATCGATATGGATATCCATATGGAGGGGCTTTTTTTGGAGAGGAAGGAACACCCATTCCACAACGTGCTATGTCTCCATCCTCAGATTTTGATACTTATACAACATATGAAGTATTGAGACCATTGCCTATGCAGAGTGGTGAAATTGCGCCTTGGTTTGATCAACCTGGAGGTGGTATTCAATATACATTTAATCCAGCATTTATAGAAAATACTGTTAATCCCAATTTGATAACGATAAATGGGAAAAAAGAAACTGTTATAGAATGGCTCATTCGAAACAGATATATTAAAATAAAGTAAATCAGGAGAAAATTATGATTGATGATGAATTTGTGGAAAAAGCTAGTAAATATATTGGTAAGCCAATATCCATTGAAAAAAAATCTGAAAGCCTTTATTCATTTGGTAATCCAAGTGATGTAAATTATTCATTTGAAATAAAAAATTCAACCGAATATATAATTAGTACAATAGAAAAAGGAATCAATATGCAACAACAAATATATACCAATAAAGAAGATGCCCAGAGGGCACTTGTTGAGTATCTACAAGATGCATTTAATCCTAAATTTATTGATTACAGTATTTCTAACCAAACAGAAAATATGAATTTAAATGAATTCAAGAAATTTTTAAAAGAAAATTTTAGCGATACTGAATACTCAATTAATAATCCTAAGGAAAATGTATATAATTTAAGTATAGAGGATAATAAATATATAATATACTATCTTCAAAACAATAAAAAGCTTTATGTCGATGAGGAAGATAATTCAAAAATAGCGTTTCCTGTTTTTGTAAATAATATTATTTTTACAGTACAAAAAAATAAATCAGAGGCTAAATATAATGCTTTTTTTGAATAAATATTCTAATGAATAATATCGAAGAATATGTAGAAAAATTAAAAGCATATATAAACAATAAAACTCAAATATTTTTAAAAAATAGTATTGTTATTTTTGGAGATGGCGAAATGCCAGTGGAAGGCAATTTTATAGAACGATCAATTACACGTTTCCAACGAGGAGAAGTGATAAGTAAAATTGTATTTCATCATTTAGAAGATATTGAAAAATATTTTGCTCAATTAGTCAAAGCAACTTATGATTATTCACTTAAAGAAGAAAATGGCTCAGAATATGACATTTCTTATTTTAGATCATTAAATATTAAGACTTTAGATCAAGCAGAAAAATATGCTGAACAACTTCTTTCTAAAAAATATTACTCTATAAACAATATAGAAAAAGGCAAAATCAATTTGATTGAAAATGAAGATGGAACTTTTGAGGTATTTTATTACGGGTTTAATGAACAAAAAATTTTTTTTAATGAATTTGTTTTAGAAAATGGTGTAGTGATTCAAAAACCTTATGGTAATAATCCGGAAATTTTTGTAGAATTTTATGCCGCTGTTAATATGCTTAAGCAAAATGTTGAATTAGAGAAAGAATATGAAGATTTTTGGGGAGAAGATGGAAGGCCTTGGGAGGAAATACAAGATAGTTTAATGATTCCATCTGAGAATCCAGAATATGAACGCATCATTTAATTATTTGTAAATTTAATATCTTCAATACAAAAGGAGCTACTTACTTATTTAAGAGAGTAACTCCTTTTTTAATTACTTATAACTACAGTAACGTACGCTATTAGGATGCTCTCTGTTATATTACCATTCCTCAGAGATTTTCTCTCTCGTTTTAGTAGCTTCTGTTTGTAATTCATCAATTAATTTGCAGTCCAAATAATTCATAGAGTTCCTTGACTTCTTCAGGTGAAAAATCATAGCATGTCTGCAAGATTTTTCTTTGCTCTGATTTGGGCATATTATTAAAAATAGTAGCAAAGTTTTTTCCGATGGCGATATCTTTTTTTAGCGCCTCTTTTTCCATCTTTATACTGTTTTTTGTGTGAATGTATTCAGCTCTTTTTTCCAGTTGTCTTTGCTTTTCTGCAAATTTTTCATTTTCCTCATCTTGTTCTGATTTTAGCCGTTGTTGTTTTTCCATAATTTCGAGAGCTTCTTCTTTAAATCCCATCGCCGATTCCTCCTTTCCATTGTCAATTTCATAGTATCACAAAATTGACAAGAATGGGGCAAAGGAGTATCCTTTCCCCATACCCCAAACCAGGCGGGATAAAAATTCAGGGACATCAGTCCCCTCTTCATATCCCGTAAGGGCGCAATTATATACCATGAATGGTATTTGCGCAAGGGACACCCTTGACCCGTTTTAATAAAGACAAATTGTCTTTATTAAAATTTTTCTTTCCTCCCATATATTCAGGTTAAAAAAATCCATTTTTTAATCAATGGGCGCTTCGCTTTACTGCGTCACCATTGACAAAAAACAGTATTTTTTTGTTTGCCTAATATGGGGAAAAGAAAAATTTTTGCGCCCACGCCAAAAAGAAAAAGGAGGCGTTTTTCATGGCTATTTTTCATTGTTCTGTGCAAATTATTAGTAGAGGTGCAGGACGTTCAGCAGTGGCAGCAAGTGCATATCGTTCAGGCGAAAAAATAACAAATGAATATGATGGAACAACACATAATTATGAGCATAAAAAAGATATTGTTTATTCAGAAATTATGCTTTCAGAAAATGCTCCCGAACGTTTTAAAAATAGAGCAATCTTATGGAATGAGGTGGAGAAAATTGAAAAGGGCAAATCGTCGCAACTTTCAAGAGAAATACAGCTGGCTTTGCCTGTGGAATTCGATCACGAAACACATATTGAAATCGTCCGAAATTACGTGAAGAAAAACTTTGTTGACCAGGGAATGTGTGCAGATATTAATATACATGATAAAAAGGATGGAAACCCTCATGCGCATATCATGTTAACGGTTCGAGATATTGACAAAGAAGGTGAATGGAAAAGTAAGCAGAAAAAGGAATATATCTTAGATAGACATGGAGAAAAACAATATGATGCAGTGAAGAAAACCTATAAATGTAAAACTGTAAAAACGACTGATTGGGATTATAAAGAAAAACTGGTGGAGTGGCGAAAGAATTGGGCAGAAGAAGTGAATCAAGAATTTGAGAAAAGGTCATGGGCGACGAGAATTGACCACCGAAGTTATAAAGAACAAGGGATCACAAAAATTCCTTCCATCCACTTAGGACCTCAAGTAAATGCCATGAAAAAAAAGGGAATTGAAACGTATAAAGGAAATATCAATCGTAGAATTTTCTCTCAGAATAAGGAACTAGAAAAAATCAAAAACTCTCTTCCTCAATCTAGCGATTTGGCTAATGAAACAGTAAGAGGAATTTCTGATTTTTCCAATGAGATAAGAACTATTGATACAAATTCAGCTGAAGGAATAGAGAAGAAGTGGGTAGAGGATCCTGGAAATAAAAAATAATATTAAGGGAGGTGTGACAAATGGGGTATAGAGAGTTTGATCCAATGGCTATGGAAAGATATCAAGAGAAGACTGTGGATATGCTGAGTGATCAAATAGCAGCAGCTGAAAGTTTGATTTCTGCTAGAGAAAATGCAATTGCAATGGCAGAGTGGGCTATTGGGCAATGGTCAAAAGACCTTGAGGCTAAAATGGCGGTATATG
>JAWNLD010000449.1:0-2500 GCA_035041545.1 Drosophila colorata
AATTATTAATTTAATGCATGATGAAAAATAAGTGAGTGGTGGTAGCCTTTGAAAAAAAGTATCGGTAATTGAGATAATGTGTTCAAAAACCTATATGGGGAGTAGTGTCGCGCAAGACAAGTCATATGAAAAAAATTGTACATCATAATTTCATATGAAAAAAATTTAATATATTTTAATTTCATATGAAAAAACTTATATATTATAATTTCATATAAAAAAAACTTATGTATTATAATTTTATATGAAAAACATTATATATTATAATTTCATATGAAAAAAAAAACCATTATATTATAATTTCATATGAATAAGGCCTAGTATATTATAATTTCATATGAACAAAAACCTAAAAATATATTATAATTTCATATGAAAAATTTTTTTATTATAATTTCATATGAAAAACAAATATACATTATAATTTCATATGACTGTGTGTCTTACCGAAATAGATTATTTATCATATATAATAAAGAATAATCAAATTTAAAACGTGTATTATTAATTTAATACATGAACAAAAATAGTTGAGTGGTAGCCTTTGAGAAAAATATGGGCGATCGAGATAATGTGTTAAAAAACCTATGTAGGGAGTGGTGTCGCGCAAGGCAAGTCATATGAAAAAAAATTATATATTATAATTTCAAATGTAAAAAAAAATTATATATTATAGTTTCATATGAACAAAAACCTAAAAATATATTATAATTTCATATGAAAAAAAAATGTTATATTTTAATTTCATATGAGAAAAAAAATTAATTTCATATGAAACAAAATTTTCTATTATAATTTCATATGAAAAAAAATTTTCTATTATAATTTCATATGAAAAAAAATTATATATATTATAATTTCATATGACTGTGGAGTGTTGTCTTGCCGGCATAGATTATTTATCGTATATAAAAAAGAATAATGAAGTTTAAAACATGTATTATTAATTTAATGCATGAAGAAAATTAGGTGAGTGGTAGCTTTTGGAAAAAATATCGGCAATTGAGATAACGTGTTAAAAAACCTATGTAGGGAGTGGTGTCGCGCAAGGCAAGTCATATGAAAAAAAATTATATATTATAATTTCAAATGTAAAAAAAAATTATATATTATAGTTTCATATGAACAAAAACCTAAAAATATATTATAATTTCATATGAAAAAAAAATGTTATATTTTAATTTCATATGAGAAAAAAAATTAATTTCATATGAAACAAAATTTTCTATTATAATTTCATATGAAAAAAAATTTTCTATTATAATTTCATATGAAAAAAAATTATATATTATAGTTATATAGTTATATATCATATGAACAAAAACCTAAAAATATATTATAATTTCATATGAAAAAAAATGATATATTTTAATTTCATATGAGAAAAAAGTTAATTTCATATGAACAAAATTTTCTATTATAATTTCATATGAAAAAAAATTTTCTATTATAATTTCATATGAAAAAAAATTATATATATTATAATTTCATATGACTGTGGAGTGTTGTCTTGCCGGCATAGATTATTTATCGTATATAAAAAAGAATAATGAAGTTTAAAACATGTATTATTAATTTAATGCATGAAGAAAATTAGGTGAGTGGTAGCTTTTGGAAAAAATATCGGCAATTGAGATAACGTGTTAAAAAACCTATGTAGGGAGTGGTGTCGCGCAAGGCAAGTCATATGAAAAAAAATTATATATTATAATTTCAAATGTAAAAAAAATTATATATTATAGTTATATAGTTATATATCATATGAACAAAAACCTAAAAATATATTATAATTTCATATGAAAAAAAATGATATATTTTAATTTCGTATGAGAAAAAAGTTAATTTCATATGAACAAAATTTTCTATTATAATTTCATATGAAAAAAAATTTTCTATTATAATTTCATATGAAAAAAAATTATATATTATAGTTATATAATTATATATCATATGAACAAAAACCTAAAAATATATTATAATTTCATATGAAAAAAAATGATATATTTTAATTTCATATGAGAAAAAAGTTAATTTCATATGAACAAAATTTTCTATTATAATTTCATATGAAAAAAAATTTTCTATTATAATTTCATATGAAAAAAATTTATATATATTATAATTTCATATGACTGTGGAGTGTTGTCTTGCCGGCATAGATTATTTATCGTATATAAAAAAGAATAATGAAGTATAAAACATGTATTATTAATTTAATGCATGAAGAAAATTAGGTGAGTGGTAGCTTTTGGAAAAAATATCGGCAATTGAGATAACGTGTTAAAAAACCTATGTAGGGAGTGGTGTCGCGCAAGGCAAGTCATATGAAAAAAAATTATATATTATAATTTCAAATGCAAAAAAAATTATATATTATAGTTATATAGTTATATATCATATGAACAAAAACCTAAAAATATATTATAATTTCATATGAAAAAAAAATGATATATTTTAATTTCATATGAGAAAAAAGTTAATTTCATATGAACAAAATTTT
>JAWNLD010000449.1:1370000-1422488 GCA_035041545.1 Drosophila colorata
CTGCCAGTTTTCCAAAACATTTTTCTAATTTCTGCGTGGCAAACACCGAAAATATTTCGCCAGCGCAGCATTTCTCGGAAAAGCACAACACAAACTTACACACATACACCATTACAAACACACACACACAACAAACTTAAGTGAAACTTTTTTGGGGCATAGTCGAGGCGAAATAAATGCAAAAGTCATCGAGAAAAAAGTTTTTTAATATGCCAAAATTATTACCAGTCAGTTATTTTTGATATGTCTGTTGCCCGAAACTTTCGCCAGCCAACAAGTTTTGTCCTCTTTGGCCAAAAAAAATATATATAATAAAAAAAAGTAAAAATAATCAACTTTTTGCCCTACGCATTTATTATCAATAAGTTAGATTAGGTTTCCCAAAGCTAGACAGCATAAAGACGAAAAGGAAACTTGCTGACAAAGTGATTAAATTGACTGAAACGGGAGCGAACCGAACAACTGCCTGGCTAATAGATACAGATACGAATAGATCCAAAGTTTGGGCCAACAGTTTTTCTTCAACTTTTCGGGCACCAGTCAAAGTCAAAGGCTCAATAAAATGTCAATTAAATTGCCAATCTTTATTGCACTTTCAAATCACACGGCCAGCTTCTGTTTCTCTGCCCGCATTTGATTAAAGTCCAGGGCGTAATTGCCAAAGTTAGCTTTCAATTAGAAAGTTCACACAAACACACAGTAACACACACTAGCACACACACACACAAACACACGCGTATACACTCTCACACACATACGCTCAGGTGAAAGGCATTTCATTTGCCTTTTGAATCGGCATGAAAATTCTCCGCCTTCTGGCAAATTGTATTGCCAACAAATGGAAGGAAAAAGGGTATCCGGGCTTAGACCTCATCAATGGGCAAACCTGAGAGAGAATCGTTGCACAAAGGGCACTTTGCCTGGACTATACTCCAATTTATGCAAGGGCAAAAAGCCGGTACAAAAAAAAAAAAAAAAAAACACTGCCCCGGCACTTAATGTTAGAAAATGCTTCAAAACAGACGGTTTGAATGTTGTTTTTTTACGCTCGTTTTTTATGTGCGCAGCCAAAGTGCAAATGAATGTCATAGACAGTGGCGTAGTCAACGGGGTAAAGGTAGCACCTATCAAAGTGTACGACTTGAATTTACATCTCTGTGGAAGCAGCAGTTAAATCAACATATTTATGCCCGACCGCTAAAAAAAAAAGTTTAGACTTGCTTTGAAGTGTGGCCTTAACCACTGTTTGCATCCGCACTTTGCGCCAACTCTTTTCTATACATTTCACAAAATTCTATCGGACGCGCAATCATTCATTAAATTTCAGGCTCTGCCTTTTTAAAATTTATTTTTACTTTTACGACAGGTCGCTGCACTTGAAATTTCGCTACGTGCGGCCTTCACTTGCCGGGTTTTTTTTTTTTTTTTATTTAGTTGACGTCTGCGTTAAGGGATAAAATTAATTTGGCCTTTTTTTACGCGGCCATAAATGAATCAAAGGATAATCCTTTCGTCTGCTGTGAAGGCGCTCTTTAAATTCCGAGTGCCGACTATTTCAATCTGACAAATTCATCAGTTCTCGATATTTAACTTTCGACTCTTTGCAGATGCGAAAACGTGATGACCTGCCCTATAAGGCCCATAGGCTCTGGTAACGAGCATTGTCCCTACGATTGGTTAGCCGTTTATGACGGACGCGATGAACATTCACCGCTGATAGGCAAATTTTGCGGCCTGGGCAAGTTTCCATTCAGCATTATTGGTAAGTACAAAGGCATCGCCGATGGCGATTACTTGATAGCCAGAGACCATTTTCCAATCGCTCCCCATTTTCACACGCTGCCTGTAGGCACTTCACAGTATATGTACGTGGAGTTTGTTACATCACCGGCGGGTCCGCTGCTTAATACCGGCTTCCATTTCAATGTTGGCAACTGGCCAGGCCACGTGGAGACTGCGGGGATAAAGCACGGCGTTTGCGACTGGCTGCTGAGCTCCGATTCGCTGAAGGATAGCAGTGCCAGCGAGGGAATCTTCCTCAGCATTGCCCACTGGTATCCACCGAACACATCCTGCAGCTATCACATCAAAGGACATCCCGGCGAAATTGTGCGGCTGTATTTCCCGAGGTTAGCAAACCAACATTTCATACTTGCCAATAAATAAGTTAAAATTGTTGAATACTTCAATATGATCTTCGCATCCACTAGCTAAATTATGCATTTCAAACAGAGAAAATTCCGCACAAAATTCTAAAACGGCCAGGACAGAATTTCTACCATTAAGTTCTAAATTTTAAAGAAAAATTAGTTCTATAAAATAACTCAGTCTAGAATTTATCATCAGTGATTTTAAAAATCATGAAAATCAACCCACTTAATACATGCAAATTATTAGCATACTTAAATTAAGTAATATAAGCTCTGGAATACCCGCGTTAAATTAAATGTTAAGAATTTTTGACTACGCCCAGTTCAGTTTCAAAGCTAATCTGTTTTCGACTGTTTTAGGTTGTTGAATAGAGTATTGCGCAGTCTATTACACCTGACTGTAACATTCTAATGGTCAATTCTTATTACTTGGTAATTATAATGGTCAATTAGAAAATTATGCAGGATCCCTACTACATTTAAAAATATTCGAACACAAAATTATCCTGAAATCTTAAAAATAAAACGGTAGAGATTAGCCTGATTCTACTTGGATTTAGTTCGTCTTTTTAACTGGGTATATACTTTAAATTACTTCAAATATAATACTAGCCAGGGTTTACGAAGCTATTTTAAATATGTGGTTTATATATATTTATTATTTTTTAATATTTCAAAATTTAACAAATTCCACACACCATGAAGAATTCCGAAGAATTTGTATGGTTCCAAAAAAGTTGTATATCTTTTTTGGAATATTTATAAAGATATTTTTCTAGATCGTATTGCACATATACAATTTGCTGCACTTTTGGTTTTGCAGCACAAACTTTTCGCAATCATATCTGTGGTCATATTTGGCAAAATGCATCTGAATTTTATCCAAGTCCGTTTAAGCCGCCCCGTCTTTGTCTTTGTCCGTTTGTCTGTGTTCATTGTTTAGTCCTGTACCTAACCCTACAAACTCTGGTTTATTGTAAATATCTCGACAAGGGGCGTAGTCCGAAAGGCTTCCGTTCAAAATCCGTCGCCGTCGTCGACATTTCACTTAAAGTGCAAAGTTTTGCGGCTATGTGGGCGCCTGCTGTCGGTTTTGCATTGCCCCCTCCTTAGTCCTTGGCCCGCTCCAGCTTCAATCCATTTTGGCGCTGCGTTCTATGCTGTAAGCGTATTTTAATGAAATTTGCCGCAAAGATTTATGTGACATTTTAATTTAACGTGTCGAGTTGAAGTTGTTCTTTATATTTTTTTACTTTGTTCGGCGTCCCGTCGCTCTCAGATCCCTTCCCCATTCTTATCCCCGTTGTCGTCGCCGAGCCGTTGTTTGTGTCTGAATCTGTTCTCTGAACTTTTGTGCAAGTGTCGCATTGGTCGTGCATTTTGAGTCTGCGTTTACTGAATGTCCTCCTCTGAGTGTCCCACACTGCAAGGCACCCATGCACTGGGTGGGCAAATATTTTATTGTACTGCGGCTTTGCTGGGTTCATTTTGGCTCTGAGACTAGCGAGAGGAGGATCGGGTGGCTTAGCCGCCAAGACGATGGCAAAGTTTTGAAGCTCTGACATTTTGGGGCCACTGATGGTTCGGTTTCTTAAATTGAATGCCATCGAAGGGAAAGCAAAAGAATTCAGCAGTAAAAAGCATCTAAATTTGGAACCATTCGAAATTGAATAATATTTAAATGTATTTTTGTAAAGATCTTTCATTTAAAAAATGTTTCATTAAAAAAAAAACTGCTTAACACCAGATCAGTAAATACAACTAAAAACAATTAGTTAGCTCTTGGCCATAGAAACTATCTTTTAAAATTGCTGTTGTATTAAAAACCTCACCGATTCCGAACATTACCAGTATTTAAATATGTTTGGGCATTCCCTCTTTTACAATACATATCAATATTTTACGATTGTCCATTTCGCGTAGGTCAAATGTTCTTGTAAATTTAGGGTCGGTATTTGGTGCTGCATAAAGAATTGCCTCAACATCGTTTCAAAGTTGTCAGAGTAACTGCAACAATTTCTGCACATTTGACCATGTTGCAAGCTTATAATTTATGCACAAAATGTTGCAAAACATTGCCAAGTTTTGGCTAAAAGCTGCAAAGAAAACTGTTTGCATGACAAACATCAGACCCAGAAATACAAACACACTCACACACACAGCAACTCACACACACACACACAGACACACACACGCATGAGGGGAATAGAGCAGTAAAATATCAAACAAGTTTTTTGCCAAAAGATAAATATTTATGTCCACCTACAAAACGAGGAAAACTAAACCCTGGGCCCAGCCAAATGGAGAACTTGTGCGCACGTTTACACCGATTGCCATTAAGAGTTCAGAAGTGGGCAACATGATTGCGTGATTACAGTGCACAAAACGCAACACTGGCGACTGCAGCGACAACCATCCGTATGTGGCTGTGTGTATCTATATCTGTATTCGTGTTTGTGTTTGTGTAAAAGCAGTCGCAGTCGCTGCGAAAAGTTCAAAGTAGACGAAAAATGCAATAGGAAACTGCGTGAGCTGTGCAGAGTTTTCCTAGTTTCACGTTAAGTTTTTCTCTTTGCCAGCTGCTGATGTTATTGCTGTTGTTGTTGCTGTTATTGTTGTTGTTGCTCCTCGCTGCCAACTTCACTCAAGTTGTTGCAACGCCCATGACAACAATTGCACGCCTACACAACCCACACACTCCAAGGATAGTCCATCCTGCTGTCTGCTCGCCTTTGCCCACAGTTGTTGTAGCTAACAATTCCGCCTCGCAATCCTAGAGAGCTTCACTAACACGAGCTTCTCCTTGCCTGCTCTAACTGTTGCTGCCGCCTGATGTCTGCGAGCCCAGAGTCTAGACACTGTCGACATTGTTTCCAACAAACTTGCTCATTTAAGTAACATGTCATGCCTGCACCTTTTTTCTGCTGTACTAAGTATTTGCAGCTTTTTTTGTTATATTTCGAAAGCTGTGGGTTTTAATACTATGCAGGCCAGTTGTTAACTCTTTGGTTAGGTAACACTGAATGAGCTGTAAGCCAATGATCGATTGCTGTCTACATTAATATTTAACATTTATATTGGCAAAAATTGTGATGCCATTTTTGTCAAAATTTAGAGTGGTTATGGTAATGCCAATTGATAGTCCGGATCCGTACGAGTCTAAGCCGGTATATCATTCGAAGATATGGCCTCATGTGCCTGAGTTATGCAGGTTTTACTTACTATTTGCATGAGTTATGCAGGTTTTACTTATTGTAATGAGCTTTAAATGACTCTATCTTGGTAAAATATAGTCCGATTTCGAAAAGATAAACCTCTTTTGAATAAGTAAAGTCTTTAGATTCAGCTGCTTTAAAAAATTTTGATTTTGAAATTTTCGCGATTTTGGCAAAAAAGGTTATTTATTTTTTCAAAATTGGCCAAAATTTAGAATGAGAGTTTTTGAATTTGCCTGAGTTATGCAAGTTGTACTTATTGTAATATAATTAACAACTTTACGTTCACTTACAAATACTCTTAAGCACAATAACGAGATGAAACAATCTAGCCGCCTATCTCTCATATCGTTACCCTGAAACTAAATGTTTGCGACTTCAAATTTTAAATATGGGGTTTTTGTGCTATATATGTATGTATATATAGGCGGAACATTTAATCATTTTTTTCACTAAATTTGATAATTTTGTTCAAGTTAGGACCTGTAGCTCAATATTATTTTTAATTGTCGATAAAGTTATTGACCCCGTTTTACCCTAATCGACAATTACCGCTCATTTTTGATCAGATCTTAAATATATATTGTAACAGCTCGATACATCAAATTATGCTTTTGTGTTTTGGTAAAATACGCACAGTAAATAATAGTATTTTACTTCTAGGAGGCATCAATACCTTTATTTTATGAACATTTTTACGAACTTTTATTTGCAAACTCTTAAATCACTAAATTTGCTTTGATTTTGTCTTCTTATTGTCACTGACACACATATTTACATATGAACAAATATACCTTGCCTTGGATAATTTAACATTTATTTTTTTAAAGTCATGCTGGGTTTACTTTTATTTTCAATAAATACGTCTAATAAATCTGTGCCCAAGAGAAGTTGAAGCTATTTATAAGCTACGTGGCCCACGCCTTGAGCAGGACTAGACACGGGCGACGCGACACCAATTGACTGCCATATGCACATAACTAAGCAGTTGCTCCCCAAACAGTTGACAACAGGACCGGGCGGACGGGCAGATGGTGCGACTGCTCCTGCATTGCATATTTTATGGGGGGGCGTAGCAGTTTTTTGCGTTTTGTTTTTTGGTCGTCCTGCAGAATAAAGTCCCCACTGAGTCAGCATAACTAGAACTAGGCTGCTAACGGATTATGAGGACATGCCGCAGGGCGTCAGGCTTACTTTTCGACGCCGCGTACGTGAATGACGGCATGGGCACGTAGAGGGCACGGGTCAGGGGGCAGTGGGCAAGGGTAGGGGGCAGGGCGAGCAATATGGTGCAAAAATAGTAACTCTGCTCTATTATGAATAGAAGTAACAGAGCAAAAAGTACAAAAATAAAAAAATAAAAAAAAAAATGAATATAGTAATGTGGAAAATAAAAAACGATACGAAACGAAAATGAAATTGTGTCGCCGCGAATGCCTGGACTTGCTGCTGATGATGGTGATTTCGTTTTTTTTTTTTTTGCTCGCTTTTGACATTTGCCAACATTGTGTGGGTTAATAAAATGTTGTATTATGTCATATTTTTGGACAGCGTAAATGTAATTGCATAAAATCTGCTTAGCAGGACGAATGGAAATGGTTACGTAAACTACTTTGGTGCTGTGGTTCGGATGGCTAGGTGGATTGGATGCCTGCCAAAAGATAATTGGAAAAGTTTCGACGGTAGCTATAAATGTTGAAAAGCTAGACACACAGAGAACCGGAATAGAGGTTCGTTTTAAAATTGTGGTGGAAATGCTCTGGTCAGGTGATGTTAGATATTCTCAGATGTGTGGACATATGACGGTACCTTCTCGTATATTTAAAGTGTTTACAAACACCTAAATATAGTTATTTTTTCAATCAAGCAATAATTTATACGGAAATTCTCGAATATTGTTTTTAAAACATTTTTGTGCATATGTTTAAATTAAAACAATCGAGAACAATCTAAATGATTATTGTTACAAATATCGATTTTCCAAATATGCCGTACAAATAAAGGAAAAAGACTTGGCATTTATATTTTCAATGAAGAGAAAGTCAGTTTTGACCACGAGTGTAGTAAGTTTATCGAATAACATACAAAATATTACTCCTCAATAAGATTGATGAATTGCAATTGCTTCGACCGGATGCGTTTTACAAATAAGCTACTGTTGATAAGACGGCAGGAAACCAATGAAAACAATCAACATTTGTATACTATGATTATTTGATGAATGCAGAGACAAACTATTCTTTCTTGACGACAGCCATAATTTTAATTTGATAGTTCGATGTAATTTTGTACAATAATTTGTGAATTCAACGTGACAAAAATGCTTTAGCAAAGCAATTTGCATTCATTTCTCAAACTGGACTGCAACGAAATGCAGCGCACATAGCGGCCAAGTCTAACGAGGCTACGTGTGCCAGTGAAAAGTGAGATTTTACCTGTTACCAGTTGGAATTTATATTTAACTGTGCAAGAACGCAGCTGGGCGACGTGAAAATGTCGAAAATGCTGGCCCGAATTTTGGTCTTGGGTTGGCAAAAAGCCAAAGCCCCTGAATTGTGGCTGCAGATGTTTGTGGTGTTTACTTTATGACTTGGATGCCTGCTGTAATATTTTCCCGCTCATTTCGTTTCTCTTCTATTATTCCTTTGCAGCTTTCGTATCAATCGCATTGAATCGCCCATTCTGAAGTACGAGGGAGATTGCGGGGAGTCGCTGACCATCTACGATTCGGATCATGCGGATCCCGCTCGCATCATCAAGACGTTCTGCGACACTTTCTCGCGCCCCATGGAGAAGGTGGACTTTGTGAGCACGAGCCCGTCGCTGTACGTTCAGTTCGACTCGAAGACGGGCAGCTATAGCGGCAGCTCACTGTACTACTGGGCGCACTACGATTTCTTCAACAATACACGCTTCGGCGATCCAGTGCCCAACACGCTCTGCGACGAGGTCATGTACGCGTGGAAGCATCCTGGCGGACGCCTGCGCTCGCCGCTCAACTCGCTGATCTTCAAGCGAACCGGCGGCAGCGACGTCCGCTGCCAATACAAATTTGTGACGGATCGGCGACTGTATGCCCGGGCCATCATCGAGGTGAACTCGGTGTCCTTCAAGGAACTGCCCTTCAACAGCAACGCCTGCACACGCTGCCACGAGGAGCGTGTGGACAAGCTGGTCATCTGGGAGGAGCGCGACAAGTTCCAGAACAATTTGGCCTGTTTCTGCGACAATATACCGCGAGCTGTCCGCGTCATATCATCAGCGGATCAAATGAATCTCGAGATGATCGTGCAGGGCCAGCATGCGATCACCTCGTACTTTAAGAATCCCAACCCACTGTTCGAGGCGACCTACGAGTTTGCGCATGGTCCGCTCTGTGGGCCCATCACTTTGGGACCGTCGCCCGATGGCGAGCTCGTCTTTCCGTACAAGAAGGCGCTGGCCATGGTGGCTGGGCCCATGGCACCACCGGAGCACCACTATCGCCGGGAGAAATGCATCTGGGAGCTGAAGGTAGCTGCTCAGAGGGATCTCTGGCTAAATCTGGAGAAGGCTCGCTTCGCGGAACGCAGTTGCGAGAGCGCTAAGATTGAGGTTTATTTGGCCGGACGCTTGGAGCCGCGCTTTGTGGTATGCCCGGAGAACATTTCGCTGGCCAGGGACCTGCCCATACTGACCACGGCGGAGCTGGGCGCCACGGGCGCAGATCAGGAACCACTGCCGGTGCTCATTCAATACACGGGCGACGGCCAGCCGGGCAAAAACATATTTCGACTTGTCTGGACCGAGCTGTTCCACTTGCCCCGCAATCCCGACGGTAGTCTGGCCGCGTCTCTGTTGCAGGATGGCGGCTGTGACTTCCGCTGTCCTGGCGACACGCAGGTCTGCATTCCGCGCCATCTGCTCTGCAACGGGATCGCCAACTGTCCCAATGTGACGCACAGCTCGACGCTGGCCCAACTAACGCGGCACATTGAGTGGAATCTGGAACAGCTCGGTCTGCTCCATCGCGTCGGCGAATATCGCCAGCTCGTCTTGCACGACGAGTCGCCCGAGATCTGCCTACGACGTGATCTGAGTGAGCTGCCCTTCGGCAAGCTCTCGCTCATCGCCCTCGGCCTCTGTGCGATGCTTGCGCTCCTCGTTGCCATCGTGCGGCGCATGTGCCGCGGGGCGCCGAAGCAGTCGGGCCTGCAACATCTGCAGGAGGATTACTAAGTCACAGTCGAAGCGGCTCTCAGAACTTGGATACAGTTTTCTTGCAAGTGCAGTATGCCCTGAATTGAAGCATTTTAAAAATACACTCCAATTATATGACAAAGTATTTACCAAAAATCCTTTAAAGGACTTTTATTTGTTTTATACTATACAATTTTAATTAATATTTTTAATTGTAGTTTGCGATTAAAAGTTCATTATAATTTTATAAATTTTTCAATAAAAACTGAAATGTTTTTGGTTTTTTTTTAAGATTCTGTTTGGTTTTTGCTAAATGTTTTAACGCATTTTGTCAACCGTTTTTTACACTGCCATTTACTCTTCAGTATTCTTAAATTTTAGTTAATCGCACTTTTCTCTAGCTTAATTTCACTTAATTATAATATTCAACTATGAATAAAAGAAACGCTTAATAGCGAACATACTTATGTATATGTAAGTAGTTTTACCAACTGAAATCTATAAATTTCTCCCGTGTACGCTACGTGACAGCTATTGAATATTAATTGAAATAATTATACGATAAACACTGGAAACATATAAATGTTTAAAAAACACAAAACACATGATACAATGAAAAAAAATGAATAACTGCCTGAATAAATTAATTAAGCGTAAAATTGTCACGTGATAATTGTTAAAAAAAAAAGAAAAATATAGTTTAACGAACATAAAGAAACTAGATATTAATTAAGGTAGACAGGTAAAACGACAAAAATGAAAAAACAAAAATACAAAGAAAAGTCATATTAAAAAATTGTTGGTGGTTTTATTAGTTATTATATGTATCAAAACAATACAATGTATTATTATTGGCAAATTGTCAATCTAAAAAACCAGGCGTACATAAGTAAATGCATACTTACTTGCATAAATATGTATATAATGTACGATATATACATAAAAATATACATATACATATATATTTTTTGCACATAGATTTACCTAGGCCATAACAAAATGAATTCCATTTAACTTGGTGGTCAAAATTGCCCACAAAAAATGGCTGACTTTTCAACGCGAGATGCAAAATACCAAATAAAATACCTTAAAATGTCTCAAAATTTCAAACAAAATTGTAAAATTCAGCCGAATCGGTTCTAGAACTAGAGTCGTAATTTTTAGATTTAAGTCGAATTATGTAAACAGAGTTAAAAAGGCATTGTAGCGGTGAAAAAGATGCACGTTATAAAAAAGAACCACATAGTTATAAACGCAAATACGTAGAATTAGCGAAAATTAAATCATCAATAAAATTTGCGATAAAATCCAAGTGTTCAAGACAAAGTATTAGTGCAGCGTAACAAATATTTGGTATGCAAATCGAACCGTTTCAATAATAGAACAGAAACCCGATTTAAAATTTTTCTTTTCAAATTTAATCCACAGTTAAATATATTTAATGAGATAAATAATGTTACTCAGATTTAACGTATAAATATTTATAAATTAATTTTTTTTAGAAAGCTCTATCGTACATTTTGAGAGACAATGCACTAATGCTGAACACATTCAGCCCCTATTTAAGCCCACTTATAAAAAGTCAACTATGTTTGTCAACTTCCAAAGCTTGAAATTAGTTTATCCTAGTACCCCCCGTAGTTAATTTATATTTGCTCCTTCTTATTTATGTGTTTTTTTTTAACGCCGCTGCAGTGCCACAAAGAATTACAGAGAATTAACCCACAACAATAATGAAAACAAAAAAAATAAATTAGAACACATATTTTAGATGTACGTCAGAAATAAATGTAAGAATTGAAAGAAACACACACAGAAAACGTAAATAAACGCATTGGGAAAAACTGACGGTAATTTTGAATGAGAAATGGAGTCGGTGGCAAGCAAAAGGTTGGCAGCACCGCAACTAGATGCGACCCTGTGTGGCAAACTGTCAACGACGCAGGGCAAGAGAAGTAAACAATAAGCTCAAAAGGAAAGCAAATGCGAGCAAACGCGAAGAAAACGAACCCACAGCGATTTATATGTCAGCTGGCCCAAAGCGCTCGTCAAGGGCACTGTCAAATATCAACGACTACCGATTCGGAAAACAGACGCAGATAGCGGCGCGCGTGAAAAAGCAAATTCGTTGAAAATTATATTAACGCGAAGCAAGGAAACTCCAAATAAGAGTTTCGAGCTTGAAGCTAAGATCTTTGCGATTGTCTTCAGCCATGGAACGTACGGCCGTGCCACGTGGTAAACGGCCCAGAGTTCAGGTCTCCATGGATGACAAAGAGCGGGCGATTGCGCGCATCCGCAATGGCGAAACAAAGGCCGGCATCTCACGCGAACTGGGCGTGCCGGAGTCGACAGTGCGCGGCTGGGTTAAGCGGGCGGATCAGCGCATGGCACGCGAGACGGGTGAGGGTAAGTCCGATTAGATCATTGGCCCAATCTAGCCCTATATATAGGCCCATTGTATATGGCAGGCACGGAGACTGCATCTCCGCCCGCGCTGGTGGTGCACTCGCTGAAGCTGCCCTCGAAGCGGGATCACAATGGACAGCAGAGGACACGCTCAATGGCACCAATGCCCGTGGCCGTGCCGCTGCCAATGCAGCTCTTCCAGCAGGCGGCCAGCAGTCAGCTGCAGCTGAATGGCTGGCTGCACGTCTTCAATGCCGGCATTTTGAACTTTACGCTGATTGCCACGGCGGCCTATTTGCGGGCGCGCATGCGCGGCACCTCAGACCGCCAGTCGCTGTGGCAGATCATCTGCGAGTATGTGGACGAGGCCGGGCGCAATGTGGCCGCCAATGGGGGCCAGTATGTGGCGCCAGCGGGGACGGTTAGCCGGCAGTTTAGCTCGCCGGCCCATGGCCGCAATGGCGGCTTTGTGGCGCCACGGCTGCACATCACGGCGGAGGATGACGAGGACGCCAGCATGAAAGCGGAGGAGCCAAGTCCGTGAAAACCAATCGATTTATTTATGTGCATGTACATATATGCATATGCAAATAAAATGCCTGTCAATGGGATTATGTTGTTTAAAGCAAATAATTGCATTTTAATTAGCAGCGAAATAAGTGCGATAATTGGCTCCGGGCATATAGCTCCGGAGCGGTGTCTGGTTTCGGTCTGGATCCGAATCTGGTGCGGCTGACTTTATTAACCATATTATTATTTCATTTCATTGCATGTCATGCAAATTTCCAATTGAAATTGTTGCATTTATTGTCGCAGTTGTTGCTGTTGCTGTTGCTTTTATCATGTCCTGTTGCCACCGCTCTGCTTTGGTCAGAGTCACGTAATTAAGCGGTTTTATTTGCGGCTTTGCCACACATTAATTGCCCATGTTAAATGTGAAATTTATTTAGTACAATAAGAGTTCACAACAAATTATTTTTTATTTTCACATTTGCATTTTTAGTTTGCGCTACGTGCCTTCAATGTTTGGCATTAAATCGCAGGTTGCGGATTAAACATGAATTAGTTTCAGTTTTTTGTTTTTTTTTCGAGCTGTTGCGCAATAGTTGGAGTAAAAAAGTATTTCAATGTCATAGTTTCTCTATGTGCACAACTAGAAAATTTGAGCACAACTAAGTGTAATTGACAGTATTCGTAATTAATATTATTGCTTTTGTAACCTTTTGAATGCGTGTTTAATCCCTTTTGGCAAAACCATTCCTCTGGGTGGAAAATGGACTTCAGGTTTGTATTGACGGTGTATTTCAGGATATATTTACCGAAAACAGTGAATTTCAGAAAAAATTTAAGAAAATTAGTTTAAAGATACAAAATTTGCACAGGTTATTTTTAGTTATCTGGTAGTAGAAAATAGTAGGAAGAATAGCCCGATCTCAGCAAATTGACAGATATTATGAGTATCATATAAGGCAGCAAAAAAACGTTGTCTCAAATGCTGCACGCCGCATTAAGTACAACACATAATTGCAGGCTAATCAGGGGCACGTTTTCATATTTGCCTTTTTGCAGATTAAATTCTCGGCCACCTGCAGCCAGCTTTACGGGTTTGGGGCCAACCACGGTAACTAAGCCAACTAAGCCCCATCCAATGGGCAATATAGCACGCAGCGATTATCCGCCAGTTCATCGAAAAACGTTACTTCCTTAACACGAAACTTTTTCCATTTTCATTTTGCGCGCAAGACCATAAAAAATATGAAGGAGGGTGGCCCCAGAATACGGCTATTTCCGCCACAGCAGACCCGTAAATATGAAACAGGAATACTTTTTTTTGTAGGGACTACGTTTGTTTTGCGGATTTCTTGTGATTTTCTCAATCACTTTTGGGCAGGGAAGCCGAAGTTGAAGGCCTATCAAAGTTGATTATCGTGGAATATTTTGCAGCATGAATTGAGCAAGAGATTTGCGCTGTGGCCTATACCTGATTTAAGGCAAAAAGCCGCAGGGATTTGCGACCCAGATTGAGTAGCTCTCTGGGCAATTTGTGGTCCAATATAACATTGATTAACTTGTTGAGGCCCGAGCTCCGAAAAATGCAACTTTAATGACAATGAAAACAATAAACGCATAATGGCAATGCCACATGAGCACATACAGTCCAAGCATGTGCAAGGTGCTTTGAAAATGTGTGTTGAAACGGAAATCACATGAAACAAACACACACACACACAATGTTCACAGCTTCAACTGCCATAAAGGTGCTCAGCTTTTATGGGTTGAACAGAGCAGAGCAGAAAGCATCACTCCAACAAAACAAACGCATTTGGTATTCGAATTGGAATTGCGGTTGCAGCTGGCAGTCTTCAGACCACCCCTCCCCCCCCCCCCCCCTGGCAAGCAGCACAGCGTGAGCTGCCCCCTCAGAAGTCATAAATCAAACACGTTTAATTAAACTTTTGCGCGTGGAGCTGGACCGGGCTAAGGGGCGTGACAATCGTGGCAAACTTTAGCGCCTGCACTAAGTAAAAATGCAATTAGAAGTGCCGGGCTGAAATCAGGAAATGTAAAACGTCCAGCACCCGGGGGCTACGAGGAGCTGCCGGTCACGTTGCACTCGACGTGCATAATGTTTGCCATTCAGTTGTGAATTGCGACTCATTTGTGATATAATTCGTAGATGGGAAGCTGACAATGAGTCGAAGGAGCTGAAAAGTATGCTTTAGTTTTCTAATAGACGATGCTTCAAATAAAGCTAGAGGAAATTGGGGCTAAATTTATATTTATATTTATATTTATCTAAAATTTATCTAATGAAACGAGAGTAGTTTAAGATTAAAGAAGACTCAAAATAGAGCATACGAAAATGCTGAATGTTTAAATGGGTGCAGGTGAGATTGTGACAAAACTTAACAAGAAATCTTCAAAACTTTATACAAGCTTTGTATTTTAATCCTAACTTATATAGCAGTAAAATATACTTTCAATTAATTATTTTGACATTTGCAACAAATATATATTTTTTAAAATTGTTTAAATTGTATTTAATTTAAGCAAGAATAATATTACCTATTAATGTACAACTGCCATATAGACCATATCTTTGTGCTGGTGATTGTAAGTGCAATTTTGTTTTAAAATGTAGAAAATAACTTGTCTAGTAATGCAGTTCATCGCACAATTTCTTTGTACCAATTTCCCCATTTAAAGTGTACGTAAAAAACTGAATGCCAACAGCTTAAATTCCTAATATGCCCCCAGCAAGTTGCCAAAAAAAAAAAAAAAAAAAGACCACCCCAAAAACTATGCTACAACTTGTTAGAAACGCCACAAATACACTTGCAGCAGCTGTAAATTATTTGGCAAAATGTTTTAGCACCTTCAAACTGACTCAACCGGCCGCACGGAGATGGGAAAACTCATGCTTAAAGCAGCACTCAACGCGTTCCCTTGGCAGGGCTCTGTCATTGCAAAGGAAATCACGCAATAAACTAGCGGCGAAAACAAAACTTTAACTACTTTTTCCGTTAGCCGCGAAACTCGACTGGAAAAACTTTTTGAAACAATACAATTTATATTTATGCGACGTCGACGATGACCCAGAAAACGAAGCGTCGAAAGAAAACGCTGTCCAGCATTTTGTTGGCTCACATTCAGGACGAAAGGATGAAACCACGGAACGGACGTAGCTGTGGCGATGCAGGCGAGTTTATATAAGTGTTGAAAACTACTTGACCCACTTTCTGGTGGTGTTGATGGCGGCATGAGAAACTTCGTCATGTCTATTTAAAAGCCGGGTCGGCTTGGGCGTGCTACGATATGATACTGGCCAACAACAAATTTATAACAAATTAACTGCATTGAAAAAAACCAACATTCCATTTGGAGTGCAACACGAGACAACAACCATTAACAGCTGCTTAATGTACACATTTTACGGATGCACTTTCGGTTTATTTTATAATTTTAATTCAGTTCGTGGAGCACAAAATGGTCGACCCCAAAGGGTTCATTACACCCACACGAATCGCATTTGACAAAAGCTGAACGGAATCGAGCAGGGACAAGCTGCGGACGTTAAATGAACTATTCCGGTTGCTAATTAGTTTTGGGAAGAAATCTTATTTGTTTACGTTGTTCTGTGGCCATGTCATAAGCGAAACTTTGCAATCAATACAAATGCCCTGCCAATTATGTGCCCCAAGCGAACCAACGACCTCTACACATACGAGGCAGTCCAAGTCGAAAACAACAACAAACACAGAAACAATAAGTCAACGTGCTGTTGCTGGGCAGTGATCGACCAAAAGTCACCCTTATCAAAACTCTACAACTATATGGCAAAGAAATATGTTAAGAACAGTCTGCGATAAACATGTTAAAGAAGTGACCTAGTCAAACAGGGAACTAAGCAACGATGATCAGGGTTTGAATAGCAGGCTATAGGGTATAGATGTATTGCTTGTAATAATAATATCAATTTAAAAACATAAATTGCATTTTTCTTTTATAAATCAGACAAAAATATTGTTAGACAAATTCTGCTGATTAGAAGTCGCCTTGTATATATACCTCTTTAACCCCTTTCTTGGGTGCGGAGTATTTAAACAGGAACAACAAAGGATATGTCAACAACGTGTGTCTCCAAATGACTGGCGGATGTTGATTGTCTGCCCACAGCCGGACAGAGCACATAATGACCCAAAATCCTATCAATCCAAATGAAAATTCCCCAGTCGTGCGTATAATTGGAATTAATACAAAAACAAGTAGGAGCGAACGCTGCCTTAGGGTGAGATCGACTACGTAATACTCTTCGACAGTGAAATTAGAAATTAAAAGTGTTGAAAATCGTCTTATTAATTATTATAACCTCGAAGCAGCAAAGCAACCTTCAAACTGTAATTTTTGAAAAATATCGAACCAATATACTCTTTTCACTTTTTACTGAGAAATATTGTTTGGCTGGAGAGAGCAGCCAAGGAGGATGATAGAGTTAGCGCAGCTGCGTCATAATTAATGGCCCAGCTAGAGGACGGACTCTGCACATCCGCTGCCAGTTGTTCGATTACTTCAGACAACTTGACAAAGATTGAATTGCCTGTGTTTATAAAATTTGATTCAGAACTTTTGTTCATTATACGCTTTTGTTACATCAGCGAACCTTGATGGGCTTCTAAAGGGCGGCAAGCCGAAACGGTATACTGCACACAGCTTCTTTGCATTGCAACTTTCAATTCAATTCAAAGGACAAATCGTGACCAAAATGCCATCAAACATGAAAATTGGTTCAGTTATGACAAAGTAGTGGGATACATAACTACCTTGAATAAATAAGTTTAGTTTATTATAACGTTGCTTTCAGCGTTATCAAATGTTAGGATTTACAATATTCATCTTTCTGTTTGTAAATATATGCTGATATTTTTTAATATTTATTTGTCAATTTTTATTCAAAGGCCAATTTCAAAGTGATGACTTACCAAAGATTTTCAGCTTCCACACGTATCCCGTCCTCGTTGCCGATGCTTTGGCACGGTCTGTACACATTTAATCGCCAACGTTGGCTTCGCGGTCGATAAATTGCTTTTAATATTTAATAAGTTCGTGAAGAGCACGCGCTATTAAGCAATACGCACAGGCACAGCGGGCGGTTGTTAGACAAGGACAGCACAATGCGCACACACGCACAAACTTATGAAAACAATAACAAACACTTAACCTGGAGCACTTTTCGTGTGCAGAGGCTTTTGCATATTGTTAATTATGAGCCTCTCTTGCTGTCAATAGCATTTAAAATCAATAAACAACTTATTTCACATTTATTTTCTAAACAAAATTAGAATTTTCGGTTAAGAAGTTTGTGCCGACATTACAAATGCAGCGAACTGTTTCATTTTTGTGGAACCTATCTGTGGATCTTATATTGCAGCGAAGTGGAACTGATGAGCGAACAATTGAACAAAGAAACGCACATGTCAGAGAATATGAGTGAACTGCCGTGCATGATCGTTTGATATTTTTTGGGTATTTTAATTATATAAATCAGCTTTGTCGAACATACAGTGACCGACAAAGGTGAACATACGAGCCCCATTTTCGCTATCCGATGTGACTAAAAGCAAAATCCGAAAAAGTAATGTTGTAATTTTTTAAATCTATTTGTATTAAGAACCAATAAAAAAATACCTCCTCTCAACATAAACTTAAGAAATTATGAACAAAAAATGAAAAAATTTACAAAGGGTATTTGTGTAATAATTTTAGGTATTATATTGCATCAGAACTGGGGCGTACGAATCAATTATATTTTCAACAGTCTGATTATTTCTGTATCAGTTTTTATCCAACTACCAAAGATAATATAAATTTAGTATTTAAAAAAAAGGATTTATTTTGTCTTTGCAACCACCTCAATGCAAGCGAGTCCATCAATTTCGCAGCAAAAGTTGACATAGAAACGATCGTTCGCCAATTAGGTTGTACTTTTTATACCCTTGCAGAGGATTATTATTATTGTAATATACATTATAATTTTGTAATTTTTGTTTCTAAAACTAATTTTGGTCCCTAACTATTTCTTCTAGTTAACCGGATCGATCAGCTTAAAGTTTTACAGGGTATAACTGATGAATCTACGTCTGCCACAGGGAAAGTAAACTAGATTATCATCAGACGCACTTCTCATTTACTAATTAATTTCGTGCGTGGGCCCAGGAATACCGAAAGGAATACGAGCGAGGTTTTCTGTGCTGTCCGTTGTCCGCTTCGCTTAATTTTCAGTTGATTTCAGCCGCAACATGTTGCATCGCAGGCTGCGCGTGCTGCTCCGCTTGAGCTACTACCAGGTGCTCCTCTACGGGCTGATGCCGACGACTCTGCGCACCGACAATTGCCGGCTGACCGTGGCCAAAGAGGTGTCCTTGGGCTATCTGGTCTATAGCGGGTGCCTGACCGCGCTGCTGCTGATAGAGCTGCCGTACATGATGCCCTCCGGCTATATAAGGAACAACATTGTGCTGCAGTGGGCGCAAGTGGTGATCATGACACTGCACCTCCTTGCCCTGCTGAGCTGCTACGGTCTCGTCTGGCTGCAACGGCGACGCCTGATCCGGCTGTGCGCCGAGTGCCTTCGACAGTGGCGGGCCCATTGGCACATCCTGTGCCGCGTGGCCGGCGAGGAGTCGCTGAAGCAGCTGCAACTGGACCTGGCGGGGCAACTGTGGCGCGAGTTGTGGGTGAACTATGCCATGCTCTGCTGCTCCATTCTGATACAGTATCGGCTGCTCGAGCCGGCGAATCTGCTGCAGCTGCTGATGCGCTTCACGAAGATGCTCATGCTCACAGCGGGACGGATTGGCTTCTTTACGCTGCTCCTGCTGCTCACCCATCAGTTCCGGGCTGTGCAGCTGGCGCTGCAGGCGCTGCGCCGACGCTCGCAAGGAATGCGCTCCCAGGAAACGCTGCGACGGATTGCGGCCATTCACTTCAAGTGGCTGCTGCTGGCCAGGCGCGCCTTTAGCATCTACGACGTGGCCAACGCCAGCCTCTTTATCAACATGTTCGCCCTCAACGTGAATATCCTCTATCATGCCGTGCAATTTGGAAATAATACTATCCAGTCCGATGACTGGGGCATGCTCATCGGCGACGGACTCGTCACCTTCAACATCTGGAGCTCTATCCTGGTGATGAATATGGTGGATGAGGCGGTTAGGTCCTGCAATGAGACGGGTCAACTGCTTCGACAATTCTCCGATTTGCGCAGGCTCAGCCCGAATTCGGAGTTGGAGGTACTCTGAAAATAATTAAAACTCAAATCATTTTCTTACTATCCTATCTTCCAGTTGGAGCTCTTTGTGGCTCGTCTGCGGAACAATCGGCTTGTCTACCGGATTTGCGGCTGCGTGATCTTTGACAAACCCGCCTGTCTGGGCTACATGGCCTCAGTGTTGGGCAACGTCATTATACTTATGCAGTTCGATTTGAGGCGCAAGCAAGGAACGGGCTTAAGATCTGACAACTGTTTGAATAATTTAAAGGAGAGCAAGTAAAGCATCGCAAAAATATAATATAAAATACGTATATACATATATAAAAGAACTTGAATCGACTAGAGGGTATCATCAAGTCACTTTCATAGCAAAAAAAAACTTTCTCAGTAAATTATCGACCGCCATAAAATCAATCAAGCTGTTTTTTATTGCATATAAATAATGGGAAAATCTTGACTAAAGACAGTTGTATTCAAAGCTGAAAAGCTTTTAAAAAGTGATTTCCAAAAAGTTCCGTAAAGCTACCAAGCTTCAAGCTTGCACTGCATTTGCGTGTGAATTTTACACGAATTTGAAATAACAAGCTTTAAGAAGTTAACATTTTTCTCTTTTTACACGATTTGATTAAGCACGATTTTAAAAATTCCTTGAATACTTTTCATGCATTTTTTTAAGGTAATATTTTTTTTATTGTATTGAATCAAAAAATATATATTTTTTTTAATGTTCCATGAATTTCGCTTATTTTCACCTGTCACAAAGATTGCATTTATTTTTATTTTTTATAAAATAGTTACTGAGTTAAAATGTTCAAGCGCGAAAAATAAATTCTGAGTTTAGCTAGAACAATAATTTGTTGGTAAAAATTAGGAATTAGGTGCTTTTGGTAAATGGGTCAGTAATAGACCTTATATGCAATCTGGCAAAGAATGAGCACATTAATCGCTATGGAAGAGTTCATGCAGCTCCAAGATTGTCTGTTTATATCGAATAAGCCCGCAATTTGCAGAGGACGCACTCGTTCCGGCCGCAGCTGCAGCTTCCGGTTGAGGAAAATCAAAGCGAACTCCAGCTACGGAATATATCTCTTTATAAACATAAAAAAATATGTTTAGATGAACACCCACCTGTCGAAACAGTGCCACGCCGTGAGTGTCCTTATTCGCATCCACATTCGATGACTTCAGTTCGAACCAGAGCCTTTCCAGGCGCGCCAAGAGACGCATCCACTGCAGGTGATTAGCGCCAAATACGGAAAAGAACATCATAATGTGCCAGTGGTAGAAAACGCAGAGCACCAAGTTGAAGACACAGCGCCACAGACTGATATATTCCGCGTCGGCAATCAGGACGATCAGATTGAAGCAGATGGATATGTCGTTCAGGTAGTTGGTGAACAGATTGAGCAGCATCTGCCACTGAAACACGTGGAACAGCTGGTTGAGCAGGCTATCCAGGCGCATACAGCTCCGCCAGAGACGCCGCCAAGCGGCCAGCAGCTGGCGCTGATAGACAGCTTGATGGGCGCCACGGCGTTGGGGCAGCCAGCGCACATCCTGCGCCAGCTCCAGTGCCTCCTGGGACAGGCACTCGAGGAGGCGGTTGCTGGTGGCCATCAGAAAGAACACCAAGGTGTCCGTACAGCTGAGCACCAGTTCCATGAGCAGCGAGGCCAGTGACAGAAATATGTAAATGGGCGGAACTTCGGTCACGATCTCGTCGTCTTCTCCGCACATGAGAGCGCTCCCAGGCCCAAACAGTTGGTAGAGCAACACCAAAAAGCGAGCACTGCCCAGCAGCTGTTTCCAAAAGTGTCGTCGCCAGAATCTATAATTGCAATGGAATCGGGGATATCTGTCCAGCAGCGCCAGAAAGCCGTTGGCAAGGCGCTGAATTCGGCGACGTCGAAGCCAACTGCTGCAGAGCATCACCAGCATGGAGAGGGCCTTGGCCAGGGCCACAACCGTATAGGCCACGGCCAGCATGTCCATGTCCTGGCAACTGAAGAAGCTGTGCACCATTACGGCAAAGATCAGGGGCGTCAGCACCAAATACACCACGTCCAGCAGCGCCCAGTAGGCCAGCATGACTCCGCGATCCTGCTCAAAGCGCCGCCGTTCCGGCACATAGCGCAGATTGCACAGCCCAATGGCGCGACAGACTCCAATTGTAATCGTCACGAGCCGCAGTTCCATGACGGGCATCTCTCCAATGTTGACTGAGTAGCTGTCCACGGAGCAAGTGCTGGCACTTGATCCAAATGACGTGTTAAGGGGACTCCGGGGAATGCCATCATTACGCCGGAAAACAAATGGATAGCTTTTTTATGGACTGCGAGAGCTGGGGGAAGTTTGAGCTCGAACACGGGAGTACCCAATTAAAAGGATATGGGTTTAACAAGTTATCGAAGAATAATATATACAATATATATAAATAAATTTATATGAAATATATAAAAAATGTATATATAAAATATAAAATATAATTGTAAAAATTATATATATAAATTATAATATATAAAATAGAACTAATATAAATAAAAGCATTTATATTGTCCTTGATGAATCTATTACCTTTTGATAAATGATAGATATAATATATATAATATATGTAATGTAGATATATATACATTTATCTAAAGCTGTCGATGAAGTTGAAAAAAATTTATTTATGCCTATTGCACACAAATACACAATTTGCATTTTTATTATGTACAGGGTATAACAAAATACATATGTGATTTGCGTGCTTGAAAACACACAATATATTAAAATATTTGTGTCTCTGCCTTTTACATTTACGTTCCAAAGGACAACCATGGACGTACAAAGGGGGAGCACAATATTAAATCGATCCATTATTTAGCTACTTTATTCTAGAGTTTGTTTTTTTTATATTTTATAACACAGACTAAAGTTAACTTCCATAGTTAAATAGACAATGTGATTTAATTCGTGAACGATTATAAAAAAATTAATCTTAAGCGAACACGAAACTTTCAAGAAGTAAACAACAATCATTGGAAAATAAATTGTTTTATAGCCAGAAAACACATTCTTGAATTAACTACGAATGTTGCATTCTTCAATACATATGTTTTTAAATTTATATATAGTTTAATATATATCAACTTATTTACGACTCGTTTGAAAAGAAAAACAAAACATTTTGTGTAAGCTCATAAATATATAAATACTTGAATACATAAAATACTTTTGAAAAATAGGGAATATACAGATCCAAAAAAATTACATTTTTTGTGAATAATACAAATTAAATTATTTACAGACAATGGCGAAAAACTAAATAAATTTGATTAATATCTTAGAAATCAAAGCTAACTATAACTAACTATATATTATAGAAAATATGTGCTATATAAAAGCTCAGCCTTGTTACGGCATTTTCATGACTATCCACGGAACCCGGCCGTGATACTTATAGAAATAGTAGTCGTAGCCCAGCTTGCTCAGTATCAGAATGATGAGGCTGGCCAGGACACAGTTCAGCCAGTCGATGGGATGGATTCGCATGTCATCCTCAGCACTGATGTTGCACATGTCCTGGCGCGTCAGGGTCAGCACCTTGGCCAGGCGCAGCTCGTCGCCCCGCATATAGGTGCAGCTGACGTTCCAAGCGTCCCGCACAATGTCCTTGTACTTGGTCAGCAATTCGCGCAGTCGCGTTCCGAACTTGCACGTGCAGTGCCAGGGATTCTTGCTGAGCAGCAGGAGATTCGCATTCTCGTTGTCGTTCAGGGCGTTGTCCAGCGCATAGACGTGAAGTTTGCGCAACTGGTTCCCCTGAAGGTTGAGCAAACGAAAGTTCTGCAGCCAATAGGTGTCCTCCAGGACGTCAATGTTAGAGATCCGATTGTTTTCCAGCTGCACATCGACGACATGATGATAGTGCGGATTATCGCGCAGTGGATCAATGTCGCTGATCTGAAATGGATTCAATATGTTAACATATCAATTTGAAAAGTTAGCGATTATTTGTCTTACTTGATTATCATTTATGTACAACGTGGTTGTGTTCTCTGGCAAATAGGCAGGCAAGCTCTGGAACTGTAGGTGGGAGCAGTTGACCGTATAAAGTGGAATGTACGACTTGGGAATTATGTGGTGCATTAGGCAAGTGCAGTTCTGGAGATCCGCATGCGATTGACACTCCTTTCGCAGCACCTGGAATTATCAGTGGGAAACGGTGTCCCAAAATTACATAATCGAAAATTTGTTAATAAGACTGCTCCAGTAGAAGGTAGCCTAGCAGATGAGCTCACCCAGTTTCGTGTTGTCCAGTAGGACAGGGGGAGAGCCAAGTGACCCTAGAACATAGATCTTTGTTGAATAAATTGTATGTATATATATATATATATATGCATAAAAAATGTTTACCTACATCTTGCCCCCCCCCCCCCCCCTCTATAGAGATAACAAAATTTGACCTTCAGCGTGCCCCTCCCTAGCCAAGATCCAGGATCCTATATATATATATACACTATATAATTATCTTTTTAAATTTTTGTGTTTTTATCGCTTAAAACAATATGTTTTATATATAACGCCTGGCTCTGAAAATCAATTTTTTTAAATTAATAATTTAAAATAAGCTTGATCTGTAGGGCCACTAGCTCTAATTGCTTTTGAGCTTTGCGTATTTACATTTGATACTCAGATACTTTTTTTTAAATTTTTTCTATTCACGAAAATTATTATTGCAGAAATAAAACAGAGCTGAGGCTTATTTCTTACATCTGTTGAACACAACTGAACATTTTAATTAAACCCTTCACAACATTGGTTTCAGACTAAAAATATATATATTTTTTTTAACTAGCTGAAAAACCTTGAGCTAAAATAGGTTTTCATTGTAATTTCTAAAGTTGTGAAAGATCTTCACCAGATACAAAATGCAGATACAAAACATATTTTTTGTTAATTCAACAACAAATTCGAAATGTATTTGGCAAATCGCAAGAATACTCACCACTTTGTAGTGCATGACCAGGAGCATTTGTCGCTCCTTGTACTTGCGATCCGTGCAGATGAGCTCCTCACGATCGGCCACCAGGCGACCCTTGTCCGGCTGCAATAGAAGCCACTTGAAGTTGCGGGTGCAGTTCCAGGGATTGCCAGCCAGGTAAAGCTGCTGGAAGGAGCGAGGCAGGATCAGGGGACCATCCAATTGAATCAGCTTGTTCCAGCGCAAGTCCAAAATTTGCAGGGCATGTATGCGCTTAAAAGTGCGCGCCGAAATGTACGAGAGATTCGTCCAGGAAATGTTAATTGCCTGCAGATGAAACATGTCCGGAAAGTCGAATATGAACTCCGTGAAGCCGCTATACTCGATGGTCAACGAGCGCAGCTGCGGAAACTTTTGCAGCTCGCCAAGTGGGTTAAAAGCCTCCTTTGGCCACCCACAGAGCAGCATTTGGTGTGTGGGGAACTGTTTACCTGACTTGGAGCTGCAATAAGTATATATATTTTATTATATATGTATATAATAATCCGTGATCTTCAAATATCTCCTACCTGAGCGTTGCCAGATTATTCATGCCGCCATAGCATCTGATTAATCCAAGGCGTGTCTGCCGCGTACAGTTGCCGTCTGCGGCTTCGGAGCTGACGTCCAGTTAACGCAGCTCTGGGTGGGGATCGCTGTCGGCATGGCCGCTGCTGCTGTTGCTGTCGATGTGGCGGTGAGTGTGGGGGACTCATCGTTGGCATCCGCTGCGCCGCAATACCTGTGCACAAACATGCATAAATCAGCAATAATAGACACAACTATTTCGGGGCCTCGGCCAATCTACGCATTTAGAGCCGTTTACGACCGTGTCTGCAGCCGATTCTATTATTGGCACTCGACTGGGAAAGGTGATAATTATTGGATTGCCAAAGTTTCAGGCCAACACAGGCACACTCAGAGAAAATACGATTATAATTCATGCCATTTTGATCCAAAAATTTTAACATTTTATTCTTTAAAATTTCAAATTACATTTTTTTATTATGCCCGTTAACGAAGTAAAATGGAAATTTTTCTTTGAATCTACAAAATTTCTTAGATTGGCTGCCTAAGTTTTTTTTTTTTTTTGAGTCAGGAATATCAGGATTAGAAGGATTTCTGGAAAAAGAAGAGCCCTTAATTTGGCTACAAAATTCCTACTTACTTCCCTGAGTGTACGCGAAGAGTCAACGACAGCTTTACCGATTTTATGTTGATGGAGTTGTTCATGGAATTGTTGCTGGATTCGTAGAAAACAATTTTTTATTTGCTTACACAGTTGTTCAAACGTTTGATAAGCAGTAGTATCAGCTTATCTGATGGCGCTACCCATTATATGCCCATACCCTACAGAAATGCTATATGTTCCAGTTGTACTTTCTACGATCTGTTAAATTATTAGGCCAAATGCTTCTGCATTATTTTTGTAAACATTTGCAGAGCAAGATGCCCAGCTAGCTTCCGTATTTGCATTTATATAAACAGATATTCAATTTCTGCTTTTGAATGTATATACTCATCGGTTTCTGGCTTTTGGCAGCATTAACATAGGGTATCTTTAGGTTCCACACGCTTGACTTTATTATTCCTACTGGTTTTTGACAACATCTGACGCATGTCCAATAAATAATTGCGCTGTGTCGTTTTTGGCACTTCCAATTGGACTCAACGGTTTTCTATGCCTATTTTGAACAGTGTACACATACATGTACATATGCACATACGTGCATATGTTATTGGTATTGGTTAATGATGTTTCTACGAGTATATGGAACATTTGAACATCGGTTTGATGTACCGTGCTCGAGTACGAAATTTGTGAGCCAACACTTTGAGACGCTTATTTGCTCTGTCTATTAACGTGGCCGTTGATTCTGACGCTAAGATGCTTGTGCCAATTAGCACATTGGTAGATTAATTTATGACATGTACGCGTACCCAAAATAGTCGTACAATTAAATATGAATTGAAGGTTAAACTAGTTTAATTAACAAAAAGGCAATGTAAAGAAAATCCGAGAATTATGTATCCTAAGCACAAACATGACAATCCACAGCAAGGGTCAAAGTAACTTAAACAGAAAACAACATTTGTATTCTAAAACCGTTTTTAAAATCACAAAATTCCCTTATTGGAGAATTGTTATTCCTAATATTAGGAAATAATTGAGTTAGACAAAGAATTACATGGACTCAGATTTGTATTTCAGCAATGTGAAAAAGCAAAAAAAAAAATTAAAAATTTGTCTCCGATTGTTAGTTATTTCCCTTATATTTGCAGTTCCAGTACAGTTCCCTACAGTAAATAATAAGCTATTGCATTTCAGAATATATATATTCAATATTCAATTCATGCATTCGACATTGTGTGTTTTATTTACGATTTCAACGATATATATTTTGTTGGCCTTTAAATGTTGTTTAGTTGTAATTAGCAACTTTTCGTTGTATGCTTTGTGCACAAGTGTTAAATCGAAAAACACACAAAAAAAATAATTCATGTCGGCGAAAATATTTGTTTTGAAATTTACAAAAATTGTGGCAGACTACTGCTTTAAAAACTTGGCCAGTTCCAAGTGACTGTTGGGCCGAAATCGTGAAAAATAAATATTTGTGCACATGGTGTCTGATTGTCTAACTGAAATTCGAATATCATAATAATTTGCACCGTTTTATCATGCTTATCAATTAAATTAAATTTTTGACATACATATATTATATATCGAATATGTTGTTGTATGTATATAAATAGGTTTTATTTTTGTCATTTTCGACAACACAAAAATTACTGGTTTTTCCATTTGCGTCAATATTAATAAATTAAAACTTGTGCATGTATGTATATAATTGTGTCTACTAAATTTCCTGCTTATTGATATGCACAATTTCTGAAAACCAATTTATACTCAGCTTTAATTGAAAAGTATTTGATGCTGTCTGGCATTTGTCTTGTTTAAAACAATTCATGTAGCCAATCAAAATCAATTTAAGCAAATAGTGCATAATTATTTATTAGGTTGAGCCAAAGTCTAACTTGGAAATACCTCATCTGCAATTTAATTATATGCACAATCTGCGCACATATCAAGAAACTTATCAACTGCTGTGAGCTGTATTATCTTATAAACTGATATAATATCAAATTTGCCCTCCACTTAAAGCCTGTTTATCAATTCGGCAATAACAATAAATCCACTTGGACTTGCAATTGATTTTTAATTTACCTTTAGTGATTGTGAGCAGCAATGTTTCAGTAAGAAATTCCCGACTGCGCGATGCACTGTTCGACGAAACAATTAAAAATGTGTAAGAACAGCCTTTTTCTATTCAATTGGGTAACTAGTTTTTAAATAGAGTTCTTTCAATTGCGAAAGCATTTGCTTGAAGCCAATACACTCGTCTCTTCTTCCGAAACAGAGTAAAACTCTTGCCAGAAGTAATATAAAAGAATAAGTGCCCCGATCTAAGTAAGTTTATCGGATGATTTTTATCTAGCATGTGTTTATGTTTAGTTACTTTTTTATACACAACCTAATTATAGACCAGTCGCAGCGATAATTTGGGCACACATTTAAAAAATATGTACATAAGTAGTATGAAATTAAAGCGGTAGATACACGAGGCAGTGAGTTATGATAGGACTGTTTAAACAGTAGCAAGATAGTTATTTATTATTTATAGTATTTTTACTACCAACGCGACAGGTCGCTGAGTGCTTTTGTTAAGACCACAAAAGTACGAAAAAACGAACCAAATAACCAAAAATATCATATCTTAAAATACATGTTCAGAGAAGCATAAAAATAAAAAAAAAACATTATTGTTTTAACAGTGAAGACACAACAATTCCATCTTGTTAGATGATTAAGCCGAGCCTTTGTTAGCCGCAATAAAATTATTGATTCCTCTAACATTAGCAATCAGAAAAAGGCTTTTACGTATTTTATGTTTTCTTATTTAAGTGTTATTCGGTCAAAGAAATATTTGGTGGGAGAAAAGATTTGTTTATTTTTGTTGTAAATTATTTATTACCTCTTTTTACTAATGCAAAAGGTTTCATTATTTCAAAATTCTTTTATAAAGCTGTCTACAATAATTATTTTTTTTTCTCAATTTAAACCAAGGTAGGAAATCGTTTTTAAACCGGTTCGAACCTCATTTTTTTCTAGGAACCAGCAATAACCGAACTTAAACCTTAACCAAACCCAAAGCTCGTACTGGAACAGTTGTATTAAAAAAATAACATTTTTATCCCAACTTGAGGGTGATAAGAAAACCAAACTTTTTGTAATCCCATTTAAGTTAAGTTAAGTTAAGTTGAGTCGAAACACCTTTGGACATACTCCATGTGCTATCTTTCGTGGTTTTAAGGCTAACTAAAATAAATATACACACACCAGCACTATATCTATACACGAGAGCACATGTAAATGGCTTTTACGATTAGCCCATTTGACGCTGGTTTGCTCGCTGCTGATAAAAAGCCAGCAAATTGATTTATGAAAGAGTCAAATATTAACATTGCCACAGACAGCACCGGGATTATTAGCTTCAATAGAGCACTTAAATAAAAGGCGGAAATAAAAGCCAACTTGATTGAATAAAAAAAAGTATCCGAATTGCGCATACGCCATGTATGCGCAGTTGGTTTAAGCTCGCATAGGAACGACACTTATCAGACATACCAACTATTTTTAATTAATATTATTCGCACCTGCCGAAAATAGCCAGCAGCAGGCAAAGACTAAACGCAACTGAGCTTTCATCAATTCGGGCGCTTCGATAGCACTTCGCCATTCTCAGAGGCGGCAACGAGACGTATTTATAGCGAACTCTGTGGAAACACGTGTGGATTCAGATGCAACGTAAATTTTCGAATGTTTATCAAAATTCTGGATTCGCACATGTCTTTTGTTTTCAATTTTATAATGCAGCTAACTACATATTTAAAATGTAGTTTTTGTTGTCGCCGCGACGCTGTGATTTAGTTTTTAATCGCTTCGCATCCGTATCTCGCACTCCGTCTGTGCTACTTTTCTCGCGTTTGAAGTTCAAATGAGGCGCAAATGCGAAACGCTGTCATTTTTTGTTTTGTTTTTTTTTTTGTTTGCGGCATCGAAAGATCTCTACGTCCAAATCAGCTGTTTAAGACATTTACGTGAGCATTGGGGACGTTTTTTTCGTTGGTGTTGTTGTGAGAGAGTTTGTTATGAAATGCTGTTGTTTACAGTTGTGTTTTTTGTGAATGGCGGGCAATCAAAAGTAGATGACGATACCATTGATTTGCATGTGTGTGTGTGTGTGTGTGCATGTGGGTGCGACAGCATCAACAGCTGATTGCTCAGTCACTATGTGGCCTAAGCTCGCGGGAAAATGAACGACTGCCAATCATTTCTACCATATTTAATAGCTGCGACATTCGCATACTAATTGCCTTAAATTAAAACTGGCCAAAATAAAGGCTACGCTTTTTTTTTCAGATACATATAACAAGCTTATAGGAACTGAAATTTATTACAAATTTAATTGTTCATAAAACGACGACAGTTATCTTTGAATAATACGAATACATAAAACTATCTTTCCCCGACTTTTATATTATGCTTTATATATTATTTGTTGCCAAGGAAAAAAAAGGCAACAAACACTTTTCACACAAGCAACAATTGTTTAATTTATATTATCGTGTATTTGTACATTAAAGTCAACAGCGCATTTTGATCTATTATTACAAACTAAAGAAAATAGTTTACAAAAACCATTGATGAAACACCAAAATATGTGCCCTACATATACATACATACATACATATTCGTATGTAAATTACAAGTGTGTGCCCATCACGTTAAACCTGCATAGGAAACTCCAGAAATAGCCTAGGCATAGTGCTTAGTAGTTTGTGGTTTTTGGTTTCGAGTAGTACTCATATTTGTGTCTGTTTCTGCCAGGCAGATGTCGTATTTTGGACATGTTTGGACCATTGGAAATGCATTCAAATATGTATATGTACATTCTTATGGCTATGACTTGAGAAATTTGTAAGCTCGCCGGTCAATGCATCAGCACACTATCTTATTGAGCTAAGGGGTAAAACTGTCTGCCTACACTGTTGGCATTAATTTGGTATAACATTCACAAAAGTTCCACTAAACTATACTTTAAGACGCTGCCTCGTCCGTCAGCGAGGTACTACCATTTTCGGCGGCCTCAGTATCCTTGGCCACCGGTGGACTGACATTGTACTGCACCTTCTCATTGGTCTCGGCCTGCTTTTGGCGCTCGTAGGTGCGCACATCCTCCAGGGTCATGCCGTGCCACTCATCCACCCAGGCGAAGGCCTGGCGATGGCCCAGCAGCAAAATATCCCGTATGCCACGTTGTATGAAGTCCTCCACCTTGGTCTGCAGACCCCAGACCTCGAAGCTGGCGTGCACCACTTTATAGGAGCACATAATGGGAGTATCAGTTTCCCGCCAGCCCTCGATGAGTGGACCGCGGTCTGCAAACAAAAAATGATTACCGACGTTTTAAAGTTTTCAATTTATACGCTTACTTGTTTTTTCTGACTTAAAGAACTTTGGGTCCTCCTCGCGCTTGTAATGCTTCCCATTGAACTCATCAAAGGCGATGTCCACATGGTCCACTGTACGCCCCTTCAGCTCCTCCTCGCAGAGATCCAGGCACTGTAGAAAACAACTATAATTAAATCCTGCTCAGTAAAGGTAAGCTTCTTATACGCCTTACGTTTTCGGTGCTGCCGTTGTTATTCTCATATTTGGTCTTGATTAGAACATTCAGTTTGGGTATAAAGGAGCACTGTAAATGCAAGCCAAATACATATGTATATATATATATAGACTGTTCATCAAATATGCGGATCAATTTAGATAATTACCGTGTATTCTGCCGTGTGGCCAGCCATTTATATCCAGTTGATGACCGAATAAATATCAAAGGGAAACAATCAATACTTGGTATAATTTCGACTAGTTTAATATTTATTTTTAGCTAGCGCTATATTATTGCCTCCCTCAACCAAAAAAAAAAAAAACCATACGAAATACCAACTGCCAATTAGGTTTAAAAATTGATGATGCGTTAATGGACAGTGTTTTGGTTCTATAAAATTGTTTGTATAAAACATAAACTTAGGGAAAATAATAATCAGACATGCGATTTACAGAACCAAGTCCAAATGGCCAATGAAATTAAAGGTATTAAACAGATTTTTTAAGTGTACATCTACTATTTCCCGCAGAATTTCTCTAAATATATATTTCGAGTACAAAAGAACTATTTTCTAAAGAACCAAAAGCCAACCAAATATCGTGTTTATGAATAATGGAAGATTTTGAAGATTTTATTGTTATCAGTAATGATACGCTGATAATATCGATTTAGTTGCTAAATCGCAACAATCAAAGGGCTTGTCAACAAGCTCAAACCAAAGCAATAACCATGTCACAATGATGGAGTGCACTTGAAGAGCACTCTGAACTGGCTTATCGGAAAAGTTCCGCCAATTGCCGGCAATTAAGGAACCCAAACAAATCACTCTACAGCAATAGCTGGGATTAAAGCCGTGCGAATGGCCGCATCTGTGGACAATTGGCATATACCTGACGTGACACATTCCATGGACTCCAGGGGATCGATATGCCCACTATTCGTTATCAGACGCGATGGCTGTGACTGAGGCATGACAAGTGCGATACGGCCACATATGGGAACACACGTGTGTGTGTGTGTGTGTGTGTGTGTGTGTGTACTTATACCTGTGTACCTGCGCTTATCAGACACCTAACACGGCCCTTAGACATAGAGAGGTGGCAGCCATATGGCAACGTAACTTCGATGTAAGCCAAGCAAATGACAAGGCCGGCACTGAGCAGCCAGCTTGAAAACTGAACAGGATGCCACAGCATAGGAATGTGGGCAGGCCTTCGATGAAGCGATGATAAAAATAGACATGCCGCCAATGGGGGCAAGCTCACCTGTTAGCGTGTAGGGATAATAGTTCCACGACTTTTCGGTCACATAGAAAACGCGAGGACAAATGGCCTGAATCCAGTACGGCAGGCGACTGCAAAGGAATCCAAGGATAACATATGGAGGATATTTTGGCAACGGTTGACGCTTTTACCTGGACAGATGAATGCGCTTCTCGGTATACTGGCCTTTGCCGTGAACGGGATCCTCGCAGGGCTTGTTGTCCATCACCTCCACGCCCTCGCCCTCCTCAGACTGCTCCAGGCTGTGGCGCGCAATCATATACAGCTGTCCAATTTTGTACTGCCGAATAATGAATGAAATTGAAATTGTTAATTAAATATGTGCCGGCGAATGCAGAGCGTGCTAACCTCCTCCACAGTGAGCGGCATGCAGACGCGATATTCCCTTATTAATACCATCTTGTCGAGTGATATTCCAATAATAAAATTTAAATAATACAAAAACCGAACCCAACGTTACGCAAAGAACGGCACACGCGACGAGATGCAACTGAGGCAACAACAAAAATAAACTGAAAACTCGGCGAGCCAGCTATCGATTGTGCTATCGATAGTTTCTTTTAGTGCATCAGAGGGAGTTGATTTTATTCAAAATTTATACAAAAACATATAAATTCAATTTGAAAGAATAGTCGAGTACGTTTTCATGGTTGTCAATTAAAAAGGGTGAATAAAGGCTTCAATTTCAGACACTACGTTTTAAATTTTTCTTGTGATCAGCGTACTGTCCCTGCGTTGCCATCGATAACTTGTTATACATATTTGCGTCCGATTATTGCACGGCGAACGGTCACACTTGTCAATTGCTTAGGTTTTTTGCTGTTAGCAAATCCAAACTCTGTCAGTAAAAACATTTAATCGCGACGTAGAGTCAATTTAAATTAGTCAAATTTACAAAAAATATATACAGCTGATCAAGGTAGGATGGCAAAGTGCATACGAAATAAACGAAAAAAAGCGACTGCCACCCACTCCAAAGTGAAAACTGGCACAATTATAAACACGCATACATACGCATAACATTGCAAAGATGTGCAAGTGTGTGTGCGTGCATATGTGTACATACATATCGAAAATTTAATATATAAAATCGTAATTAATGCCCCTCTCCCCTCCTCTCCATCGCTCACACAGTGCAGTGCGCCACAGCCAGCTCCCGTCGGCGGTTGAGGGACGTGCAATGTTTAGGATCCGTGTCAAAATGGGACCGCAACGCAACCACAACACCAACAACAACAACAACATGAATGGGAACGGCAACCATGTCCGGGTCAACAAGGAGTGGACCTGCTGCTTCGGCCTGCACGTGCACACCGCGACCATGATGATCGGCCTCTGGCATCTGGTGAGCAATTGCGACGCAAAAGAAGATTTCAGTAGATACTGGGTATTCCCAGCCACCCACACACATACACCTACGCATGAGTGCAATTATTCGCACGCACACAATCAAACATTCGCTCGCATTCAAGTTGACCCTGCTAAGTTTCAAGCGGGGAAAAATCAATTGTCGCTGCACTGTGACTCTCAAACTGTGGCCAAAGCAGCAACTTTGAAAGTTTCACGAGCTGTTGACAAGGTTGTCTACGCCTCTGCCAGCTTGTGACGTCACATTTCTTTTTTCAGGCAAGTTTAGTTGTTGCTTCGCAAGGTTTTGCAATATTGAAAGACAGTTATTTTTTTATTTTCTGCGATTTTTGTAATATTTATTATTAGTTTGCATTGCCTTGCAATGGTAGCTTGTAGATCCTTGCATGAGTCTAAAATTGACAAATTTTTAGGCCTTTTATGTTGACATGACATTGTCTTGCGACAGTTTGAGAGCCACTGCAGCTGGCCCGTCTCACTTTAAAGGTCAAGCGGAAAGTTCAGCTAATTTGCATAGTGTCAAATGGTGAACGCAAAAACAATTACATCAACCTTGGACATCCAAGCCGTGACCATGAATTCCCCTACATACATATGCATGTAAATAACGTTCGAATTTGTTTGTCATGATAAGAGATTCCATTTATTTTTCAACCGCAAACGACGGTTTTTAATGTAAACATTTATACTTTGTCTTTTTGCACTTTTAACATTTGAGCTAGTTTGTCGAGTTGCGAATATCAGTCAGCCGAGTACACAGCAAACAATACTTTTGTATATTCAAGTTCTCTTTATCTCTGTCGGATATTTGCGGAGCCCAACAAAATAATTATGCTCTGGCATGATGCCCCATTATAAGAGCAGAGGTACAAAAAATAACGAGTAGCAGCTATTGTTGTTCTATATAAAAAATCGTCTAGCAAATGATTCACAGTTTGCACTATAGTTATGTGCTTTTATGGCAAGGGGAATACATAGAAGAAAAAAAATATTATTAAAATTCTTGGTGGGAATTTAAACCCTAAAACCTCCACTGCCGGCGCCGCTGGTCGAAATATATGATAAATATCTCAAATCTTGGCCAATCATTGTTGAACTTGACTTATCTGTCTGACAGTCCACAATGTTGACAATTTTCGCAAAGAACCCTATTATTAATTGAAAATAAATTTTGATGTATGATGTATTTGAAACTTTGTTCGGCGGCCAATTTACCACTGCCAACGCTTGGACTCCCAATGCGATGCACCAAGACAATGAAGATACAGACGAAGACGAGGCGAGCGTTTCCACATCCATTGAGTCGGTTGTCTCCTCCAATCCACTGAGCGAAGCGTCCGAGTGTGAGGAAGCCTTTCACTGGGAGAAGAAGACCGAAGCGTGGCCGGTTAACTCCTCCTGCGCTGTTTATGCGCCCACATTCTACCTGCCCGACACGCCCTACAACAGCTTGGCAGATCGCACGCTGCTCTCGCTGGGACACGCTGAGCCCGAAGAGTGGCCCGTGCCGGAGAGCCAAGCGCGATTCGTCAAGCCTCCGCTGTACGAGCTGCTGTCCAAGATGGTGGAGACGGGCATCCAGACCAATGCCGTGGTGACCATTGGACAAAGCACTCTCGCAGTGCACCTCATCGTGCTGCAGTGCTTCTCGGGCCTGTTCTGTGGCTTATGCGACGGCAGCGTGGTCGTGGACTTGCCACCCGAATGGGTGACGCCTCGCGCCTTCCAGCTCATCTACGAGTGGATGATGGAGGACGCGCCGCGACTGTCGCGACTCGGTTTGTTGGAAGTGCTGCGCGCCGCCACTTTTCTCCGGATGCCGCAGCTGGAGAAGCAGTGCGAGCACTGCCTGGCCCATGGCATCACCGAGGAGTCGGCGGTGCTGTTGTATCTGGAGGCGCGGCTGCTGCGCATGGAGCGAGCGCATCGGCCCCTGCTGCAGCGCGTGGCTCGCTTCTTTCTGACGCTAGTCGCCTCGCAGGAGTTCCTCCAGCTGCCCATGCACGCGCTTTGCCGGCTGCTCAGCTCGAACAGCATTGGCGTCAACTCCGAGCTGGAGGTCTTCATGGCCGCCGTGCGCTGGCTCAACTTCCAATGGCCCAAACGGCGGCTCATCATCGCCCAGCTCGTTGCGTGCGTCCGCTTTGCTCTGGTGCCGCCCTGGCTGCTCATTCGCCTGCACGACCGGCACTCCACGTCCGTTGAGCTCAGGCGGATCACCACGGAGCCGGAGGTGCTGCAGCAGCTGCACGACGGCATCGGCTACACGACAACGCGGCTCTGCTACGGCTCTGATCGCGATGCCTTCATGCTGCATCTGGAGCGCACGGGCATGCAGCCGCCGCTGCAGCGCAACTGGATCTATGATCGAGCCTGCAGCTTCCATCATCGCCTGCACTGCCAGATCTCCGAGGAGTTCACATACGAGGCCTTCCTCGGCTACCTCAGTTGGCTGCAGACGCAACATAAAGACTACTGGCAATCGCTGGAGACAGTGGACGCCTCGGAGGTGTGTCTCTGTTGCCAAACAGCTGCTCACAAACGACGGGAAATCGGTCATAGTTAGAGATTCGTATTCAACCAACATTTTGTTCCGGCATTGGAAATATATTTCTTTTATTATTAGCATAAATGTGCTTGATTCCCACTTTTACTTACGAATTTATATGCGAAGATCCTTCCGTCTGCCAGTTACACCCATTTGCCAGAAACCATTGTCCTTGTTTACCCATTTTCAATGGGAATTGGAAATAAAATTGCTACTCAAGTATTTTCCAAAAATTAACATTGTTTAATCGCTTGTTTCTCTCCACTATTAGTGGAGCTCATAGTTTATAAATACATATATTTATTACATTATTATATATATAAATATATATATATTTTCATATTTGCGTATTTTAATTAACATCTCTTAATCGTCGCCTTTTCACAGATATTTTTTTCTCGTGTGTTTAAATTCAGTTACTTACAGTTTTCAATTCTGCATTTGTTTTTTTCGCAGTTCCTTAATATTCTGGCGCTGAGCGTTCTGGCTGTCATTTGGCGCAATCCGGAAATGATGGATGAATTGGAAAGCGGTAGTCACGATTTCACTGTCGATCTTAATGCGCCACCTTTACCCACGCCGTTGAGCAAGGTGGATCCGCCCTACGCCTATCGCGATCATTCCCTTAACTACCGTAAGCGTTACCGTAAGCAGTCGGCTATAAGATGCGTTAAGAAATCATTTTTTATTTGTCTACTTTCATTTGCAGAGAACTTTGACATGGGCGGTCTGATGTGCACCTGCATGATAGCCATAACGCTGATGATGATCTATGGCACTATCAAGGGCAAGCCGTCGCATCTGTTGCCCTTCTTCTGCCTGCAGCTGTTTGACCTAGCCATTACCACGTGAGTGACATATCCGTCATACATTATATAGATATATTTTGTAACTTTTTCGACTGCAGATTGACCGCCGCCGGTTACCTGTGCTATCTGCAGACCATTCATCGCATCATTGCCGAGACCCATCGGCTGCCGTGGCGCGAGAAGCTGTTGGAACTGACGCCCGAGGAGCTGGTGGTCTTGGTGATCGTGGTCTTTGTGTGCATTGTGTTTCTGAAGGCCTACTGCATTAGCATTGTGTGGCGCTGCTACAAGTATTTGACTCTCCGGCAGCAGCATCTGCGCAGCTCGTTGCCCTGCATCATGCCCGAAATGTCTGTCCGTGGCGGTGGATTTGGCGCCGAGGAGCGGGCTTATTCAACGCTGCTGCCCAATTATGATGAGGCCGTTGCTCAGTACGTGAAACAGGCACCACCGCCATCCTATCAGGTGGCTATGTCTAACTACCAGAACGAGGACGATGGCGCCGCTGGTGAGGCACAGGCTGTGAATGGTAGCGGTGGCACGCCACTGTTTGTGGCACTTGATGCAGGCGCTGGCAATGCTGCACCTCATTTGGATGACAACCTGGATAATAACAACGATATACCCAACAACAACAATACAGTTCATGTGAATGCCAATACGCCACCAATGCGCCGGAGTGAACCGGCATCCGCTGTCCCAGAAGATATCAACGACGACGAGGACGACGACGACGATGATGATGATGATGCGGATCTAGAGGTTATCGATGCCGGCGTTGATGTCATTGAAGGCATACTGCCGCCACCGCCGTACAACAATGAAACTGATGCTCAGATGCAGGTTAACATACCCGGTCAGGTGCCTGGGCGCAATGAGAGTCAGGCCTAAGTTGTGATTTCATTATAATATTGACATGCTAATTGTGTTGTGAGCATAACCTTCGCCCACACGCTTACCCTCTTGCCCAGCCATTAGTACAACATTTATATTTTGTTTCCTACATATTCCACTCTTCTGGGCGCTCTAAACGCGACAGCGATGGGCAGCAAAGTAGTTACTGTCATCGCAGATTAAGTTTCACACAAACCTGCGCGTTTGTACTCATTCGTATAATAATACTGTATCCAAAAAAAGTATTGAGAAATGTTTTTGAATATAAAACACCTTACAAATTTAAATCTCTAGCAATCGCATATTGTTGTTAAACGTAAAACACAAGCAAACCTAACATATTAATGAATATTCTCTGAAATTTTGCTCTAGAAAATTATATATTTATGCATATGTGGCAAACGCAGGTCCAAACTAGAGTTGGGCGCGTATTGTGTTTTCTTTCATTGAATGTATGTGGTAAACAATCAATTTACGTACACGTCAACACGACTTAATACAGAAATTCAAAAAGTATTGAGTGAAAAGCAATTGAAAAAATATTGAAAAGTATTATAAAAATTCTTTGGAGAGATTAAAATATCAAAATATTAAATATTAATTAGCCTTTTGTGCAGACCCAGAATAAAATTTGCAAATCGTTGATCTCGAAAAAGTTATTTTTCTTAAGTACAAATATAAAATTATTGATTTAACATGTTAATGTTAACGAACATTAAAAATAGATTCGTTAAGTCGTGAGTCGTAAGAAAGATCCGACACGCGCCCTCTTCTAATCTAAACCTCTATAAAGTTGTATACTTGGCTGAGTCAATTTCGTTTGATACTGGTTTTTTATTTAGTTATCCTGTGTATTTTACCTAGTTAAGCGCAAGTAGTTGTTACCAAAAAGAAAGTCGAGCGGATGTTACATGATTTTAATGGGAATTCTAATTATCCAAACGAATATTCTACCTATGTTTTAAGCTAACTTGTAAGACTTTATGCATATTTAACAAAATGTCTTTTTTTTATTTAAGTTTGTGTATCAATTACAAATACCACACTTCACTAACATCCAAAAGACAAAAGAATAATAATATTTTATGTATGTACAACATCTATATGTATACTGTATACTAAATATGCAAAGATATTCGAATAAATATTAGTTTAAAATATAATAAATATAGAAACGTTTACATCTTTGACATTTTTAACCTATCTGCTTAGATTCCATCCACTTCAGTGAACTTATCCTATTGTCCACTAGACCTTCTTGGACGATCGATAATGTTGGCAGGTGTACCTAACTTAATGATACAGACCGGAAAATTTAAACTAATGGAGCAAAAGGTTAAATGTATATAATTTCATGACTTATTTCATGAAGTTTCCGAGTCAGATTCTAAATTCGTCCCTTTTTCTAACCTTATATTTAAAAAAAACTAGGAATAAAAGACTTATTGCAAATAAAAATCCTTTAAAAAAAATTTATCGATCTCAGACACTATATGAGCGCTAGAGACTTCGATTTTTCAATATAGTTTGTTGTAAACCAATGACACACATAATAGATCTCAGCTTTAGATAGCTCCCCGTTTCCTTAAATAATCGCTTTTACTTGTTACATTAAATATTGTTCAACATAGGCGTGTAGGTTATCTCTGGACGACATCTTGAAAATTGTCAGATATTTAAAAATAATGACTACCAGCTACACGCCATTGGGCGATAACAATCTGTGCTATCATTAATGCATAGTCTGACGTCGACTTCATTCACAAGCAAATATTTTATTCGATTCGAATGATTATTGATTTACAAAACGCTTTTAAATTTGATAAGATTTCGGCTATATTTTTAGCAATACATAAGTGAATATAGTAAATCATCTGAGTAGTCTGCATTAATTGCAAATAATAAAAATAACACGTGTTCCTCAATGTTTTTGGAATGTAGACTTACCCATTATGAACATAATCGTATGATTCTTTATTTTTATACCCTGAACTCATGGAGAATGGAGAATGGGTAAAAAGGGTATATTGGTTTTATGTTAAACTATGAACTGGCAGGAGGAAGCATCTCCGACCCCATAAAGTACATATACTCTTGTTCAGGATAAACAGCCGAATCAATCTAGCTATGTCCGTTTGTCTCGCGTCGATCTCGATCACGATCTCGATCTGCACGCGCAGATCATGTTTATTTCAAATGATCGATAACCGACACCGTTTTTCAAAAAATCGATAAAAATCTACAACAACCTCAATTTGTTTAAGTTTATTTTGTAGATTATGAGTAGAGACTTTAAATATGGTTGACATGAATATTTTAATAAACTAAAGCACCGAAAGAATCTACTGCACAAAGTTTCGTCAAGATCGGTTAAGAAACACAGAAGTTATTAAATAAAATATAAAATATAATAAATAAAATAAAATTTCAGAAGTCAATTGGCAGAAAGAGCAAGCAGTGCATGCATATATGCATATATATACTTACATTTTGAAATGAATTTTTGAAATGTGTCTAAAAACAGCTCGCAGCTGGGTTCAGGGTATCTCCTAGCCGTCCACTCCCGACTAGAGCTATCTTACTTGTTTCACTATGTACCTATTAAGTATGGGTATAAAATAATGTATTGAAGTTGTCTAAATAAATTTAACAAATTGAAGTAGTCGTCACCATAAGGAAAGTATCGATAAATATAGTGCGAATAGTGCGAATTTTAGAGTAATAGATTTTATTAAAAGTCGGATCCATAGCTCCTATATTTCAAACTCCTATAACTTTCAAAAATTTGTTATTTAGCATTATATTTTAACTATTTTGTATTCTGCATATTATATTATATTATATTGATTCTGCATTTAAATAATATGCGTTATTGAAAAATAAAAACTTTTTTAGAAATTTTTGGAATATTATTTTTTTTTTCAAAATTTAGTATTGAAAATTTATGTTTTTAATCGGTTGTGGTTCTGGCAATTAGTAGAAAAACAACATTAGAACTGTTTTTGAGGAGGTCGAATTTTTTGTCAAAAATTATGCCAAAATTGACAACATTTTTGACATGTAAAGCTTTCGGATCCATTGCTTCCGTATTTCAAACTCCCATTACATTGTCATTTGTTTGATTGTGTGGCCATGGTTTGTTATCTAGATTAATTATGCATTTAAAAAAAATACGCTTTATTGAAAACACAATTTTTTGTATTTTTTTTTTTGGGAAAAAACATCATGTGCACAAAAAAAAAATCAAGAATTTCGGTCTTGAATTGTGCCCAATCAGTGTCAAAAGTACGGCATGGGTATACCCATCTAACTAAATTTCGATAAAATTTAAAAACAATTGCGTATCTTGTTGGATAACTAAGTTTGAGTTTCACTGCTGTCTAACACGCAGTTTAAGTGCTAGTTGTGGGCAACGTCCTGGCTTCAAAACCGGCCCAGATCAAAAGTTTGATTTAAATTTGTATTTTTTTTTATGTGTACAAATAGTGCTAAGGTACATGTTTTGGTTGTTATTACACTGTGGACGAGTATTGCGCTGTCAGTTTGACAAATATCGCGCATAAATTTTAACTTACATTACTGCCATGGACTCCTTTCCACACAGATGGGATGAATATTCAGACATTTGCGCATGTCCCAAAGGAATTTGCACATTCATAGATATTTTAACAATACTTTCGCCCCAATGCGCACACTTGAAGGTGTTTGCAAAAGTTTACAGAAATAATACTTCTTTATTTAAATATAACTTAAATATAACCACAGAAGTGCTGAGTGAGAAGGTCAAAATCGGTTGGCTAAGATCAATACGCCAAAAAATTATCATCTTACCGTCTAAATCGAAGCAGAAAGCTGGCAATTTGTTAGTGCGCTGTTTAAAATTGTTGTGAAACAAAGCAAATGTCCTTAATAATAAACGCCATTGATCTTATATTAAGCACTTTAACAAAGTCTGGACTTGAACCATTTGGGAATTTTAAATTAAATAAGAGGTTTATTCATTCTGCTTTGAAGAAGTCTGTTTAAATTTACAATTAAATAAAATCTAACTGTATGATGTGTTATTTTTATTCTAAATGAAAAACTTAATTTGTTTAATTTTGCCTTATGAAGCATGTTTAAAGTATATTAATTCCGTGCATTTTATCATTTATACATTTTCCACGTTGTTTTAATGTGTTAACTAATAGTCAATAGTCATTGATTTAATTTTTGATATTTTAAGGCCAAATGTTAAATACAAAATTGCAATACATAATTTACATTTACTTTATTTTAAATATTATCTTTGTGTCATTTTTTTTAAATAGTTTAATTAATCAATTTTTCTATATTATTTTAATATGTTAACCAATATTATATTATACTTTTCGAATAAAGTAAAGTAACGTGAATAAAGTATAAGTTGTAATTAATTTGTTATTTCGTCATACATTTACCCTTTCTTTAAGTATTCCCTATTAGCCGCTAATAATGCCGCTGAATAATTTTAAAAAACGTAGCTTGTTGGATAACTTAATTTGGGTTTCAGTGCTGCTACATTTTTAATACCCTGAACCCACTGAAAATGCGTAAAAAGGGTATCATTATTATCTATAAAAATTGATATTAGACTTAGTTTTCTTAGCAAATCTCGGATACTATAAGAGGTAAATCCACCAAATTTGGTTTAATATGTGCTCGTAAAAGATATGCAGATTATGAATATCGGATTTTTATTACCTCCACAAACGCACGCAGCAAGCTGCGCACGTTACACATCAAACGAGCATCTCCATTCGCCCCCATATCATAAAAACGCAAATCAAGTACTACAGACTTGCGCTTGGGTTTGTACATAGATTTAGGTGCTCTTATGATGTGTAAAGTGCGCAACTTGCTGCGTGCGTGCGTGTGTGTGTGTGTGTGTGTGTGACTTTCTGAATGTGTGTATGAATGCAAAGAGGTTTAAATGTATGTAACAGCTAACAAGACTACAAAAATATATAAAAATTAATTCTAATTAAGGAGTAAATATTTGGTTGATATAATCAAAACCAAAAGTTCATCATATTATTGCAGTCAATGCTCATGTATATCTCAGACATAAGAATAATTTTAAATAAAACAAGCGGTAAATCAAAACAATGACATTATAGAATATATATATATAACATACACAAAAACTAGCTGCAGTCCCTGTCATTTATTAAAAGCTTTTGCATACTCACCACTTTCTTCGTCTCTCGCTGTCTTTCTCAATTCACTTTAGCGCGCCATTTTTATTATTTAATTTTTGCAAAAAGAACACCAAATATTAAACAGGATTTTATCGACTTCAATTCAGCTGCACTAACGCAAACCCGGCTAAACACGGATAAATCGAAGTTAAATAAACACACACGCCACGCAGTAATCGCTTTTATATACACACGCGCAGGCGGAGGACACGACCGAACAACAGCGCAGACGCACAGAGACTAAATCATCTCAATTCTGTCGCACCTAAGCCAAGCCTGCATTCGCACTAATACAACCGCAGCTAAGAGCAGCATGCAATTAACATAGCTCCCCTTGCTCACACCACCCACAATGGCCGCTCTAAGCATGCAATTAACATAGCTCCCCTTGCTCACACCAGCCACAATGGCCGCTCTAAGCATGCAATTAACATAGCTCTCCTTGCTCACACCACCCACAATGGCCGCTCTAAGCATTAGCGCTCACGGCTGGATGCTTGCCTAAGAATTACGTCTCTCGCTCACACTATCATTAACAGTGGACGCTCTCTTTGAAAGTTGCAGCCTGCAGTGTATTCCCACACATAATGGTGTGGGTGGTCTGAGCAGGGGGAGATATGTTAATTGCATGCTGCTCTTAGCTGCGATTTTATTAGTGCGAATGCAGGCTTGTCATAGGTGCGACAGAATTGAGATGATTTAGTCTCTGTGCGTCTGCGCTGTTGTTCGCTCGTGTCCTCCGCCTGCGTGGCGTGTGTATATAAAAGCGATTACTGCGTGGCGTGTGTATATAAATTCGATTACTGCGTGGCGTGTGTGTTTATTTAACTTCGATTTATCCGTGTTAAGCCGGGTTTGCGTTTATGCAGCTGAAGTCGGTAAAATCCTATTTAATATTTGGTGTTGTTTTTGTAGAAAAAAATCAAATAATAAAAATGGCGAGCAAATATGAATTGAGAAAGAGAGCGAGAGACGAAGAAAGTGGTGAGTATGCAAAAGTTTTTATTAAATGACAGGGGCTGCAGCTAGTTTTTGTAAATGTAGTATATACATGCTATAATCTCCTTGCTTTGATTATTTATTTTTAAAGTGAAAAAATGTATCTTTTCCAATGACAATTTATTCATACAAAAATATTGAGCATACCTAAGTTGATCTTTTGTGTTGCTTATTCTGTGTAGAACAAATATATAAAAAGGCGAATCCCATTCAAATTGCAAAAGCAACGAAAATAACAATATCAAAAAAAATTCACATACAAAAAAAAATTAAGTGTATTGGACTGTCGGTTTTAATTGTTTTTATGCAGAACATTGACAAAGATCGCTCATAAATTTAACTTTCCCCCTCACAACCATAGATCTTAAAACAATACTTTCTGCCCAAGGCGCACACTTGGAAGAGTTTTCCAAAACTTAATAGAGTCAAAAGTTTACTGAATTCGTTTGACGAAATTGATAGATAAGTTTAGAATTACTTCTTTAAATATAACTTCAATTGTAAATTGTAAGACTTTGCGCAATCCTCAAAAAAATAAACACACAATTTTATTATCTTATTTGTTTAATTGAAAATAAATAATTTGCCACTGCTAACAGTTTTGGTTTTTACGAGGAGCCATAAATATATCAATTTGCTATCTGTGTAGTAAATTTTTGAATGTATTCACTTTATTTTGGAACATTTGTTTTGAAATGCCAGACTGTCTGATACCAGTATCAGGACAGCTTTTTGATAGTCTCCTATCAAACCGTATCTCAAGCGCTGGGGTATATAAGCTCTGGCATTTGTTCAGTTGGCACAAGAGTCTTACGCTCGATCAACAATCATGGCAAACAAAGCCCTCATCCTTCTGGCTGTGCTCCTTTGCGCCGAGGCCGTCTTTGGCGTCGCTGTCGTCTCCAAGGCATCGTGGGGCGGACGCGGTCCCAAGAGCAAGACCACTCTGGGCAACTACTTGAGCTACGCCGTCGTCCACCACACCGCAGGAAACTACTGCAGCACCCGCGCTGCCTGTGCTCAGGAGCTGCGCAACATCCAGAACTACCATATGGACAGCTTGGGCTGGGCCGATATTGGCTACAACTTCCTGATCGGTGGTGATGGCGCTGTATACGAGGGTCGTGGCTGGAACGTTGTGGGTGCTCATGCCACCAACTGGAACTCCAAGGCTCTTGGCATCTCCTTCCTGGGCAACTACAACAACAGCGGAGCCACCGCAGCCATGATCAGCGCCGCCAAGGGCTTGCTGGCTGATGCCGTTTCCCGAGGCCAAATCGTGTCCGGCTACATTCTGTACGGCCATCGTCAGGTGAGCGCCACTGAGTGCCCCGGTACCAACCTGTGGAACGAGATCCGCACCTGGTCCAACTGGAGGGCTTAAGCCATAAATTGGTAAAAGTTCCATATAAAAAAAAAAAATTTTAGTGCTGCAAAATAAAAATCTTTAAAAATATAATTCACATTACTTATATTCAGAGCAATCCACGAGTCTATTTTTTATACGCTGAACCCATTGAAAATGTCAAAAAAGGGTATATTGGTTGTGTGAAAATGTATGTAACAGGGAGAAGGAGGCATCTCCGATACGTTTTGTGTGTTAAAAACAATCTTTGATTATTTTATTTTTCTGATATTTGATTTAATTTGATTTCAGATGTAATCGCGAAGCCTAAGCGTGAGAAACTTGAGCTGGGTAAAAATCGCGAAGATTAGTATCTGCCTCATTTTCAGATATAATAATAACTAACTAGAGATGACCTCTTCTATAGGTGATTCAGATTACATTATTGTAATGATTATGCATTAAGATCGTTCATCACTGCTTATACCCTGTATCCACTGCAATTGGGTAACAAATGGTAACATTGGGTAACAGTCAGAATGGGTACCTTCGACCCAATGCAGTATATGTTCTTGGTCAGCATCAATAGCCGAGTCGATCTAGCCTTGTCCGTCTATCTGTCTGTAGAGACAGCATATTAAATATGTTCATTTTGCGCATAGCAATAGCAAAAAATCCCCTCAAAACTGTAAAAATAAATTTGATATGCCACATTCAAATTCTGACAGTTTCATGACGATCGGAAATTAAACAGAACATTTAATCAGGTTTGCATTCCCTATAGCATTGGACGGACTGCCGCTTCGGCCCGAAGTTCATTAGAGGGTATCTTCTAGTCGGGTTGTTGAGTACACATCACAGCACCACGGAGTTTGGTACAGGGTAACTCCTAGTCGGCACCCCCGACAAAAGCACAGACAGAACATTCTTACTTATTGTATTATTCAAATGTGTAAACTGTTAAATAATCTCGATTTCCAAGTATTTGTAAAGAACCTCTGATTCTAGGGGAAGTTCTCAGAAAAAGACCCGACGAATGCAATTTAAATTTATATATACATACATATTTGAACGTATTGTATATTTAAAAGTTTTTGTTTTGCAGCAGTTTTAAGATATTTGTTAAGCTCGATGTGCGTAGATTTTCCATCGCTTAAGCCTTCCAGTTGGGCCAGGAGCGGATCTCATTCCAGATGTTGGTGCCGGGGCACTCCGTGGAGCCTACCTGGCGATGGCCGTAGAGAATGTAGCCGGACTTGATCTGGCCACGGGAAACGGCATCAGCCAGCAAGCCCTTGGCGGCGCTGATCTGACCCGAGGTCAGCCTATCGTTGTTGTAGTTGCCGAGGAAAGAGATGCCAATTGACTTGGCGTTCCAGCTGGTGGCATGAGCTCCCATAACGTTCCAGCCGCGGCCCTCATACACGTTGCCATCTCCGCCGATCAGGAAGTTGTAGCCAATGTCGGCCCAGCCCAAGCTGTCCATGTGGTAGTTCTGGATGTTGCGCAACTGCGTCTCGCAGGCGCTTCTGGTGCTGCAGTAGTTGCCAGCTGTGTGGTGGATAACGGCGTAGCTCAAGGAGCTGGCCAGCGAGGATTTGCCAGTGGCCGAGCGGCCGCCCCACTGCGACTTGGTAATGATGGTAACACCGAAGACGGCCTGGGCGCACAGCAGCACGGCCAGAATGATGATAGCTTTGTTTGCCATGATTCTCCGTTTGGTTTTAGGACTTCTGTAATGACCGACGGCTGAGACGCAACTTATATACCCCAGCAGAGTGTCTTATCTCCGCCAAATGACGCGTGACGCTTGTTGCGCACAAATATACAATTAGAGCAGGGGAGGGGAACTTTGATCTGATACGAAGACTATCTGAAGCGGCTCTGATACCCGTGTGTCTTTCCCAGAGTTGGTCAAATGAGTTTTTAATCAACGCGAGTGGCATTCAATTAATTTGTCCGCCGTACTCAAAGGCTTTTGAAAAATAAACAATTCTTATAAGTAGCCTCTTAGCTTATATGTTTTTTGTATACCCTGGCTGCGTTTACAGCTGAGTTGTATTTCCCTGCACTATGGAAAATTCAATCTTGAGTAACTTTTAAGTTAAATGTCGAGTTTTTTTTTTAAATTATCATAGTAACCAAGTTTTTTTCTTTGAGAATTTTTTTGATTTTAAAATTAAAAAAAAGATTAGCTTGCATCTTACACAAAAATATATGTTCCAATTTTCAAGGCTCATACTTTACAGAGTCCAAGATCGTTGCGATCACACAGACGGATAGACGGACATGGCTTAATTGACTTGCCTAATCGTCCTGATCAAGAAGCGTGTCGGAGATGTCTCACTGCCATCTTCAATTGTTACAGGGTATACAAATAGTACTTGATGCTTTAGCTTCGTCAGCTGTTATACTATTAAAAACAAAAACTTTAAATGGACGTCGATAATTCCTTTCGAATTTTAAAAGACAACAACAGTTAGAATTATTTGCAATTAACATCTAACTAACAATTAATTGTTAGTTTTTCCCATCTCTTGTCATTTTTGTCGGAATTAGTCATAGAGTTGAATTGAATATGCTTTTGAATATGTTTTAATAAATCGAATAAAGATACAGCCGATATTTAGTGATTTTTAGTTTGAATAAACAAAACTCAACCAAACTTGAATTTAACCCCTCCAGTGGGCCCAGCCGCGGATCTCGTTCCAAATGTGAGTGCCGGGGCATTCAGTGGCACTAACTTGACGATGGCCGTAAAGGACATAGCCGGAGCTCAGCTGACCACGGTTGACGGCATCCTGGAGCAGTCCCTTGGCGGAGGCAATCATGTTCGGCTCCAATGTGTCCCAGTTGAAGTTGCCGAGGAACGAAATGCCAATGCTGTAAGGATTCCATTCGGCAGCATGGGCGCCCATTGAGTTCCAGCCACGACCCTCGTAGACAGCACCGTCTCCGCCGATCAGGAAATTGTAGCCAATATCGGGCCAGCCCAGGCTGTCCATGTGGTAGCTCTGGATGTTGCGCAGCTGCTGAGCGCAGGCGGCGCGGGTCTCGCAGTAGTTGCCGGCAGTGTGGTGAATGATGGCATAGCTCAGGTAATTGCCCAGGGCGACGCGGTAGTTGGGCGCACGACCACCCCACTCACCCTTGGAGACGACATAGACTCCTTGGACTGCGTACTGGCTGCAAACCAGAACAACGAATGCAAGAGCGAAAGCTGGCTTAAACATCATGGTTAGTTACTGTTTTCGGATTGGTATTCGCTTTCGCACTTTGCGTTTTTATATGCGATTTTTCGCTGCAAAAATTTCGGTAATCAAGCTCTTCAAAAGCAAACATCTTGATATTGCTATGCATAATTTATAAGGCTTGTGATTTATGGTAATGAAAAATCCTTATGGGGGAAGCACCTTTGCTATATATTATTTATTACATACGTACATTCATTTCTTAGGTACATACATATATGTATATTGGCTACTACTCGTCTCGCTATTATCGGTTCAATAGCACGATTAGTTTGCTGATAACAAAAGCGTCGTGTGGCTGGACTCTTGTTCGAATTGCTTATCACTAAAAACGGCGGCAGCCCGTCATCTGGATTCTCTTTGTGTTCAGCAAATGAAATACAACCATGTTCTGTAATAAATTATAAATTGAACGGGCAGCCGAACCAAAAAACAAAAGTGTTCAATTATTCGCACAAGAACGGGCATATTGCTAATGTTACATAAGAAGTGTCTATGCAAAGGCAAAGGCAAAGGCAAATGTCTAATGCATTAACTTGTAATTGTCTTAGAGTACTTTCAACTCTGCCATAGATGGACACTTAGAAACTTAAGCTTAGTAAGCCCACAATTATCGTTAAGCCCTGATTTCCCCACTTTTGAAAAACGTTGCTAGCTTACAGTAACAGAAAATCAGAAAATAAATAAAATAAAATAAAAAAACCTTAGGTGCGATCTACAACTAACCAAAAACTACTATGATTAGGCCAGGCCTACAGCGAATGCTTAGTTAAGGCTACAGATATTATTAAAAATACATTTTGGGTTTAATTTAATATGGTTGATATACGAATATGTATATATGGTATTGCATGGAATATTATACTTACAGAACTGTCTTAGAAAGTTGGCTTTGCTTAGAAAATCATATGATCTGGAAGAGTACAATTTATGAAAAGAAACAAATATTTTCCGGAATATCTAAAACATATATTATATTATCGACATGAATAGAACCTTTACAATCGAGCAAGTGTACAGCGAGGTGAGCAGCCAAGAATGGGACCGAATCTTTCTAATGCTCTCTTTATAGATGAGCTGTTACAGTGTGATGGAGGTGGACTTCAAGGACCGTTGCTTCTTGGTCAAGGCCGTTAAGGAGTGCAACCAAATAGTGCTTTTCTTTAATTATTTCGCAATCATGTACTGTAATTTGAACATTCAAAGCCAGGCTACAGAGTTGGTGGTTATCTGCGTATTCACCATATTGGTTATTTTTCTTATGGTCATGGTTGCGCATTTGGTCGATAAATAGTAAGTCAAGTTAGAGTTAACAATATATTAACTAAATTGAATTATCGTTTTTTAGCTTTTCGCCAATGCTGAAAATTATGTCCTACAAGCTGCACATGAATCAGTACTTGGCCGGCGTAACGCTGTTGAGCTTGGGCAATTCTCTGCCTGAATTTGTAGCCAATTTCATGCCCATCCGGCATAAAGCGCCTCTTTTCGCGATGGCCGTAAGCACGGCTTTAGCCAGTATCCTGGTAAGTGGCGGCATAGTGTGCTACCTGAGGCCCTTCCGAATAAATGGACATTGCGCTCTACGAGATCTGCTATTCCTGATGTTTGCCTGCGAGTTGCTCCTCTTTGTGATCGTGTCCGACGAACGATTAACACAACAGGAAGCTATACGTAAGCCAAACGATAAATATTTTCCTACATTTTTATTTCGGTGTCAAAGAGATATCTCAAAGAGATATCTATCAGCCACGATAATATTATTATATTATATATATAGAAAATAGTATGTATGTTTATGCAGTCGGATCTTGCCGATTGCAGCATTTCAATTTGTTTCTTTTTTCTTTCGTAGTTCTTGTAATTGTGTACTTGATTTACTTGGCTATAAATATTGCCGATCTTAAATTGATGCGCATTCAAATAAAATGTAAGACTTCCATAGACTTCGGCATAACATTTTAATATTAATCTTAGTAAATTGTTCGCCAGTGCTAAAAACGCAGATTGATGAGCTAAGCAAGAAGACTTTTTCACCCAAGGCGAACCTCATGCTTAAACAAAAACATCTAAAATTGATCGAGCTGGAGCAGGACAATATGCTGGTGGTTATAGGAGAACGGAAAAGCACCTCGAATAGCAAATCTTATTGGCGGATGAAGCAACATACCTACCAGGCCCCAAAGAGAGCGAATCCATTGTCTGATATTGATGAGAACTCAACTCGCAATATATTACATAATCCAAATAATCCGGCTAATTTGTTCTTGTGCAAAGAATTCTTTGAAACACTTTTACCCATCAATTTGGAAGTCTTTAAACTAAAAGGCTGGTGTGGCCGATTATATATAATTCTTATTTCACCAATTGTCCTGCTATGTAGCATTTTAATACCCGTCGTGGACTACACGCTGGAAAAGCATGGATGGAGCAAGCTGCTCAATTGCATACAGATTATGACAAATCCATTTTTGGTTTTCAGTCTTTCACAAGGTATGTGTAAGCTGCACATTGTCCTGCACTTTAATTGAATAAGCATATTTTCAGCATTGATTCACAAAATGCGTAAGGGATCGCAATTGGTCCTTGACTTTAGCTATGCCGTATGGACCTTTTGCTTAACTGTGCCACTGGCCATTTTTGTCTTCGTCAGATCACGCACAGATCAGCCACCGCATTATCACAAAGTAAGAATACTATGGCTATTAGAAATTTGTGAATCTCAACTTTTGCCCTCTGTGCAGATGTTTATACTACTTACCCTTAGCACCTCGATTCTTTTATTGACAATTTGTGCTACCGAGCTTGAGGTACTCTGCTGTATTATTGGCTTAGTCTTTCGTTTGACCGACGATTTTGCATCCAGCAGCATCAGATCCTTTTGCACGGCACTCGCAGATTGTATTTTCAATGTGCATTTGGCTATGAAGGGCTATGAGAGAATGGCGTTTGCTGGTGTCCTGGCCGGGCCATTTTTCGGTAAGTTCTTAGTCCGCAAGCGTTAATCGAAAAATGTATAAACATCTAATGCATTTGTAGATATTACAATGGGTATGGGCATGCCCTGCATTTTTAATGTTCAATCCCAAAAATCGGGCGCTCGCTATTGGCTCCTTGGTGAGCACGGTGATAACTGTTATATTTTCTTTATGCTGACAGTTGTCGGAACATTGTGCTGGGCCTTGACTTTCAATTTCTTCGCTCGACGTTCGGCGGGAATATTTTCAATCATATTGTACTTGATATTTATTTTATATGCCGTGCTCGTGGAGTGGGATGTTGTTCATGCATTTACTCGGGATAAAATGTTTG
>JAWNLD010000468.1:0-315000 GCA_035041545.1 Drosophila colorata
ACTTGTTTGCAACACACAGCTGCTGCGAGTACAGAGGCTGCAGAATAAAATCATCCGCAGATCTGTTAGAGCCTCCAGATACACGACAAATGCGGTGATTAGAGGTAGTTATGGATTTGTAAGCGCTGAGGAGGCGTTCCAGTTGGCAAGTGGGCGCTTTGCCAGGTCGCTGGCCAGCCATAAGAACCCAGAAGCACGTAATCTTCTGGTGAATCCATATATACCGGTTCGACTATCGAGGCAAAGGTACTCGCAGCAGCTAGAAGAGCACCTGCTGCCACTTCAGCCGCAACAGCCGCAAGATATTGTGGAACAAGGACAGGGCGAGCATATGCGCAGACGAGTAAATTGCTGGTCGTGGCAAAGTAATTTAGAAGTTCGGCGGCAAATACGGGAATTGTTGCCAACACTGGTGCAGCTAGAGGAGGAGGAGCTGGATAGGCGAGAGACGGCAAGATTGGCCATAATGCAGGACAGGCGCCAGCAGGAAGCAAGAAATCGGCAGCCCCGAAGATTCGGAGAGACGGACATAAATTGGCTAAGGCGCTGCCTCCGAAACGGGCGCATGACCAGGGCGCAGGTTGTCGCCGATATGCTGGGCCAGCCGCTTACAATCCAGAGACTAGTTTTGCCCGACTACGAGGGAGACCCCCAACAGCCGGAGCAGCAGCAGCAGCAGCAGTCACTACAGCCTGAGCAGGAGCAAAGGCATCAGCAGCAGCAGCAGCAGCCACTACAGCCCGAGCAGCAGCATCAAGAAGAGCAGCAGCAGCAGCAGCAAGAACTCCAGCAAGAAGAGCCAGAGCAGCAGCAAGAACAGCAGCCAGAGCAGCGTCAGCATCAGCAACAGCAGCCAGTACAGCATGGGGAACGAGAACGAGAAGCGCCGGCTGCAAACCAGGATGCGCTACTGGAGCAGGGCCTCATGCGTGCCCACGCAAGCCTGGAGCGAATGCTGGATGACGACATGGCAGTGGGATGGCAGACGATGCCCACTGCCAGAAGACAGCGTGCATTGTGGTGGCCTACTCCCGCTGTACTTGCCGGCATGCAAGTGTCAGGCAGACGACACCGCGGGCTACTCCCCTGGAGGTGGCGTTGCGGACGCTCGGTACTTAGAGCGGACGCAGCAGCTACTCAGGGTCGACATGAAAGGCAGCGGCCATTGGCAACTGGAACTGCAAGAACACCAGGACGAAGACGTGGTCCAATGCGGCAGCGTGTATGGTATCGCACGGCTGCCGTATACTTGGGTCCTTGCAGTAATGGTATGTTGAACGTTATGCGCATTGAGTCCCGCGCATGTCCTGGCCTGTTCACGGGTCACCGCCATCCTGGGCCTGAAAGAAGCGAAATGCATCGGAGGAGATGCTCGGCAGGCTGGATGCGGGCTACTTCCCTTGCCTTATGCCCCTGAAATGGCAGCTGCTTCAATGCCCCTGAAATGGCAGCTGCTTGAATGTCTCTGGGGTGGCAGCTGCTTCAATGCCCCTGCCTGCAGCTGCCCTAGCGACCTAGCTAAATAAGAAGACCAGACGAAGAGGACGCTAAAATTGGCAAAAACTGGAATAATATATACAAAGTTTAAAAGTTATCCTTCAAACAGGCAGTCATCCAGGCGCAGGCAGCAAATTCGGCAAATCCGGCCATTCCGGCAGAAGCGAAAAATGGAAATTTGGGAAGAGCGACAAATTGGTCAAGCTGGCGCTGAAAAGTGGGAGAAGATGTCCTGGCGTCTCCTCATGGGCCTCGGCATCCTCGCTGGCTACAAAAAAGGCCTGTTTCCAGGCCACCAGATGTTTTTCCAGATGTCTCTATATTTTGCAGCTCCCCCGGCACCTGCTAAAGAAGAGAAGCAGCTGCAGTATAAATGCAGTACAAAATACAGGCATACTTACTTGATGACTATGCTATGACGACAGGGACGACTCCTGGCTAAATTGGCAGCACGCTGGACACCCTTGCGATTGACGATGCTCCGCTGCAGTCCATATGGCCGGGCTGGCCAAAATAGCGAATTTGGCGGGGTCGTCAAATTCGCGCTACGTACGGCTGCTGGAGCTGCAGCGTGGCGAAAGATGTCCAGGCGGGCATCCACAACGAGGAGCAACATCAAACGGCCTGTTTCCAGGCCAACCAGATCAGGACCAGGACGACTCCAGAATGGCTGGAAGAGAAAAAATCATCAGCTGCAGTTAACACGAAAAAAGACAAAAAATTTCGTAAAATCAGCAAATACTCACCGGGCGGTTATATAGCGTCTGGTGAGTCGTCGGCGCAGCTTCAGAACAACAGGGAGGAGTTACCGACGCTGGACGACGATCAACGGGCGCATGCGGCGGGCCCTAGCATGCGGGCACATATGGCTTGCCGCTTGTGCCAAAATGCAAATTTGGCATGGGCGGCATTTTGGCCACGGAGCTGGTGGCTGGCATAAATATTGGCTTGGCAGCCCCTCAGGACACTGTGGATGGCATCCGAGCTTGCTCCGGCCCGTTTCCGGGCCCTCCTGATGCTGTAGACAAAGTTGTCAAAATGGGCTGCAGCCAGAAATTGCCGGCTGCATGGCTGCAAAAAAGCATAAAAAGATGAAAAAATGTGACGACAGCAAAATACTCACCTGACGAAGCGGCAGGGTATTGGCGGCGCGCGGCGTATAAAGATTACGCCTCTGGACCTTCCCCCGATGACCTTGCTGCAAATAGAATAAGATAATATTAATAATTTTGTAAAATGTAAAATTGACACGCTGTTGATACTTACGCAGCCATGTTTTGTTATGTTAAGTGTTGTTAATAATTGTTAAGTTAAGAAATCCCAAAATCCGTAAATACCAAAATACCAAAATACCAAAATGCTGTAATTGGTATTTGAATGTATGTTTGAATTCGATAAATGTCTGTAATGTAAATGTTATGTATTGTATAACATGATTGTTTAACAGTGGGCGCAAATGTAAAATGGCCCAGACTTATATTTTAAGATTATATTGTATGTTAGTGAGTAAGTCAATTGAAACTTTATAAGTTGCTTGGTCAGAGCAATAATAGGAGTTGACGTGAATAGTATACCGCCAGACTGCTGCTGGCGGATACTAAAATAAAAAAAAAAAATGTAAAATGGCCCAGACTTATATTTTAAGATTATATTGTATGTTAGTGAGTAAGTCAATTGAAACTTTATAAGTTGCTTGGTCAGAGCAATAATAGGAGTTGACGTGAATAGTATACCGCCAGACTGCTGCTGGCGGATACTAAAATAAAAGCAAGTGTAAATGATAAAAAACCGAAAGAATTTTATTTCAAGCGTTAGTTACGCGGTAATATCTTATAAAATATAAGAATAGACATTTTTGCGCAAATAATTCTCTCTATACGGCGGTTGTAAAAAGAGATGAAAGAAACAGTTGGTGCATTATATTAATTAAAAAAAAAAAGAAATGCAAATTATTTTAAAAATGGCATTCTGTCTGTGACTTTTAAAAAAGTGGAAAAAAGAGAAAGAACAATTTTAAAAAAAAGTCATAGAGCTACAAAAAACAGAATGAGTGGAAAAATTCAACAAAAGAAATAAAAACTAATTTGACAAAAAAAAAAAAAAAAAAAAAAAAAAAAATCTGAAATAATAAAAAGCTGAAAAAAAAAGCTGAAAAAAAAAAAACAATTAATAAAGCTAAATAAATAAAATTTTGTAAAAAATTTTGTATTTAATAAAAATAAAAAGGCAATAAATTGTGTGTTAAAAATTGTGTTTTTAAATATGGAAGATGCAAACTCCTCGCTTGTCTCGGTGGGCTCAAATGAGCTGGATGAGACAGTAATCCCGGCCAGAAGCGCACTCTGGCAGCGGTTGATGGAGGTGGAGATTGACGAGGATGCACTGGCAAAGGGCTTTTTGGACGCTGAAAGAGACGAAAACAGCCCTGAAACAGACGGTGAGTCTATTGTATCATGTTACTCACCCTCTATAATAAGTTCGGCCAGTGCGTCTAGTGGCGCATCGCCGGTAGTTAGCCCAATAATGTCTGAAAAGCAAGAAATATGTGAAATGTCTGAAGACGAGGGGGACGTAACAGTGGTTATGGTAGAAGCTCCGTTTACCAGGTCACAAGCAACTAAGATGGCTTTGTGCGAGGCGGGAAAAATAAATGCAGCGTCATTTTGCCCGCCAAACGCAAGCATCATCACACAGACAGAGACCAACGCAACTACTACAAACACAAACGCACTTGCTATGGCAAGTTCAACTACAAAGACAAAGTCAAAGGAAATGGCAAAAGTGAACAATTGCGCAAGCTCAAACGCAAGCGGCAATTGTTCCTTATCCCACCTTTCTGACGCTCACACACGCCCACACTCAGACACAAACACAAAGACGACAAGTGCATTCAAAAAAATCACTCATGCACAAGTAAATGGACAAACTGCTCAAGAAGCAGTAGACAAGCAAGCAGTAGATAAAACTGCTTTACTATTGGAGTTAAAATATGCACACATAAATAAAAACACAGCACAAGCAGTGAACACACTCACACACAAACACAAAGACGACATGTCAGCAGCAGAGCATCCAGCTGCTGAACATGTACACGCACACGTACATACAATTAAAACGACTCTAAATACAAAGACAAATGAGCCAATGCAGACAGCTGTTAATCATGCAAAACAAGCAGTGTGTAAGCAGCAGAATTTGCACACAGCTGTTAATCATGCAAAACAAGCAGTGTGCAAGCAGCAGAATTTGCACACAGCTGTTAATCATGCAAAACAAGCAGTGTGCAAGCAGCAGAATTTGCACACTGCTTTGTGTTTAGAGTCTGAGACTACGCATACAGGCGCAGTATCGACAAATGCCAATGCAATTTGGCAGACAAGTATAAATAATTCAGCACGATCAACTACCTACACACACATACTCAAACAGACATATGCCGAACAGAAAGGCAGACAGCTGACGAACAACAACAAAAAGTTACAACTACAACAAGAGGAATATGAGGATGCCAAAAACTTGACGACAACAACAATGACAACAACTGGAGCAGCAGCAGCAGCAATGAACTTGACAACAACAACAGCAACTAATACTGACAAGAAAGCAGTAGACAGCCACGTAGTTGAAGCAGCAGAAATAGTAGTAGAAGCAGAGGATTTACAAATAGTAGTAGAAAAGACGACTACTGCTACTACTACTACTACGACCAACACAACAGCAACTGGAAATACGGCTAGAAGGAGCTTGCTTGCTACGCTTTCTGAAGTGTCGCCTGCAAGAGGTTTTATGGACTTAAGTTTCAACTTAAATGCAAAAACGACAAAAGCAGCTCCCAAGATTCCACCCAGAGTTACAAGGGTAAATCGGTGGTTAACCAGTGTGCCGCCGTTTCTGCCGGAAGAGCTGCCCATGGCGCCTCCGGCAAGAACAAGAGCAGAAATGGAAAGCAGCAAGACGAGTGCATGGCGATCGCCATTGAAGAGGCGCAGCGTGGCCCTGGATGATTCTGACGATGATATCATGGAGATATTAGAGTTACCAGCGACGACGCCAGTGTACAAGAGCCGTTTCGCCAAGAAGCTGCACCAGGAGGCGAGGCGGCAAAAGCTGCAGCCGTATGATGAAGAGGAAATGCATACACAGCAGCATGAAAATAGACAGGAGCAGCAGCAGCAGCAGCCAAAGCAACAAGAAGACCAGCAGTTACAGCCATCTAAAGCTGAACTGCAGCAAACACGCCAACAGCAAGAGCAAGAGCACAAGAGCTACAGGAGCAACAACAACAAGAGCAACAACAAGGAGCAGCAAAAGCAAGCAAAAGCAGCAGCAGCAACAGCAGCAAAGACAACAACAGCAAATAAAAGCGCAGCAAGACAGAGCAAAACACGCTGAAATTCTACGCAAGCTACAAATTCCAGTTAGAAATGAGAGTAGAAAGGTGCCGTCCTTGTTTTTGCCCATGGTGCCTGCAATTATGCCTCTGCTGGAGAAGCTTGGCAGCAATCCAGCAGTAGGGAAGTTCAGTACTAAAGCCACTACTGGGAGCGGCTTAAGAGTCATGTGTGACAATCTCGAGACACACAAAGCCATACTGACAGTACTAGCCGAAGAGAATACTCACCTGCATACGCATCAGTTGCGTAGCGCAAAGGGGTATAGGGTGTTGTTGCGGCACTTACATAGCACAACACCCTATGAGTGGATAAAGGGCAAGTTGTCAGAGCTGGGCTTCGTCACACGATTTATTCGTGTGATGAAGCACCGGTTTACGGGCAAGTTGCAGAATGTTTTCGAGGTTGAGCTGCAACCTGAACTTGACGGCAGCCATGAGGGCATACTTACACTGACGGAGTTGGGCAGTCAAGCTATTGCGGTCGAACGGCTGGCAAAGTCACGAGATCCAGCTCAGTGCCACAGGTGCCAGGCGTTTGGGCATACGAAAAACTATTGTAGGCGGGCTTTCGTATGCATGAAATGTGGTGGCGAGCATGCGTCGACCGCCTGCACGAAGCCCAGGAGTACGGAGGCAAAATGCGCCAACTGTGGAGGCGCTCATATAAGTAGCTACAAGGGGTGCCCAGCGTATAAAGCGGAGCGCAGCAAAATGGGCGGAAGTAGAGAGTATCTACAGAAGCAGCAGCAGCAGCAGCAACAGCCTCAGCAGAGATGGCAGCAGCAGCAGAGATGGCAGCAGCAGCAGCAGCAGCGGCCTTCAAACCAGCAGCAGTGGCGGCAGCAACAGACGACGGCAGCCCGAAGGCAGCCAGAAGCAGGAGTGTCAGGAGCAGGAACAATTGGCACGCCGATGACGTATAGCCGGGTTGTGCGTGGCGGACACGTACATACACCGACTGTATTCGAGCAACAGCAGCGGACAAAGCCTGTTAGAAGGCAGCAACAAGAGCCAGAGAGGATAGAAATTGGCATATCCAGGACATCAACGGGACGGATAAAGAAGACCCAGAGCCGGGTCATGCGCGGTGGCGGCAACGCAGTTGGTCGCATGCGCACCCCGGCTCAAAGGCAGCAACGCCAGCGACTAGAACATTTGCAGCAGCAGGAAGCAAAGCATCAAATACAGGAAGTAGAGCAGCCCAGCAGCTCAGCCAATGCTGCAAGGTTGTCTCGCAGCCGAAATCCGGCTGAGAGCCACCTGCACAGTGTTCAACAACAGCTACGAGCCGAGCAGCAGCAACTACAGCAAGAGCCCCAGCAGAAAGTACAGCGCCTAGTAGTACAACAACAGCAGCAGCAACAACAGAGCAGCAGCAGCAGCAGCAGGCTAATCTAGCAACAACCAGCGCCCTGACATTGGCTCTGGAGCAGAGCATGGATATGTTCAGGCGCATGGAAAAGAAGCTAGAGGATGTGCTGACCATAATTGTGGGCATTGTAAAGGCCCAAGCAGGCGGTGTAAATTTGTTCTCCATTGACAGGATGGCAGGAGGACACAGCGCTGGCCCCATGGAGCAGGAAAGCTGCGCTGCAAATGAGCCTACATATGATGAATAGGAGCGGCTTGGTGAATGTAAACTACGCTCCCAGCTCGCCAAATGCCAATGCTGCCGCCTCCACTTGCATCCAGAATGGCAACACTTTTAAAATTGGATTCTCGGAATGCATGTGGGGAGGGCAAAAAAGTGAGCGAGCTGCAGCTGTATATGCGTCGCGAGGCCATCCGAATAATGATGCCAGAGCAGCAGCAAAGGCATCAGCAGCAGCAGCCACTACAGCCCGATTAGCAGCATCAAGAACAGCAGCAAGAAGAGCCAGAGCAGCAGCAGCAGCAGTAGCAGCAAGAACTCCAGCAAGAAGAGCCAGAGCAGCAGCAAGAACAGCAGCCAGAGCAGCGTCAGCATCAGCATCAGCAGCCAGTACAGCATGGGGAACGAGAAGCGCCGGCTGCAAACCAGGATGCGCTACTGGAGCAGGGCCTTATGCGGGCCCAAGCAAGTCTGGAGCGAATGGTGGACGACGAAATGGCAGTGGGTACCAGACGATGTCCACTGCCAGAAGACACCGTGCATTGTGGCTGGCCTACTCCCGCTGTACTTGCCGGCATGCAAGTGGCAGCAAGACGATACCGCGGGCTACTCCCCTGGAGGTGGCGTTGCGGACGCTCGGTAGTTAGAGCGGACGCAGCAGCTACTCAGCGACGACATCGAAGGCAGCGGCCATTGGCAACTGCAACAAAACCAGCACGAAGACGTCGTCCAATGCGGCAGTGTCTATGGTATAGCACGGCTGCCGTATACTGGGGTTCATGCAGCTATGGTATGTCGAACGGTATGCGCATTGAGTCCCGCGCATGTCCCGGCCTGTTCACGGCTCACCGCCATCCTGGGCCTGAAAGCAACGCAATGCATCGGATGAGATGCTCGACAGGCTGGATGCGGCCTCTTTCCTTTGCCTTATGCCCCTGAAATGGCAGCTGCTTCAATGCCCCTAATTGCAGCTGCCTCAAAAAAATCAAAAAAAAAAAAAAGAAGCTAAAAAGAAGAAACCAAAACAAAGAAGATACTTTATTGTGCCAAGACTGGATTATTTACATAAAAATTTAAAAGTTTTCCTCCTAACAGGCATTTATCCATCGCAGGCAGCAAATCCGGCCAATACGGCAAAGATGAGAAAAACGGAAATGTGGGAAGAGCGACAAATTTGTCAGATGGTACTGAAAAGTGGCCGACGATGTCCTGGCGTTCCCTCACCGGCCTCGGCATCCTCGCTGGCTACAAAAAAGGCCTGTTTCCAGGCCACCAGATGTTTCCAGATGTCTATATATTTTGCAGCTCCCCCGGCGTCTGCTAAGAAGAGAAGACAGCAGCAGTACTATGTTGCAAGACACAAATACAGGCACACTCACATGATAGCCACATTCCACAACGACTGGGGCGCCTCCTGGCTACCTCGACAGCATGCTGGACGCCCTCGTGCTTGGCGATGACCAGATGCTCCGCTGCAGTCCACACGGCCGGGCTGGCCAAAATTGTGAATTTGGCGGGGGCGTCAAACTCGCCCTTCGCACGCCTGCTCAAGCTCCAACGTGGCGAAAGATGTCCAGGCGGGCATCCACAACGAGGAGCAACATCAAACGGCCTGTTTCCAGGCCAACCAGATCAGGACCAGGACGACTCCAGAATGGCTGGAAGAGGAAAAATCATCAGCTGCAGTTAACACGAAAAAAGACAAAAATTTCGTAAAATCAGCAAATACTCACCGGGCGGTTATATAGCGTCTGGTGAGTCGTCGGCGCAGCTTCAGAACAACAGGGAGGAGTTACCGACGCTGGACGACGATCAACGGGCGCATGCGGCGGGCCCTAGCATGCGGCCACATATGGCTTGCCGACTCTGCCAAAATGCAAATTTGGCATGGGCGGCATTTTGGCCACGGAGCTGGTGGCTGGCATAAATATTGGCTTGGCAGCCCCTCAGGACACTGTGGATGGCATCCGAGCTTGCTCCGGCCCGTTTCCGGGCCCTCCTGATGCTTTAGACAAAGTTGTCAAAATGGGCTGCAGCCAGAAATTGCCGGCTGCATGGCTGCAAAAAAACATAAAAAGATGTAAAAAATGTGACAAAGAGGAAAACACTCACCTGACGAAGCGGCAGGGTATTGGCGGCGCGTGGCGTATAAATATTACGCCTCTGGAGCTTCTTCCGATGACCTTGCTGCAAATAGAATAGATAATATTAAGAATTTTTGTAAAAATGTAAAATTGACGCGCAGTTACTTACTCAGAATTGGTTTGTTATGTTAAGTGTTGCTAAATGTTGTTAAATTAAGAAATGGCAAATCCCAAAATCCGTAAATACCAAAATACCAAAATACCAAAATGCTGTAATTGGTATTTGAATGTATGTTTGAATTCGATAAATGTCTGTAATGTAAATGTTATGTATTGTATAACATGATTGTTTAACAGTGGGCGCAAATGTAAAATGGCCCAGACTTATATTTTAAGATTATATTGTATGTTAGTGAGTAAGTCAATTGAAACTTTATAAGTTGCTTGGTCAGAGCAATAATAGGAGTTGACGTGAATAGTATACCGCCAGACTGCTGCTGGCGGATACTAAAATAAAAGCAAGTGTAAATGATAAAAAAAAAACTAGATATTGTTAAAAACTCTAAAATGCATGTATGTATGTATGTATTTTACATCTCTGTATGTACAAACATATGTCACTGCGTTTATGCTTACGCATTGCACAAAATCATTTCACGAAACAGCATGCATAAACATGAATTCATGAATTGCAGCTGTTTTAGTTTGTATTTAAATTTTAAAATAAATTTCCATTGAAACATAATGAAATAGCGAAGCGTAGCCTGTTTTAATCCATATTAAGACAAGTGTGGGAGCTACTTTTCTGTATTTTTGATTTTCCGAAATGTAGAATTTATGTATTTTGTAGCATAAACGCAGTATGTAATGCCGTAAAAAAGCTGTAAATTACAAGTCAATATTATATATATAACCCACCTGCAGGGCTTGCACCACTGATTTTGTTGATCCAGTCCAAAGCGCGCTCGACACTTTTTCATGTTGTTACCTAAGAAAAGAATGTTTTAGTTTGTTGTGTAAGAAACGTTGAATAATAGGTGAATACGTTATTGATGAGCATGATCAAGTTGTTAGTTGGGCAGCGGGTATGTGGTTAAAGCATTACAATTTCTGACTAAATAAAGACGTACAGAGCACTACGATGACAGTATGATATGAACAAAATAATAAATAAGTGATGGATAGTTAAACCTCAAGCTAAATGTATTTATGGGTTGACAATATATTCTATTAAATAAATTGTACATAACTTTTAAAATTCCTTTTTAACTAGATTCCACTTAACATTCTTGGTCGATTTATAATTCCTTCAAAAATTAATAAGTGGAACCGGTGGCAAATGTCAAAAGGCTGATGAAAAAAAGCGAGCTTCAAAAGTATAGTTAAATAAAAAAAATAAACTTTTCGCAAATATATTTTTATTTTTTTACAACTATATTTTTAAAGAAACATTTGAATAGCTTTGATATTTCATACTAATACATTAAAATGATATTTTCATAAAGATAGATGGTATTCAAAGACTTAGGACTAGGTGATGGTCATTTGGTATAGACATATGAAGAAATCAGCGACCCTCGGCTCAATCTTCAAATAATGGCAATGTTCTGTCAGTGGAATCTGGCTAATATAACTCACATTGGCTAACACACAAATACTAATTAATTGATTGATGATTAATTAAATTTCGACAGCAAAACTAGTAATTTAAAATGAAGTATGAGTTGAAATATATACAAAGTACAAACACTAATGCGTTTAAAATACGCATGCACTAAATACAATGCATATGTGAGTATGTATAATCAAACAAATACATACCCACATAGTACATAAACGCTGTGTCATTAGGAAATGATATCGTGCAGGCATTGGGACTATTAAGCTAGGTAACTGCATTTATGGATCATAATAGTTTATTGACAATCAGACATACATATATAGATACATATAACAATGCTGAATGATTGATGAGTGTACTTTTTATTGGGTGATTTGAATTATTACAGGATAGTTTCGGCATTGCCGAGAGCACACTGCCTGCAAAGACATTGGGTTAATGAGCAATGTCAGATGCAAATTATTTACAGGACTATGGAGCTCCTATATCTATTTATTTCAGAAATAAGCTGGTAGGATTTCGTTTTTCTAATAAACAATCCTTTTGTTCATCCTCGTTCCAATCGCAACAACAAGTATTTTTCTTATATGCATACATATTTGTGCGTGTTTTATTGTATTTAATTATTAATTTTGATTATTTCTTTTTTTTTTTGTTATCAACATAACATCCTGTTTTTGTTTTTTTTTAAGACATGTTAGGATGAAGTTGTCAGATCAAATGGATTTTTGATCATTTAACGTTTGTCTGGCTTTTTTTGATTTAGATTTAGATTTTGATTTGGTATTGGCATGATATAGTACATATGTATCGTACAAAAGTTTAAGAAAATGTATCTAACCTCCTCCGTCGTTGGTCGCATCTTGCTTCCGTTTCCGTTTCTTGCCGCGTGACGCGTTCGTGCGCGAACTCCAATCGGGATACATCTGCATGTGCAGCTGGCGTTCCCGTCGTGCCAACTCGTAATACTTGGCCTGCTCCTCACGCCCCAAGGCATGCCACTGGGAGTGGGATTAATGCGAGGTGTCGCGAAAAGAATAGTGTGTGTAATAATTGTTGTGTGCAATCGGTGCGGATTTATACATTTATCAAATTTCGTATTTCGTTCGTTTCGGGGCGATCAAACATATTTTGGAATTTTTTTGTTTTGGTTTTTTTTCGTTTTTTTTCAGATATTGTTGCGATATGCGCAAATCAAAATTATGAAAAATAAAGATAGATAATATGCAGAGTTACATTAATCAATCGGTGGTTTTAAATGCTAGTTAAGTTATTAGGCACCCGCCAATCAGAGCACAGTGAAAACAACGACACCACAACCCGTGTTGGGGTTGAAGAGAATCGTGTATTCTGCGCAAATAGTTGAAAAGCTTTGACGGATCGATCTTGTAGACGGTTTCGGGTGCATGCATTCGCCAATTTCAAGTCCACACGTATAGATTATTCAGATTGTTTATATGATTCTTGTACTCAAGAATCTATGGAAATGAAAGCATTAAATAAAATGAAATGTTTTTTCTTGTTTCTATCTTTTTTTTCCTGTTCTTTGGACTTTGCTTGCCAATTCAATACATAAGTATATTGTGTTCGTGTGAGTGTATTATTTTGCCAATTGAACCACATAGGATATAGAAAGCTTTATCTACCAACTATTCCACAGGCTGCAAAGCGATTTAGAACCGAACCTAAGGTAAAGAGTGAAACACTGGTTCGAACAGTGAACCGAACCACCGACAATTTCTTTTTGACTTTCAGCCATGGTCTAGTTGTACAAATACCATATTTCATTGAGTTAAAGAATATAGATTGTGCTTCCAAACTGAAATTAGAGCTTTATTTCTTTTTCCCAACTTCTTCGAAAACCATAACTTTCTGTCAAGCTCAAACAAAAAAGGAACTCAACATACAATAAAAGTTGTAGTCTCGTGCTATTAAACCTATTTTTCTTAGTTGGGGATATCATTTTGTTGATACTGTTGAAATAAAGTCGGTATGGAAGCCGAAACTTGTGTTTGCTTTAAGTTGGAAGCTATATTAAAAGCTGATAAGCTGAATTCTTAACAGATGAATATTAATAATATATACATTAAGGTGCTTACTCACGATAGAATTTAATTTCAAATCATAAGCAAAACAAAAGTACACACGAAATTCTAGGAATCGATTAGATATTATCGTTACGATATTGTTTTTTTTTTTATATGTTCGATTTTGAAAATAAAAATTAGTCACTGTCAATTGGTCGATTGGATCTGAGTTAAAAATGGCGAAAATTCCAAAAAAGCTTTGGCCTGAAGATAAAATTTTGCCGCGTTTGACAGTACAAAAATAGTAAATAATATTCTGAAATAAAAAAAATCGGAAATGTATACAAGCAAAGCTACAAAGGGCTACCGAAGAGAGTATCAAAGGTACGTACTAACAAATTATGTTAAATTACTTTCTATATCAGGTACAATTTTTTTTAAAGTACACTTTAAGGTTTGAATCTTCTTAGTACACAACACTAGAGCTAGCTACGAAACAGCTAAGTTTCTGTCTAATTTCAAAATTGTTTTTTTTTTTTTGGATTTATTTTAAGTAATTTCGGTTTTTCAAGTTTTTGATGCGTGGTACGAGTTAAATTTATTCTAAGTATTTACACAAATTACATAGATAGAGTAGGTACATGTTTAATTTATTTTGTTAGTTCTAGTTGTTGTTGTGAGTTAGTAGCTGATTTTAAATGTGTGCTTGTGTTATTGTTGTTCTTATTGTTATTGTTATTGTTATTGTGTACGGTATGCATGTAGTTGAATGAAATTTTAAATCGAAAAACGAAAACAAAAACGGAAAAACATAAAAGTTGAATGCGGTTAGAGAAGAATAAGAGTGTTACAAATTTGACAATTTTGTGCAATACCTCCCGAATCCGCTGTCGATCTGTCTTTTTTACGCTTTTTCTTTTTTGACACGTAACCGTAGTTATCTCGTGCGCTCCACCCCGGATACAACTCCATATGCAATTGGCGCTCTTGTCGCGCTTTTTCGTAATATTTGCTTTGTTCTTCGCGGGAAAGTTCGTGCCACTACAAAAGTATCATTAATGTGGGAATCAGTTAGCATTAACTTATAAGAAACTTATTGGGAGTGATTTCATTGAAAAAAGCTTCAGATATTTCGAAAATGCATATTTTGTATTTTCTGCGAAAATTACTAAACCAGTCATTTATCATTTATATATATATGGGACTTATGCCTCTTTCGTATGTCAGTAGTAAGTATGTCAGTGTTTTTTATCAGAGATAATCTGATATGAAAAGCATTCTAGTGGGCGTTTATTTGTTTACGTCCAATTTAATTTTATTTACGTGTTAATGTTAAAAGTGTTAAAAGTTACTGACTCAAAATGGTTAAATGTTAATGTTAGTTACTTAAAATGCCAATGTTATCCGTTTTTCTTAAATTGGTCAAATTGAGTAAATTATTATATTTGTACTGGACAATTTACATGTTATTTGCTCTGTGAAATTTTAAATTTGCAAATGCGTATAATGGGCGGCGAGTTTTGCTTTGTAGGACTGGAGGCGTGTGGCCGGTGCCTCGCCAGGCCAGGCCATATAATATAATAATCCACAAATCTGCAAAATATAAATTTGAATAAGTTAAATGTCAACAAATTAAATGACACTGGTTTAAGTAAATATTTACAATTCTGATAATACCTTTTTGGCGCGCTGCATTTTAAATTGCGCTTGCGGCATAGATTTAAAAATGGCGGCCCACTGTGAGGAGTCCAACACATGAACGCCGTGGCAGTGTGACCGCACACAGTTGATCTAGAAATGCTAAATAAGTATCGATTAATTAACACTAATATCGAATTGATGTTGATAGTTAGTATGTGCAGTCAAATTATACTGTATCAGTCAGTCAATTAAAATCACGCTGAACAATAATGTAAGGTGCCAATTTAAGTATTTTATGTTAAGTTAAGTACTTATGTTAAGTCAAGTTGTGTTGTATCAGTCAGCCAATGTCCGCTAGCATTCGGCAGTAATTTAAAAATGGCGGGCTACTGTGGGGAGGTCAAAGCATGTACGCCGTGGCAGTGTGACCGCACACAGTTGATCTAGAAATGGTAAATAGGTATCGATTAATAACCAGTCATTTATCATTTATATATATATGGGACTTATGCCTCTTTCGTATGTCAGTAGTAAGTATGTCAGTGTTTTTATCAGAGATAATCTGATATGAAAAGCATTCTAGTGGGCGTTTATTTGTTTACGTCCAATTTAATTTTATTTACGTGTTAATGTTAAAAGTGTTAAAAGTTACTGACTCAAAATGGTTAAATGTTAATGTTAGTTACTTAAAATGCCAATGTTATCCGTTTTTCTTAAATTGGTCAAATTGAGTAAATTATTATATTTGTACTGGACAATTTACATGTTATTTGCTCTGTGAAATTTTAAATTTGCAAATGCGTATAATGGGCGGCGAGTTTTGCTTTGTAGGACTGGAGGCGTGTGGCCGGTGCCTCGCCAGGCCAGGCCATATAATATAATAATCCACAAATCTGCAAAATATAAATTTGAATAAGTTAAATGTCAACAAATTAAATGACACTGGTTTAAGTAAATATTTACAATTCTGATAATACCTTTTTGGCGCGCTGCATTTTAAATTGCGCTTGCGGCATAGATTTAAAAATGGCGGCCCACTGTGAGGAGTCCAACACATGAACGCCGTGGCAGTGTGACCGCACACAGTTGATCTAGAAATGCTAAATAAGTATCGATTAATTAACACTAATATCGAATTGATGTTGATAGTTAGTATGTGCAGTCAAATTATACTGTATCAGTCAGTCAATTAAAATCACGCTGAACAATAATGTAAGGTGCCAATTTAAGTATTTTATGTTAAGTTAAGTACTTATGTTAAGTCAAGTTGTGTTGTATCAGTCAGCCAATGTCCGCTAGCATTCGGCAGTAATTTAAAAATGGCGGGCTACTGTGGGGAGGTCAAAGCATGTACGCCGTGGCAGTGTGACCGCACACAGTTGATCTAGAAATGGTAAATAGGTATCGATTAATAACCAGTCATTTATCATTTATATATATATGGGACTTATGCCTCTTTCGTATGTCAGTAGTAAGTATGTCAGTGTTTTTTATCAGAGATAATCTGATATGAAAAGCATTCTAGTGGGCGTTTATTTGTTTACGTCCAATTTAATTTTATTTACGTGTTAATGTTAAAAGTGTTAAAAGTTACTGACTCAAAATGGTTAAATGTTAATGTTAGTTACTTAAAATGCCAATGTTATCCGTTTTTCTTAAATTGGTCAAATTGAGTAAATTATTATATTTGTACTGGACAATTTACATGTTATTTGCTCTGTGAAATTTTAAATTTGCAAATGCGTATAATGGGCGGCGAGTTTTGCTTTGTAGGACTGGAGGCGTGTGGCCGGTGCCTCGCCAGGCCAGGCCATATAATATAATAATCCACAAATCTGCAAAATATAAATTTGAATAAGTTAAATGTCAACAAATTAAATGACACTGGTTTAAGTAAATATTTACAATTCTGATAATACCTTTTTGGCGCGCTGCATTTTAAATTGCGCTTGCGGCATAGATTTAAAAATGGCGGCCCACTGTGAGGAGTCCAACACATGAACGCCGTGGCAGTGTGACCGCACACAGTTGATCTAGAAATGCTAAATAAGTATCGATTAATTAACACTAATATCGAATTGATGTTGATAGTTAGTATGTGCAGTCAAATTATACTGTATCAGTCAGTCAATTAAAATCACGCTGAACAATAATGTAAGGTGCCAATTTAAGTATTTTATGTTAAGTTAAGTACTTATGTTAAGTCAAGTTGTGTTGTATCAGTCAGCCAATGTCCGCTAGCATTCGGCAGTAATTTAAAAATGGCGGGCTACTGTGGGGAGGTCAAAGCATGTACGCCGTGGCAGTGTGACCGCACACAGTTGATCTAGAAATGGTAAATAGGTATCGATTAATAACCAGTCATTTATCATTTATATATATATGGGACTTATGCCTCTTTCGTATGTCAGTAGTAAGTATGTCAGTGTTTTTATCAGAGATAATCTGATATGAAAAGCATTCTAGTGGGCGTTTATTTGTTTACGTCCAATTTAATTTTATTTACGTGTTAATGTTAAAAGTGTTAAAAGTTACTGACTCAAAATGGTTAAATGTTAATGTTAGTTACTTAAAATGCCAATGTTATCCGTTTTTCTTAAATTGGTCAAATTGAGTAAATTATTATATTTGTACTGGACAATTTACATGTTATTTGCTCTGTGAAATTTTAAATTTGCAAATGCGTATAATGGGCGGCGAGTTTTGCTTTGTAGGACTGGAGGCGTGTGGCCGGTGCCTCGCCAGGCCAGGCCATATAATATAATAATCCACAAATCTGCAAAATATAAATTTGAATAAGTTAAATGTCAACAAATTAAATGACACTGGTTTAAGTAAATATTTACAATTCTGATAATACCTTTTTGGCGCGCTGCATTTTAAATTGCGCTTGCGGCATAGATTTAAAAATGGCGGCCCACTGTGAGGAGTCCAACACATGAACGCCGTGGCAGTGTGACCGCACACAGTTGATCTAGAAATGCTAAATAAGTATCGATTAATTAACACTAATATCGAATTGATGTTGATAGTTAGTATGTGCAGTCAAATTATACTGTATCAGTCAGTCAATTAAAATCACGCTGAACAATAATGTAAGGTGCCAATTTAAGTATTTTATGTTAAGTTAAGTACTTATGTTAAGTCAAGTTGTGTTGTATCAGTCAGCCAATGTCCGCTAGCATTCGGCAGTAATTTAAAAATGGCGGGCTACTGTGGGGAGGTCAAAGCATGTACGCCGTGGCAGTGTGACCGCACACAGTTGATCTAGAAATGGTAAATAGGTATCGATTAATAACCAGTCATTTATCATTTATATATATATGGGACTTATGCCTCTTTCGTATGTCAGTAGTAAGTATGTCAGTGTTTTTTATCAGAGATAATCTGATATGAAAAGCATTCTAGTGGGCGTTTATTTGTTTACGTCCAATTTAATTTTATTTACGTGTTAATGTTAAAAGTGTTAAAAGTTACTGACTCAAAATGGTTAAATGTTAATGTTAGTTACTTAAAATGCCAATGTTATCCGTTTTTCTTAAATTGGTCAAATTGAGTAAATTATTATATTTGTACTGGACAATTTACATGTTATTTGCTCTGTGAAATTTTAAATTTGCAAATGCGTATAATGGGCGGCGAGTTTTGCTTTGTAGGACTGGAGGCGTGTGGCCGGTGCCTCGCCAGGCCAGGCCATATAATATAATAATCCACAAATCTGCAAAATATAAATTTGAATAAGTTAAATGTCAACAAATTAAATGACACTGGTTTAAGTAAATATTTACAATTCTGATAATACCTTTTTGGCGCGCTGCATTTTAAATTGCGCTTGCGGCATAGATTTAAAAATGGCGGCCCACTGTGAGGAGTCCAACACATGAACGCCGTGGCAGTGTGACCGCACACAGTTGATCTAGAAATGCTAAATAAGTATCGATTAATTAACACTAATATCGAATTGATGTTGATAGTTAGTATGTGCAGTCAAATTATACTGTATCAGTCAGTCAATTAAAATCACGCTGAACAATAATGTAAGGTGCCAATTTAAGTATTTTATGTTAAGTTAAGTACTTATGTTAAGTCAAGTTGTGTTGTATCAGTCAGCCAATGTCCGCTAGCATTCGGCAGTAATTTAAAAATGGCGGGCTACTGTGGGGAGGTCAAAGCATGTACGCCGTGGCAGTGTGACCGCACACAGTTGATCTAGAAATGGTAAATAGGTATCGATTAATAACCAGTCATTTATCATTTATATATATATGGGACTTATGCCTCTTTCGTATGTCAGTAGTAAGTATGTCAGTGTTTTTATCAGAGATAATCTGATATGAAAAGCATTCTAGTGGGCGTTTATTTGTTTACGTCCAATTTAATTTTATTTACGTGTTAATGTTAAAAGTGTTAAAAGTTACTGACTCAAAATGGTTAAATGTTAATGTTAGTTACTTAAAATGCCAATGTTATCCGTTTTTCTTAAATTGGTCAAATTGAGTAAATTATTATATTTGTACTGGACAATTTACATGTTATTTGCTCTGTGAAATTTTAAATTTGCAAATGCGTATAATGGGCGGCGAGTTTTGCTTTGTAGGACTGGAGGCGTGTGGCCGGTGCCTCGCCAGGCCAGGCCATATAATATAATAATCCACAAATCTGCAAAATATAAATTTGAATAAGTTAAATGTCAACAAATTAAATGACACTGGTTTAAGTAAATATTTACAATTCTGATAATACCTTTTTGGCGCGCTGCATTTTAAATTGCGCTTGCGGCATAGATTTAAAAATGGCGGCCCACTGTGAGGAGTCCAACACATGAACGCCGTGGCAGTGTGACCGCACACAGTTGATCTAGAAATGCTAAATAAGTATCGATTAATTAACACTAATATCGAATTGATGTTGATAGTTAGTATGTGCAGTCAAATTATACTGTATCAGTCAGTCAATTAAAATCACGCTGAACAATAATGTAAGGTGCCAATTTAAGTATTTTATGTTAAGTTAAGTACTTATGTTAAGTCAAGTTGTGTTGTATCAGTCAGCCAATGTCCGCTAGCATTCGGCAGTAATTTAAAAATGGCGGGCTACTGTGGGGAGGTCAAAGCATGTACGCCGTGGCAGTGTGACCGCACACAGTTGATCTAGAAATGGTAAATAGGTATCGATTAATAACCAGTCATTTATCATTTATATATATATGGGACTTATGCCTCTTTCGTATGTCAGTAGTAAGTATGTCAGTGTTTTTTATCAGAGATAATCTGATATGAAAAGCATTCTAGTGGGCGTTTATTTGTTTACGTCCAATTTAATTTTATTTACGTGTTAATGTTAAAAGTGTTAAAAGTTACTGACTCAAAATGGTTAAATGTTAATGTTAGTTACTTAAAATGCCAATGTTATCCGTTTTTCTTAAATTGGTCAAATTGAGTAAATTATTATATTTGTACTGGACAATTTACATGTTATTTGCTCTGTGAAATTTTAAATTTGCAAATGCGTATAATGGGCGGCGAGTTTTGCTTTGTAGGACTGGAGGCGTGTGGCCGGTGCCTCGCCAGGCCAGGCCATATAATATAATAATCCACAAATCTGCAAAATATAAATTTGAATAAGTTAAATGTCAACAAATTAAATGACACTGGTTTAAGTAAATATTTACAATTCTGATAATACCTTTTTGGCGCGCTGCATTTTAAATTGCGCTTGCGGCATAGATTTAAAAATGGCGGCCCACTGTGAGGAGTCCAACACATGAACGCCGTGGCAGTGTGACCGCACACAGTTGATCTAGAAATGCTAAATAAGTATCGATTAATTAACACTAATATCGAATTGATGTTGATAGTTAGTATGTGCAGTCAAATTATACTGTATCAGTCAGTCAATTAAAATCACGCTGAACAATAATGTAAGGTGCCAATTTAAGTATTTTATGTTAAGTTAAGTACTTATGTTAAGTCAAGTTGTGTTGTATCAGTCAGCCAATGTCCGCTAGCATTCGGCAGTAATTTAAAAATGGCGGGCTACTGTGGGGAGGTCAAAGCATGTACGCCGTGGCAGTGTGACCGCACACAGTTGATCTAGAAATGGTAAATAGGTATCGATTAATAACCAGTCATTTATCATTTATATATATATGGGACTTATGCCTCTTTCGTATGTCAGTAGTAAGTATGTCAGTGTTTTTTATCAGAGATAATCTGATATGAAAAGCATTCTAGTGGGCGTTTATTTGTTTACGTCCAATTTAATTTTATTTACGTGTTAATGTTAAAAGTGTTAAAAGTTACTGACTCAAAATGGTTAAATGTTAATGTTAGTTACTTAAAATGCCAATGTTATCCGTTTTTCTTAAATTGGTCAAATTGAGTAAATTATTATATTTGTACTGGACAATTTACATGTTATTTGCTCTGTGAAATTTTAGATTTGCAAATGCGTATAATGGGCGGCGAGTTTTGCTTTGTAGGACTGGAGGCGTGTGGCCGGTGCCTCGCCAGGCCAGGCCATATAATATAATAATCCACAAATCTGCAAAATATAAATTTGAATAAGTTAAATGTCAACAAATTAAATGACACTGGTTTAAGTAAATATTTACAATTCTGATAATACCTTTTTGGCGCGCTGCATTTTAAATTGCGCTTGCGGCATAGATTTAAAAATGGCGGCCCACTGTGAGGAGTCCAACACATGAACGCCGTGGCAGTGTGACCGCACACAGTTGATCTAGAAATGCTAAATAAGTATCGATTAATTAACACTAATATCGAATTGATGTTGATAGTTAGTATGTGCAGTCAAATTATACTGTATCAGTCAGTCAATTAAAATCACGCTGAACAATAATGTAAGGTGCCAATTTAAGTATTTTATGTTAAGTTAAGTACTTATGTTAAGTCAAGTTGTGTTGTATCAGTCAGCCAATGTCCGCTAGCATTCGGCAGTAATTTAAAAATGGCGGGCTACTGTGGGGAGGTCAAAGCATGTACGCCGTGGCAGTGTGACCGCACACAGTTGATCTAGAAATGGTAAATAGGTATCGATTAATAACCAGTCATTTATCATTTATATATATATGGGACTTATGCCTCTTTCGTATGTCAGTAGTAAGTATGTCAGTGTTTTTTATCAGAGATAATCTGATATGAAAAGCATTCTAGTGGGCGTTTATTTGTTTACGTCCAATTTAATTTTATTTACGTGTTAATGTTAAAAGTGTTAAAAGTTACTGACTCAAAATGGTTAAATGTTAATGTTAGTTACTTAAAATGCCAATGTTATCCGTTTTTCTTAAATTGGTCAAATTGAGTAAATTATTATATTTGTACTGGACAATTTACATGTTATTTGCTCTGTGAAATTTTAAATTTGCAAAAATGCGTATAATGGGCGGCGAGTTTTGCTTTGTAGGACTGGAGGCGTGTGGCCGGTGCCTCGCCAGGCCAGGCCATATAATATAATAATCCACAAATCTGCAAAATATAAATTTGAATAAGTTAAATGTCAACAAATTAAATGACACTGGTTTAAGTAAATATTTACAATTCTGATAATACCTTTTTGGCGCGCTGCATTTTAAATTGCGCTTGCGGCATAGATTTAAAAATGGCGGCCCACTGTGAGGAGTCCAACACATGAACGCCGTGGCAGTGTGACCGCACACAGTTGATCTAGAAATGCTAAATAAGTATCGATTAATTAACACTAATATCGAATTGATGTTGATAGTTAGTATGTGCAGTCAAATTATACTGTATCAGTCAGTCAATTAAAATCACGCTGAACAATAATGTAAGGTGCCAATTTAAGTATTTTATGTTAAGTTAAGTACTTATGTTAAGTCAAGTTGTGTTGTATCAGTCAGCCAATGTCCGCTAGCATTCGGCAGTAATTTAAAAATGGCGGGCTACTGTGGGGAGGTCAAAGCATGTACGCCGTGGCAGTGTGACCGCACACAGTTGATCTAGAAATGGTAAATAGGTATCGATTAATAACCAGTCATTTATCATTTATATATATATGGGACTTATGCCTCTTTCGTATGTCAGTAGTAAGTATGTCAGTGTTTTTTATCAGAGATAATCTGATATGAAAAGCATTCTAGTGGGCGTTTATTTGTTTACGTCCAATTTAATTTTATTTACGTGTTAATGTTAAAAGTGTTAAAAGTTACTGACTCAAAATGGTTAAATGTTAATGTTAGTTACTTAAAATGCCAATGTTATCCGTTTTTCTTAAATTGGTCAAATTGAGTAAATTATTATATTTGTACTGGACAATTTACATGTTATTTGCTCTGTGAAATTTTAAATTTGCAAATGCGTATAATGGGCGGCGAGTTTTGCTTTGTAGGACTGGAGGCGTGTGGCCGGTGCCTCGCCAGGCCAGGCCATATAATATAATAATCCACAAATCTGCAAAATATAAATTTGAATAAGTTAAATGTCAACAAATTAAATGACACTGGTTTAAGTAAATATTTACAATTCTGATAATACCTTTTTGGCGCGCTGCATTTTAAATTGCGCTTGCGGCATAGATTTAAAAATGGCGGCCCACTGTGAGGAGTCCAACACATGAACGCCGTGGCAGTGTGACCGCACACAGTTGATCTAGAAATGCTAAATAAGTATCGATTAATTAACACTAATATCGAATTGATGTTGATAGTTAGTATGTGCAGTCAAATTATACTGTATCAGTCAGTCAATTAAAATCACGCTGAACAATAATGTAAGGTGCCAATTTAAGTATTTTATGTTAAGTTAAGTACTTATGTTAAGTCAAGTTGTGTTGTATCAGTCAGCCAATGTCCGCTAGCATTCGGCAGTAATTTAAAAATGGCGGGCTACTGTGGGGAGGTCAAAGCATGTACGCCGTGGCAGTGTGACCGCACACAGTTGATCTAGAAATGGTAAATAGGTATCGATTAATAACCAGTCATTTATCATTTATATATATATGGGACTTATGCCTCTTTCGTATGTCAGTAGTAAGTATGTCAGTGTTTTTTATCAGAGATAATCTGATATGAAAAGCATTCTAGTGGGCGTTTATTTGTTTACGTCCAATTTAATTTTATTTACGTGTTAATGTTAAAAGTGTTAAAAGTTACTGACTCAAAATGGTTAAATGTTAATGTTAGTTACTTAAAATGCCAATGTTATCCGTTTTTCTTAAATTGGTCAAATTGAGTAAATTATTATATTTGTACTGGACAATTTACATGTTATTTGCTCTGTGAAATTTTAAATTTGCAAATGCGTATAATGGGCGGCGAGTTTTGCTTTGTAGGACTGGAGGCGTGTGGCCGGTGCCTCGCCAGGCCAGGCCATATAATATAATAATCCACAAATCTGCAAAATATAAATTTGAATAAGTTAAATGTCAACAAATTAAATGACACTGGTTTAAGTAAATATTTACAATTCTGATAATACCTTTTTGGCGCGCTGCATTTTAAATTGCGCTTGCGGCATAGATTTAAAAATGGCGGCCCACTGTGAGGAGTCCAACACATGAACGCCGTGGCAGTGTGACCGCACACAGTTGATCTAGAAATGCTAAATAAGTATCGATTAATTAACACTAATATCGAATTGATGTTGATAGTTAGTATGTGCAGTCAAATTATACTGTATCAGTCAGTCAATTAAAATCACGCTGAACAATAATGTAAGGTGCCAATTTAAGTATTTTATGTTAAGTTAAGTACTTATGTTAAGTCAAGTTGTGTTGTATCAGTCAGCCAATGTCCGCTAGCATTCGGCAGTAATTTAAAAATGGCGGGCTACTGTGGGGAGGTCAAAGCATGTACGCCGTGGCAGTGTGACCGCACACAGTTGATCTAGAAATGGTAAATAGGTATCGATTAATAACCAGTCATTTATCATTTATATATATATGGGACTTATGCCTCTTTCGTATGTCAGTAGTAAGTATGTCAGTGTTTTTTATCAGAGATAATCTGATATGAAAAGCATTCTAGTGGGCGTTTATTTGTTTACGTCCAATTTAATTTTATTTACGTGTTAATGTTAAAAGTGTTAAAAGTTACTGACTCAAAATGGTTAAATGTTAATGTTAGTTACTTAAAATGCCAATGTTATCCGTTTTTCTTAAATTGGTCAAATTGAGTAAATTATTATATTTGTACTGGACAATTTACATGTTATTTGCTCTGTGAAATTTTAAATTTGCAAATGCGTATAATGGGCGGCGAGTTTTGCTTTGTAGGACTGGAGGCGTGTGGCCGGTGCCTCGCCAGGCCAGGCCATATAATATAATAATCCACAAATCTGCAAAATATAAATTTGAATAAGTTAAATGTCAACAAATTAAATGACACTGGTTTAAGTAAATATTTACAATTCTGATAATACCTTTTTGGCGCGCTGCATTTTAAATTGCGCTTGCGGCATAGATTTAAAAATGGCGGCCCACTGTGAGGAGTCCAACACATGAACGCCGTGGCAGTGTGACCGCACACAGTTGATCTAGAAATGCTAAATAAGTATCGATTAATTAACACTAATATCGAATTGATGTTGATAGTTAGTATGTGCAGTCAAATTATACTGTATCAGTCAGTCAATTAAAATCACGCTGAACAATAATGTAAGGTGCCAATTTAAGTATTTTATGTTAAGTTAAGTACTTATGTTAAGTCAAGTTGTGTTGTATCAGTCAGCCAATGTCCGCTAGCATTCGGCAGTAATTTAAAAATGGCGGGCTACTGTGGGGAGGTCAAAGCATGTACGCCGTGGCAGTGTGACCGCACACAGTTGATCTAGAAATGGTAAATAGGTATCGATTAATAACCAGTCATTTATCATTTATATATATATGGGACTTATGCCTCTTTCGTATGTCAGTAGTAAGTATGTCAGTGTTTTTTATCAGAGATAATCTGATATGAAAAGCATTCTAGTGGGCGTTTATTTGTTTACGTCCAATTTAATTTTATTTACGTGTTAATGTTAAAAGTGTTAAAAGTTACTGACTCAAAATGGTTAAATGTTAATGTTAGTTACTTAAAATGCCAATGTTATCCGTTTTTCTTAAATTGGTCAAATTGAGTAAATTATTATATTTGTACTGGACAATTTACATGTTATTTGCTCTGTGAAATTTTAAATTTGCAAATGCGTATAATGGGCGGCGAGTTTTGCTTTGTAGGACTGGAGGCGTGTGGCCGGTGCCTCGCCAGGCCAGGCCATATAATATAATAATCCACAAATCTGCAAAATATAAATTTGAATAAGTTAAATGTCAACAAATTAAATGACACTGGTTTAAGTAAATATTTACAATTCTGATAATACCTTTTTGGCGCGCTGCATTTTAAATTGCGCTTGCGGCATAGATTTAAAAATGGCGGCCCACTGTGAGGAGTCCAACACATGAACGCCGTGGCAGTGTGACCGCACACAGTTGATCTAGAAATGCTAAATAAGTATCGATTAATTAACACTAATATCGAATTGATGTTGATAGTTAGTATGTGCAGTCAAATTATACTGTATCAGTCAGTCAATTAAAATCACGCTGAACAATAATGTAAGGTGCCAATTTAAGTATTTTATGTTAAGTTAAGTACTTATGTTAAGTCAAGTTGTGTTGTATCAGTCAGCCAATGTCCGCTAGCATTCGGCAGTAATTTAAAAATGGCGGGCTACTGTGGGGAGGTCAAAGCATGTACGCCGTGGCAGTGTGACCGCACACAGTTGATCTAGAAATGGTAAATAGGTATCGATTAATAACCAGTCATTTATCATTTATATATATATGGGACTTATGCCTCTTTCGTATGTCAGTAGTAAGTATGTCAGTGTTTTTTATCAGAGATAATCTGATATGAAAAGCATTCTAGTGGGCGTTTATTTGTTTACGTCCAATTTAATTTTATTTACGTGTTAATGTTAAAAGTGTTAAAAGTTACTGACTCAAAATGGTTAAATGTTAATGTTAGTTACTTAAAATGCCAATGTTATCCGTTTTTCTTAAATTGGTCAAATTGAGTAAATTATTATATTTGTACTGGACAATTTACATGTTATTTGCTCTGTGAAATTTTAAATTTGCAAATGCGTATAATGGGCGGCGAGTTTTGCTTTGTAGGACTGGAGGCGTGTGGCCGGTGCCTCGCCAGGCCAGGCCATATAATATAATAATCCACAAATCTGCAAAATATAAATTTGAATAAGTTAAATGTCAACAAATTAAATGACACTGGTTTAAGTAAATATTTACAATTCTGATAATACCTTTTTGGCGCGCTGCATTTTAAATTGCGCTTGCGGCATAGATTTAAAAATGGCGGCCCACTGTGAGGAGTCCAACACATGAACGCCGTGGCAGTGTGACCGCACACAGTTGATCTAGAAATGCTAAATAAGTATCGATTAATTAACACTAATATCGAATTGATGTTGATAGTTAGTATGTGCAGTCAAATTATACTGTATCAGTCAGTCAATTAAAATCACGCTGAACAATAATGTAAGGTGCCAATTTAAGTATTTTATGTTAAGTTAAGTACTTATGTTAAGTCAAGTTGTGTTGTATCAGTCAGCCAATGTCCGCTAGCATTCGGCAGTAATTTAAAAATGGCGGGCTACTGTGGGGAGGTCAAAGCATGTACGCCGTGGCAGTGTGACCGCACACAGTTGATCTAGAAATGGTAAATAGGTATCGATTAATAACCAGTCATTTATCATTTATATATATATGGGACTTATGCCTCTTTCGTATGTCAGTAGTAAGTATGTCAGTGTTTTTTATCAGAGATAATCTGATATGAAAAGCATTCTAGTGGGCGTTTATTTGTTTACGTCCAATTTAATTTTATTTACGTGTTAATGTTAAAAGTGTTAAAAGTTACTGACTCAAAATGGTTAAATGTTAATGTTAGTTACTTAAAATGCCAATGTTATCCGTTTTTCTTAAATTGGTCAAATTGAGTAAATTATTATATTTGTACTGGACAATTTACATGTTATTTGCTCTGTGAAATTTTAAATTTGCAAATGCGTATAATGGGCGGCGAGTTTTGCTTTGTAGGACTGGAGGCGTGTGGCCGGTGCCTCGCCAGGCCAGGCCATATAATATAATAATCCACAAATCTGCAAAATATAAATTTGAATAAGTTAAATGTCAACAAATTAAATGACACTGGTTTAAGTAAATATTTACAATTCTGATAATACCTTTTTGGCGCGCTGCATTTTAAATTGCGCTTGCGGCATAGATTTAAAAATGGCGGCCCACTGTGAGGAGTCCAACACATGAACGCCGTGGCAGTGTGACCGCACACAGTTGATCTAGAAATGCTAAATAAGTATCGATTAATTAACACTAATATCGAATTGATGTTGATAGTTAGTATGTGCAGTCAAATTATACTGTATCAGTCAGTCAATTAAAATCACGCTGAACAATAATGTAAGGTGCCAATTTAAGTATTTTATGTTAAGTTAAGTACTTATGTTAAGTCAAGTTGTGTTGTATCAGTCAGCCAATGTCCGCTAGCATTCGGCAGTAATTTAAAAATGGCGGGCTACTGTGGGGAGGTCAAAGCATGTACGCCGTGGCAGTGTGACCGCACACAGTTGATCTAGAAATGGTAAATAGGTATCGATTAATAACCAGTCATTTATCATTTATATATATATGGGACTTATGCCTCTTTCGTATGTCAGTAGTAAGTATGTCAGTGTTTTTTATCAGAGATAATCTGATATGAAAAGCATTCTAGTGGGCGTTTATTTGTTTACGTCCAATTTAATTTTATTTACGTGTTAATGTTAAAAGTGTTAAAAGTTACTGACTCAAAATGGTTAAATGTTAATGTTAGTTACTTAAAATGCCAATGTTATCCGTTTTTCTTAAATTGGTCAAATTGAGTAAATTATTATATTTGTACTGGACAATTTACATGTTATTTGCTCTGTGAAATTTTAAATTTGCAAATGCGTATAATGGGCGGCGAGTTTTGCTTTGTAGGACTGGAGGCGTGTGGCCGGTGCCTCGCCAGGCCAGGCCATATAATATAATAATCCACAAATCTGCAAAATATAAATTTGAATAAGTTAAATGTCAACAAATTAAATGACACTGGTTTAAGTAAATATTTACAATTCTGATAATACCTTTTTGGCGCGCTGCATTTTAAATTGCGCTTGCGGCATAGATTTAAAAATGGCGGCCCACTGTGAGGAGTCCAACACATGAACGCCGTGGCAGTGTGACCGCACACAGTTGATCTAGAAATGCTAAATAAGTATCGATTAATTAACACTAATATCGAATTGATGTTGATAGTTAGTATGTGCAGTCAAATTATACTGTATCAGTCAGTCAATTAAAATCACGCTGAACAATAATGTAAGGTGCCAATTTAAGTATTTTATGTTAAGTTAAGTACTTATGTTAAGTCAAGTTGTGTTGTATCAGTCAGCCAATGTCCGCTAGCATTCGGCAGTAATTTAAAAATGGCGGGCTACTGTGGGGAGGTCAAAGCATGTACGCCGTGGCAGTGTGACCGCACACAGTTGATCTAGAAATGGTAAATAGGTATCGATTAATAACCAGTCATTTATCATTTATATATATATGGGACTTATGCCTCTTTCGTATGTCAGTAGTAAGTATGTCAGTGTTTTTTATCAGAGATAATCTGATATGAAAAGCATTCTAGTGGGCGTTTATTTGTTTACGTCCAATTTAATTTTATTTACGTGTTAATGTTAAAAGTGTTAAAAGTTACTGACTCAAAATGGTTAAATGTTAATGTTAGTTACTTAAAATGCCAATGTTATCCGTTTTTCTTAAATTGGTCAAATTGAGTAAATTATTATATTTGTACTGGACAATTTACATGTTATTTGCTCTGTGAAATTTTAAATTTGCAAATGCGTATAATGGGCGGCGAGTTTTGCTTTGTAGGACTGGAGGCGTGTGGCCGGTGCCTCGCCAGGCCAGGCCATATAATATAATAATCCACAAATCTGCAAAATATAAATTTGAATAAGTTAAATGTCAACAAATTAAATGACACTGGTTTAAGTAAATATTTACAATTCTGATAATACCTTTTTGGCGCGCTGCATTTTAAATTGCGCTTGCGGCATAGATTTAAAAATGGCGGCCCACTGTGAGGAGTCCAACACATGAACGCCGTGGCAGTGTGACCGCACACAGTTGATCTAGAAATGCTAAATAAGTATCGATTAATTAACACTAATATCGAATTGATGTTGATAGTTAGTATGTGCAGTCAAATTATACTGTATCAGTCAGTCAATTAAAATCACGCTGAACAATAATGTAAGGTGCCAATTTAAGTATTTTATGTTAAGTTAAGTACTTATGTTAAGTCAAGTTGTGTTGTATCAGTCAGCCAATGTCCGCTAGCATTCGGCAGTAATTTAAAAATGGCGGGCTACTGTGGGGAGGTCAAAGCATGTACGCCGTGGCAGTGTGACCGCACACAGTTGATCTAGAAATGGTAAATAGGTATCGATTAATAACCAGTCATTTATCATTTATATATATATGGGACTTATGCCTCTTTCGTATGTCAGTAGTAAGTATGTCAGTGTTTTTTATCAGAGATAATCTGATATGAAAAGCATTCTAGTGGGCGTTTATTTGTTTACGTCCAATTTAATTTTATTTACGTGTTAATGTTAAAAGTGTTAAAAGTTACTGACTCAAAATGGTTAAATGTTAATGTTAGTTACTTAAAATGCCAATGTTATCCGTTTTTCTTAAATTGGTCAAATTGAGTAAATTATTATATTTGTACTGGACAATTTACATGTTATTTGCTCTGTGAAATTTTAAATTTGCAAATGCGTATAATGGGCGGCGAGTTTTGCTTTGTAGGACTGGAGGCGTGTGGCCGGTGCCTCGCCAGGCCAGGCCATATAATATAATAATCCACAAATCTGCAAAATATAAATTTGAATAAGTTAAATGTCAACAAATTAAATGACACTGGTTTAAGTAAATATTTACAATTCTGATAATACCTTTTTGGCGCGCTGCATTTTAAATTGCGCTTGCGGCATAGATTTAAAAATGGCGGCCCACTGTGAGGAGTCCAACACATGAACGCCGTGGCAGTGTGACCGCACACAGTTGATCTAGAAATGCTAAATAAGTATCGATTAATTAACACTAATATCGAATTGATGTTGATAGTTAGTATGTGCAGTCAAATTATACTGTATCAGTCAGTCAATTAAAATCACGCTGAACAATAATGTAAGGTGCCAATTTAAGTATTTTATGTTAAGTTAAGTACTTATGTTAAGTCAAGTTGTGTTGTATCAGTCAGCCAATGTCCGCTAGCATTCGGCAGTAATTTAAAAATGGCGGGCTACTGTGGGGAGGTCAAAGCATGTACGCCGTGGCAGTGTGACCGCACACAGTTGATCTAGAAATGGTAAATAGGTATCGATTAATAACCAGTCATTTATCATTTATATATATATGGGACTTATGCCTCTTTCGTATGTCAGTAGTAAGTATGTCAGTGTTTTTTATCAGAGATAATCTGATATGAAAAGCATTCTAGTGGGCGTTTATTTGTTTACGTCCAATTTAATTTTATTTACGTGTTAATGTTAAAAGTGTTAAAAGTTACTGACTCAAAATGGTTAAATGTTAATGTTAGTTACTTAAAATGCCAATGTTATCCGTTTTTCTTAAATTGGTCAAATTGAGTAAATTATTATATTTGTACTGGACAATTTACATGTTATTTGCTCTGTGAAATTTTAAATTTGCAAATGCGTATAATGGGCGGCGAGTTTTGCTTTGTAGGACTGGAGGCGTGTGGCCGGTGCCTCGCCAGGCCAGGCCATATAATATAATAATCCACAAATCTGCAAAATATAAATTTGAATAAGTTAAATGTCAACAAATTAAATGACACTGGTTTAAGTAAATATTTACAATTCTGATAATACCTTTTTGGCGCGCTGCATTTTAAATTGCGCTTGCGGCATAGATTTAAAAATGGCGGCCCACTGTGAGGAGTCCAACACATGAACGCCGTGGCAGTGTGACCGCACACAGTTGATCTAGAAATGCTAAATAAGTATCGATTAATTAACACTAATATCGAATTGATGTTGATAGTTAGTATGTGCAGTCAAATTATACTGTATCAGTCAGTCAATTAAAATCACGCTGAACAATAATGTAAGGTGCCAATTTAAGTATTTTATGTTAAGTTAAGTACTTATGTTAAGTCAAGTTGTGTTGTATCAGTCAGCCAATGTCCGCTAGCATTCGGCAGTAATTTAAAAATGGCGGGCTACTGTGGGGAGGTCAAAGCATGTACGCCGTGGCAGTGTGACCGCACACAGTTGATCTAGAAATGGTAAATAGGTATCGATTAATAACCAGTCATTTATCATTTATATATATATGGGACTTATGCCTCTTTCGTATGTCAGTAGTAAGTATGTCAGTGTTTTTTATCAGAGATAATCTGATATGAAAAGCATTCTAGTGGGCGTTTATTTGTTTACGTCCAATTTAATTTTATTTACGTGTTAATGTTAAAAGTGTTAAAAGTTACTGACTCAAAATGGTTAAATGTTAATGTTAGTTACTTAAAATGCCAATGTTATCCGTTTTTCTTAAATTGGTCAAATTGAGTAAATTATTATATTTGTACTGGACAATTTACATGTTATTTGCTCTGTGAAATTTTAAATTTGCAAATGCGTATAATGGGCGGCGAGTTTTGCTTTGTAGGACTGGAGGCGTGTGGCCGGTGCCTCGCCAGGCCAGGCCATATAATATAATAATCCACAAATCTGCAAAATATAAATTTGAATAAGTTAAATGTCAACAAATTAAATGACACTGGTTTAAGTAAATATTTACAATTCTGATAATACCTTTTTGGCGCGCTGCATTTTAAATTGCGCTTGCGGCATAGATTTAAAAATGGCGGCCCACTGTGAGGAGTCCAACACATGAACGCCGTGGCAGTGTGACCGCACACAGTTGATCTAGAAATGCTAAATAAGTATCGATTAATTAACACTAATATCGAATTGATGTTGATAGTTAGTATGTGCAGTCAAATTATACTGTATCAGTCAGTCAATTAAAATCACGCTGAACAATAATGTAAGGTGCCAATTTAAGTATTTTATGTTAAGTTAAGTACTTATGTTAAGTCAAGTTGTGTTGTATCAGTCAGCCAATGTCCGCTAGCATTCGGCAGTAATTTAAAAATGGCGGGCTACTGTGGGGAGGTCAAAGCATGTACGCCGTGGCAGTGTGACCGCACACAGTTGATCTAGAAATGGTAAATAGGTATCGATTAATAACCAGTCATTTATCATTTATATATATATGGGACTTATGCCTCTTTCGTATGTCAGTAGTAAGTATGTCAGTGTTTTTTATCAGAGATAATCTGATATGAAAAGCATTCTAGTGGGCGTTTATTTGTTTACGTCCAATTTAATTTTATTTACGTGTTAATGTTAAAAGTGTTAAAAGTTACTGACTCAAAATGGTTAAATGTTAATGTTAGTTACTTAAAATGCCAATGTTATCCGTTTTTCTTAAATTGGTCAAATTGAGTAAATTATTATATTTGTACTGGACAATTTACATGTTATTTGCTCTGTGAAATTTTAAATTTGCAAATGCGTATAATGGGCGGCGAGTTTTGCTTTGTAGGACTGGAGGCGTGTGGCCGGTGCCTCGCCAGGCCAGGCCATATAATATAATAATCCACAAATCTGCAAAATATAAATTTGAATAAGTTAAATGTCAACAAATTAAATGACACTGGTTTAAGTAAATATTTACAATTCTGATAATACCTTTTTGGCGCGCTGCATTTTAAATTGCGCTTGCGGCATAGATTTAAAAATGGCAGCCCACTGTGAGGAGTCCAACACATGAACGCCGTGGCAGTGTGACCGCACACAGTTGATCTAGAAATGGAAAATAGGTATCGATTAATTGATATCAATTGATATCAATTGATCTCAAAATATATGTCCTTTGCAATCTTCATAGCAGTGTGACCAAAAATAGTTAAGCGTGGGAAGCATTTAGCAAAATACTGCTTCGATAAAAAAAGCACTAAAATCGAATAGTCACTGCAGTGCTGAGGCAGCGGAATCAAAAACAGTTGAGATCGAAATGCTATATATCGATTAAACATAATGAACCATAATGCATGGTGCCAAAGTGAGTATTTTCATGTTATGTTAGGTTATTATGTTCAGTCAAATTATTTGTATTAGTCAGTCAATGTCAGCTAGCATACGGCAAATATTTAAAAATGGCGGCGCACTGGTTGCAGGTCACCGCATGTACGCAATGGCAGTGTAACCGCAAACTGTTGATCTAAAACTGCTCAACAAAGTATCGATTAATAAATTGCTTCGATAAATAAGCACTAAAATCGAATACCCACCGCAGTGCTGAGGCACTGTGACCGAAATCAGCTAAGATGGAAATGCTAAATATCAAATAAAAATACTAATGTCATTTAGATGCTGCCCTAAAAGTTATGACGACATAAATTTGCTTCGTCAATTTACATTTGTTTAAATATATTCTTAGGTAACAATTATTTAAAAAACAATGAATAAACAGGGGTTTAAAGTAAATTCTTTTTGACCGGCAACTGGTTCTATTGATTTAAATATGCTGATTCTAGTTCAAAACTTGAGGGAGATATTGGCATTTCCGATTTTCTTTGACGTTGGTGCTGGGGGACGTTGTAGTGGGCGTGGCTGGAATATCAAGGTTGCAATCTTCTGGGGAGGTCACCAGCAATCTACATACCAAATTTGGTGGCTCTAGCACTAACACTGTGGGAGATATAGATTTTCGCAATATGCGGGGGCGGGAGTGGGCGTGGCTTGCATTTTTTTTTACCAATCTTTAAAGGGGGTCACCTGTAATCTACCTTCCAAATTTGTGAACTGTAGCTTTAAAACTGTGGGAGATATAGGCTTTCGCGGTTCGTGGGTGCGGGGTGGCTGGGTGGCGTTTTAGTGAGCATGGGCGGGATATCAGTGCCTCAATCTTTGGGGGAGGTCACCAGCAATATACATACCAAATTTGGTGACTCTGGCTTTAAAATTGTGGAAAATATACACGTTATACCGATTCAGGCTTTCAGAAATATAGCTTTTTGCGATTACGGAGGCGGGAGGGGGCGTGGCCGGAAAATTTTTTCAGTGATGTTTGGGGGAGCTTTCCAGTAATATATATTCCAAATATGGTGACTCTAGCTCAAAAACTGTGGAAGATATAGGCATTTTCGATTTTTTTTGGCGGTGGCGCTGGGGGGCGTTGTAGTGGGCGTGGCTGGGATATCAAGGTCGCAATCTTCTGGGGAGGTCACCAGCAATCTACATACCAAATTTGGTGCCACTAGCACTAACACTGTGGGAGATATAGATTTTCGCAATATGCGGGGGCGGGAGTGGGCGTGACTTGCATTTTTTGTACCAATCTTTAAAGGGGGTCACCTGTAATCTACCTTCCAAATTTGGGAACTGTAGCTCTAAAACTGTGGGAGATATGGGCGTTCGCGATTCGTGGAGGCGGGGTGGCTGTTCTAGTAGGTGTGGCCAAGATATCAAGATCTTAATCTTTGGGGGAGATCACCATCAATTTACATACCAAATTTGGTGACTCTAGCTGTGATTTGAGGTGTATCGACATGTTATCGATTTACCAACCTCCTAGAGGGCTTGGCACAAAAATGTTATGATTTTGTCTGAAGCATATAAATACAGCTTCAATAGCGCTGAAAAAAGTTGCGGTCATCCGGATTACCGGACAAACCCAATATACTATTTTCACTTCCTGAACGAGTATAAAAACCCCAAATCTTCATGCCAAAGTCGCGTATCCTTTACAAAATTTCACATAACTCCTCAAGCGAAAGGGAAAACAAGCGAACGAAAAATTAAACATTTTAATTTTCGGCGCACAGCCTCTTGTGCTTCAAGACTTACACATGTACAAACATATTTTGAGAGCATTGAGAGAAAACCCAGGTAATGCTCTGTAGCCTGCGGTAGCAAGTTGCACACAAATCCGCCATTTCGCTCGATCTTCACAAAGCTAAGCGTGCCGTTAGCTTGCTCTCGCTTGCTCTCTGAGATTGTGAGCGAAATGAGGACCCGAGCAAAGCCGAAGTCGTTGTGAGACCTGTCACGCAAAAAATGAATCACACTTTTTTATTGTAGATGACGCATTTACATATATGTTATTTGGTTAGTGGTAATGCATTGTTAAGCTAATGTATACAAATTTCTGTAGACTGCTCGAAATGAAACCTTTTTGAGCTGTAAACACACTATCATCACAAAAATTTGTCATAGATAAGCTGTTACTAGCAAGGAATAGTACAAATTTGCCCCAATCCACTTCATTACTTAATACACTGTCAGTTAAAAGTAATGTAATGTTATGCTTTCCGCCAGCTCTGAAAAATGTTAGCTATTCAAAATATTCATGAACATAGCTGATATTAAATTAAGCTTTAGCTAAACCTTATATTACTATAATCAAAATAAATTGACAAAGTTTATTCATTTCTGTCAGGGGAAAATAAAACGTTACAAACAATCCGGTAGCCTACATAACAGATGTACAGATGTAAAAAAAACGGTCATCATCTAGAACTCTTAGTTCTTCTTCTCGTCCTCCTTCTCAACTTCGGGATATTCCAGCTTAACACCGGGCTCGCAAGTAAAGATAGGACAGCAATAGGGAAACGGTGCCGTCTTGTTGGTCTTCTCGGTGTCTAACTTGCACTTATCGTTCGCTAAGGACAACGGCAGAGGACCGCAGTCTTCGACCAGTTCCAAGAGCCTGCAAGTATAAGGTTTAAGAAGGGTGATTTATCAAATCATAATTTTAATTCATTTATGGCCTTACTTTGACGCATTCTCCTCGTTTTGAACACAGGTCGAACGGCCGCAAAATGGTGTTAACTCCCACGTCTTGCCAGGCTCTACTGTAGCACAGCGAGTTGATGCGAAGCACATGCCCGGAAAGTCTTCAAATATAAGAATAACATTTTAAGATTAGGCGGTACAGTGCAAATTGATAATAAGTATTTAATAATTTCGCAATGCCAATTATCTACTGTAGTTATTTTCGGATTCTACAATATTTTACTACGAATCGAACCAGGAACCGAATCTGTTTCTGGACTTGAAAGAACACATAAGTTGAAAATGTTTTGTTAACATTCTAAAATGTATTATTTTATAATGAGAACTGGCAGAAAGATATTCAAACTCCTAGCTGAAAAAATTGGTTATGCAATATGAATTGAATTATGTCAGTTAAGTCTGGAAAGAGTTTGGCGAACCAAGGTTGAATGTGGAAAGCCAAGTTAACGAACCGAATCTAAAGGCTAGACATTCGCTTTAGCCATGAACCGAACCAATGGCAACCTAACATCGGTTTCCCTTTCCAATTAAACTTACTTTCATCTAGCTCCAATAAATATTAATTTTAATTCTAAGAAACGTTTATAACGCCAATTAGGCTGTTTAAGCACAGAGAATGGAAACTAGTTTTCGCAATAATTTTTCTTATGCATAAGTTAAAATTGAGCTCCAGCGTACTCATTCCCTTGAGTGGCATTGATCCACAGTGTCGGACCACTCAGTAGTCTGTATGTAGGTTGTTGCTTCGCATTTATTATTGTGCTCGAATGCTTTCAAAACAGCTCAAGCGAATCTACATTGGCTGAATGCGACTGCGGCAGAGCTATAAACTGGCTTTTGGTTTCGCACAGCGCTTTAATCGACTGAGAAACTGTCATATTTGTGTGTATATAAATATATGTATATACATACATATAGTAGCCACGACTTCGTTTTATCAACTTGCATATCCATTTCTGTGTATACGTACGTATTCCATAATACAAATTCACAGCTTCTGGCTCAAATAAAACACGACTGGACTAGTCCAAACGTGTAAGAGCTGCATATGACTCACCTCTGAGCACATCGGCGGGAATAAGGCGTTTGTAGATTTTGATTTCACCATCTTTCTGCGCTTCATCTGCCACAGATTTCTCGGCCGCCAACGCAATGGAAGGGACCAGAAGAAAGACCATGGCAAATCCAGCTATTAGTGAAATGAACTTGTTCATCTTCGGTTCTTTTTGCCTTTTCTTTTCTTTTGTTGTTGTTGTTGTTTTTGTAACAACTGAAGTTCAGATCGACGATTCCGAACGCCGACCAGAAACAAGTCTGCTTCAAGCGAAAGTTAACACCGAATTAAAACTACCGGACCAGTAGCACCACTATTTATAGGCGAAATCGTGCTTGTGGATTTTCGAGTTTTATTTATTTTTTCCTCTTTTTTGTTGTTTGGTTTTTTATTATTTTTTTTTAGATATGAGTCGCCGCGCGGTCTGTTAACAACAAAACCGAGCTTTGTCGACTTATGTAGGTGTTGACGTCGATATTAGCGTATGTCATGCACAGTACATACTATGTATGTATGTATGTATGGACACTTATCTGCTTAGCATGTAAGACTACAAATGTATTTACATACATATGTCAACTTTCAACAATTTCTAGTAGTTCATGAGAGATTTTTTCAAAAAGTGCGCACATTTAATACAAATGCACCAACAAACACTCACATACATATGTATATACTTTTACATACATACATAACTCGATGACACAACACGTTTAAGTTTAAGTTTTTACGCATGCGAAAAGAGCATTTGGCGAGCCGGTGCAGCAGCCATGTCGCCAAATTTGGTGCATCGCTGCCAAATAAAGCTTTGGCTTTAATTTTATAACAACAATAAACAATTGCAGTTTATTACGAAACGATTCGAAACGTCAATCCTCGGTAACAGCAAATAGTATCTGGCCGATAGAATAATGTGAATTGTAAACCTAGTTTTCGACAGTTATGAGGTCAGTTCGTACAATTTTTTCCCAATTTTAAATGTGAATCGTTAATGTTGCATTGCGACCAGACAGTATGCATTTTTGATTCGCAGTTGTCCATTAACTAAAACTAACCCAAACGGTTTTTTGAAAAACGGCTTAACGGCAAGGTGGGTGGGGAACTGAGTCAAACATTGAACGGAAAAATACTGCAATGTATATGTGTTTGCGCTTTATGATAAGAACTTAAGAAAAAAATTAAAAGTATTCTAGTTTTCAAATTAAAAATTGTACTTTTCAATTTCAATATGAATATTTATTTTACCGAGTATTTCTTTGCTATTTATGTGTTTGATGTAGCATTTTAATTAACCTATAATGGTGTCAGCAGCTAGAGGCGTGTATCTCAATTGTTTTACATTGCTTTGTTTTCTTTAATTGTGCATTATTCAGATAAATTGACAATATTTTTAGTTTGTTATAAATAGTGAGCAATCAGATAATAGCTAACTCTAACTGCGAGCGAAGCAAATACAACGCAAATTTTTCGGTAATTTTTAGTGTCAACGGCACTATGAATATACTGTTTTCCTTAGCAAAAAAAGCTCTAAACTTAGCCTTTTTTTTGATGACTATAATAAGTAAAGAACTCCTTTTCAATTCAAATTTACATTTAATGTTTCACTTTAAACATTAGTTTTTTGTAAAAGTAAAGCATATTTATTTGAAAATTTAAAATAGCCAAACCGATAGCTATTAATGACAAATGGCAAACAAAACTATCGATAGCAATTTAGGTCCAATCGTTACACGTCAATTTGTAGTGACAAAATTTGTGTGAAAATCTTGATTTTAATTATTTCAGCGGAAAAGAAAAAGTAAAATGGGATTGACAATATCTAGTTTACTCACACGACTATTTGGCAAAAAACAAATGCGCATTCTAATGGGTATGTCTGGGCTGCACTACGATTTTTCCGGCGGCAGCCCTTAGCGGCTAGCCACGCCAATACGTAATTACAATTACACCTCTTTTTAAACTGACGGCAAAGATCCAGCCACGCAGCCATCTGTATGCGCATAGACCGCTATTCCAAGTTGTTCTCAGTTTTGACGTGCCTTAAATATATAAATGTATATGTATACAAAGCAAACGTACATATGTATGCATGTGAGTGTGTGCATGCATGCATGCATGTTGAGCTTACACATACATATGTACCAACGTACATACATACGCTTGTAGAATAACGTTCTTTTGTTCTCAAACGCACAGTTGGCCTGGACGCTGCGGGAAAAACAACCATACTGTACAAATTAAAACTGGGCGAAATTGTGACGACCATTCCTACGATCGGGTTCAATGTCGAAACCGTGGAGTACAAAAATATATGTTTTACCGTGTGGGATGTCGGCGGCCAGGACAAAATTCGGCCGCTCTGGCGTCACTATTTCCAAAATACACAGGGCTTGATTTTTGTTGTCGACTCCAACGATCGCGATCGGATTAACGAGGCTGAAAAGGAACTTCAAAATATGGTATGCGAGTACTGCCCTATGCGCACGCAATGTTTTATCGCCTGATTTACCACAGCTGCAAGAAGACGAGCTGAGGGACGCCGTGCTTTTGGTTTTCGCCAACAAACAGGATCTGCCGAATGCCATGAGTGCCGCCGAACTGACTGACAAACTGCACCTGAATCAGTTGAGAAACCGCCATGTAAGATCTTATACGTACCTCAACCTTCCATCGGTGGCTCATTTGCTTCTTTTTTTCAGTGGTTCATTCAGTCCACTTGCGCTACCCAAGGACACGGATTATACGAGGGGCTGGATTGGCTGTCAGCTGAGTTGGCCAAAAAATGATTATTCAATCAAACTGCAATATTTTCCAATCGAGCGCTAAGATCTTGTTTTGTCTTCACCATAAAAACAATTACTATTGAATAGATTCTTAATAAATATGTATGTGTATAATAAGTCGAAATCTTTGAAGGATTTTTTTTACAAGGAAACGATACACGATTTTCATTTTTAACACGCTTGTTTTATATATGTATATAACATTTTTAATCAACAACTTTAAATTACGCATACAAACAAAAACAATACAAAACTCGCAGCCATCAAGATAAAGTATGTACAATGTGCGTGCGGTGGTGTATGTGAATACATATCATTTCGGCATAAAAAACCATAAAGATAACAAAAATATATGAAACTATGATTCAGGCTGCGTTAAACTCAACAAAACCTTTTTAGAAGTATACGAGAATGGAGGTAACTTAGGCGACTACACATACATACATAAATATTGCCATCAAAATAAAATGTGTAAAATTGTTTAAAATATGCATACATATATGTATGTAAAAGTAAGTACAACAAATTTGACAATTGGCTACTTTTGAAGTTGCCAGAACATTGGAATGCATTTATATGGATGTATATGTGGGTCGCATACACATATACACATTTGTAATTTGTAAATACATATCTATTTTGAATATACCTATATTACATATTGTACATACATACATACAAACATACATACACACACGCGGGTGTTCGATTTGTGACGCAACGACATAACAATTGCACTATTGTAACATTTTTCCATTAATACTTATTTTTATAAACGTACTCAAGCATTTCTCAATGCAAGCAATAATACTAAGCTATTCCTTGAATTTTTTGAACTGTGCGTCGGGCTGTGACATGGCCAGTGGTGGTGGTGATGGTGCTGCTGCTCAACTTGGCAATGATTGTCGTTCAGAGGTCAATATCCAAGGTATCTGGTGTCAACAACATGGGCTCGCTGTGGGAGTCGTCCACCAACGAGGATAGCGAGTCATTTATCATGACTGCAGACAGATCCACCGACTGGTGGTGATCGTCATCCACGCCGTGCGCTTGCTGTGACGAGGAGAGTAGGGGATCGTGTCCAGAACCATCGCAATCGTTAAGCATGCCAAAGGCCGAGCTTTTTTCGCTCCCCCTTTGATGATGCTGATGCTGCTGCATTTGTCTTCTTGTGCGGTGACAATGCTCCGACTGGGCACAGCACGTGCTGTTGTCAGCACCACGGCAGCCGCGTTGCAAGTCCCCATCGGCCATGTGAACGCTGCCGGACGTGGCGCTGTAAATAGCAGTATCCGAGCCACTCTTGTGTCCGAAACTATTGCACTGCAGCTGCGTCGCAATGGGAGAATGCGGAGCGGACATCAAATGGCTGCTGTGTGAGGAGAGCATCGGATCGCCGCCCTGCACCGGATGCTTGCAGTCTTCCATTAGCTCGTCAATTTGGTTCAGTCCCAAGCCAGGATCACTGCCCATCACTGGAAGCTGCGTAAATAAAAAGTACAATAAAATGAGTTTCGTTGTGGCCAGCCCCAGAAGTGCAGAATTTGCAACTTGCCTTGCCCTCGATAACATCCTCCATGAGCGTGGCATTGTGGCGACTTTGAGCCACAGACGTAGATGTGGTCGGACTGGAGCACTTAAGATACGAGATGGCAGGCGTGGGTGCGGATACTGATGTCAGGTTGTAATCAGATAGGTGAATACCATGGGATTTGGCCTGCATTTCCAGCTCCTGTTTATCATGCATTTATCAGTTTATCAGAAGAGATTCCAAGTGAATATCTTACCCGTATGCGAGATATTAGCTTTCGGTTCTGAACCTCCATTTGACGTTGGCGGCTTTCGTTCTGCCTTAAGCGGGACACTTCGTGCTTTAAGCATTTTATGTAATCGACCGAAGACTTCAGAATTGTGCCCTTATTGGGGCGAATGTCGCGCACAACCTCATAGAAGGCCTCGCTGCCCTTGGGCAGTAGAGTGCCGAGCTCCTTGATTCTATCATTGATATTGAAGCGTCGCCGCCGCTCAACTTAAACGTTAAATGCAAAAAAGAAGCGTTTAATTCAATGGAATGCTTGCCCAAACAAATCAGCACTCACTCATATTGTGATTGTCCTTCTTCTGTCGATCCTTTGCCAACGCATTTATTTCCGCATCGGTTAAATTTTGTGGCTCCTGCTTAATGGATAGCTCGGAGCTAAAATTGTTATCAAAGTTATATGAATCGTTTTGAAGAATGTCGTCAAAGAGATCGTCTGCCTGCAAGCACAAGGAATATATATACACATATACATACAGACATATGACTATACTATAACTATCTTCTGTTTGGTTGGTAAATATATGTTTGTGGAAAGTTTTGAGCATACTCTGGATGAAATTAGGGGGTTTAATAGAACTGATTAGCCTTAAACTGAATACCCAAGTTCTTCATGGGAAAAATAATAAATACGTGTTTCGCGGATTTTGGAAAAATTAAACGAAAACAAACAAGTAAAAGTGCTCCACTATGGAAACTAAAATCTTGAATAACTTATAAACTATATCTCTAAAAGCATAAGCGTTATGAAAACTTATGACTTAACAAGAGCGTTCAAATCTATGTACAAGCCAAAGCGCCAGTCTGACGTCCTTGAATTGCGTTCTTTTGATATTTGGGCTAGTGAGAGATGGCATCCAAAATCCGAAATATTCCTGATCTTCGTCTGCTTTACAAAAATACAATAAACTACGTTTGGTGGCTCTAGCTTTTACAATTTTTCGAGATATGCTCAAAAAACCAGGTCAACAAAACCGATAAGAAAACGGAACGTGATTTGCGTATAGTATAATTAACTTAAAAAACCCAACTTCAACTCTCTAGCTCGTATTGCAGCGCTTGCTGCCAATTGGCTTGTCAAATTTTAGCCCACGTTTCCTTTAATAACTACTGTGTTTCTTAACCGAACTTTTTTCTTTAAGTGCTAAAGTATTAAAATATTCATGTCAACCAAATTTGTTATGTCTAGATCACATAATCTATGAAACAAGCTTTAAAATTTTGAGGTTGCTGCAGATTTTTGGTCAAGTTTAGCAAATCCGTTTTGCTGGCTACCGATCATTTGAAATTACCTTGATCTGCGCGTGCCATAGACGAGTATATATTCGAAATGTCTCTAGCTCTTATAGTTTCCGAGATCGACGCGTTCATACAAACGGACGGACGGACAGACGGGCATGGCTAGATTGACTCGGCTAGATATGCTGATCAAGAATATATATACTTTATGGGGTCGGAGATGCCTCCTTCCTGTCAGTGAGTTCAGGGTATAAAAATATATATTCTGTTATATTCATATATTTAAAACTTAATTTTGACTTTTTCTGACTTGCAAATTGTAAAAATTGGAATATATTTTACAGAAATCTCAAAAAATTACAACACTTTGTTGTGCGTTGTTATTTTATGAAAAAATGTAATGTTTGATGTGTGATTGTAAGTAGATTAAAACATTAAAAAATGCAGTAGCCCGTTATCTTGGGTATTTATTTCTGATACAAATTTATGGCGATTATAGCAATATTTCGTACGGAAGTGTCCGACTTGAAGGTACCCTGAACCCAGCAGCGAGCCGCCGTTATATACACAGATACACAGCCACACAGATACACGCACACACACAATCCATTTGTGCATGTATATAGGCACACGATATTGTTCAAGGTAGAATTTAACATGATTTTAGTTTAGCACAAATTTAGGTAATAGTGATTATTAGGCAGTCGTGCTCTGCTGATTAGGAAGTTTAAATCGCCCACCCTTCTCCAACAGAGTAATTCAAAAACATATAAAATGGTCAATCTGATTGCGTAAGTAATTGACATACGATGGTTAGACACAGCAACCTTTAGAAACCCATATGTCAAATACAAATATGTTTATATATCTTGCTTTTTCACTGTTACAGCTTGACTGTGAATCATTTTGTTTTTTATCGAAAGTCAGTTTATTTTGAAATGGAATTGCACACAAAAATGTGTTATTGCGTGCGTAGCGAGACAAACCTGCCGTGAATTATTAATGGCAGCAATCAATATTGCATTCAAAATAAGTGGTGCAAGTGCTTTAGTCGACTATGAGATACCCTATAGTCTGGCCTTCAGTGTCTTCATAAATACGGCTATCAATTGTTATGGCTAACAAATATAACACTGCAGACGGCAATATATACGCGAACTCTTGAAGTTTTGCTACGATAGTCCGATCAGATCGAGTGATATACCGATCGACAGTTATATTAAACTAGAAGAAAAACACACCACAACATATGATAGCGCATCTGGTTCATGAGATATATAGCTGTGTTCGTTCAGCCATACACAAATTTGTTTTTCGAATACGCGTCGAATGGTACCACACTTATCCAATGTCTCGTTCAATAGTTATTAGGAATGACATATTTTGTGTGTCTCCGAAAAATTGTGGACTTGTTCCCTTTCATGCACCAAGAACTTTTGTTCTACGACTTTTGGAAAAACCCGCTAGTTTGGCGGGAAAACGCCAAAATCCGCTCAAAGCTTTCAATTTTACATTTTGATAATTTAAATGAAAACGACTCCGACGATATTTATAAGGGTTTAATATGTTGTAGGCATTGAGTTTCCGCAACTTTGGGTATGTGCCACATATCTGGGATAATTCGGTTTTGCAAGATATTCCTTGTTTAGTGTACATATCCTTAAATCGTAAATTAAACATGCAGATGTTTGCGTTGCAAAAATAACCAGTTTGTTTTTTGAAAATGCAGGCAATAATTAGTTTAAATAAATTGAATTAGAAAATTAATTGATAGGGATTGCGTCAACTGATTTTGATTCACTTTAAGAAAATTCAAATCAGTTGACGGAAATGATTTTGGTTTCATCGAACATCTGTTGTTTGATATTTGGCGCAAACATCTGACTTTGATTTGAGGTTGTGCCGCAAAACGTAAATGGTTTATTTTACTAATAAAATTGAAATTGGAAAATGTCAAAATAAAGTTCAAAATGTATTTGGTGGATATTTTACAATATTTTATATATATTTTTTAAATCAGCCTCCTATCTGATTTCACTTTGAAACTCTGTGTTCCCAGATAAATTTCTGAAAGCGGACTGGCCACTCTGCCGCTTTGTTTTGATTTTGTATGTAACGGCTGATTGTGTTTGTTTACCAAAAGTTGAAATCAAATAAAAATGTAATCAAAATCAGTTGACGGAATTAAAAATTATAAATTCTTAATAAAGAAGTAAGATTGCTCTAGTCGGGTATGCCCGACTAGAAGATACCCGAACCCAGCGGCGCGCTGTCGTTACATACATTCAAACCTCTTTGCATTAATACACACATTCCCAAAGTCACACATACACACACACACACAAACGCACGCCACAAGCTGCGCACTTTACACATCGGCGCTCTTAACCCTACTATGGAAAATTAATTCTTGAATAACTTTTAAACTAAGAGTATGATCGTTATGAATTTTCAGTGCTTGATAAAAAGCGCAAGTTTGTAGTACTTGATTTGCGTTTTGATATGATGGATATGGGATAGATGGGGATGGATGGATATGGGATATTCCCCAAATTTGAAAGGTAGATTACTGGTCATCATTGGGGCGTGCCCCTTCGATAAAATCTATGTGTGTCCCTCAGTTTTAAATTTAGAGACCTACATTTTTCGGGCAGATAACTAATGACCGCCTCTAAAGATCGCACAAGAAATGTTTTGGTTATCTTTTAGCGGGTTAGCCGCGGAAACCCACATCTCCCACAATTTTAGCACTGGAGTCACTAAATTTACTAAGAAGTTTTCTGATGACATCCTCTTAATATAGGGCCGAAAAATATCGGCGACGCCCACTTCCTCCCCTACAAATTACAAAAATATAAATTTTTCCAAAATAACAATAATAATTAAGACTGTGAACGAGTATGGCGCAATCGGTTACGCCCGTTCTTACTTGCTTTATATATCGTTCTTATTATTACACATATATATTCACTGATCACAAATAACTCACATTGTGGATACCTTACACCCCATCTTATCCCGTAAATTTTCGAGGCATAGCTTTCACTTGATGAACATTGCTGATTAGCACTTAATGATCAGAAAATGAATGAAGGAAAAGAAGACCTTGCACGAAGTCTGTGGTTGTTGTGTATGTATGCAAAATGTATGTCACGGAATGTATGTCACTGAAATTTAGAGCTGAGTACAGGGTATCTAGTATTCGGGCACCCACGAATGACCGTTAGCGCAGTGTAATTGATAGAGAACAAAAAGAAATTGTTGGTAGTCGGCAGAAATAAAGGTTAATTTAAATATATATTCACTTACATCGCTGTCAAATGAGGGAAGCTGAAAACAAAGGAAAATAAACAAGTTAATCATAATGTGTTAAATTGTAGATTAATTAGGCGTCTACGAACTTATAAGGATATTAGCATTTCTCGGCTTGCGCTGCTACGCCCTGTAGCTGGCAGGCCATTTGACTTTTTGCATTTGCGAAATTTCAACTTTTTCTATCATCAGCAGACTTTGCTATCGACATAGTGTTCACAAATACCTTGCCAACCGTTCGAGGCTTAAATTCGTTGTGAATCCTAATAGGTAACAAGATGGCTCTAGTCGCGTGTCCCCGACTAGTAGATACCCTGAACCTAGCGGCGAGCTGACGTTACATACATTTAAAGCTCTTTGAATTCATACACATATTCACAAAGTCACACATACAAACACACAAACGCACGCAGCAAGCTGAGCATTTTACACATCGGCTGCGCTTGGCCCCGCTTTGGAAAATGAATTCTTCAATAACTTCTTAAGTAAGAGTATGATAATTATGTAATTGTTAGTGCTTAATAAGAGCATCCAAATCTATGTACAAACCAAAGTGAAAGTCTGTAGTACTTGATTTGATATGGGGGCGAATGGGGGTAGGTATCCCAAATTCGAAATATATGTAACTGCGTATCCTTAATGAGCACATATTAAACCAAATTTGGTAGCTCTAGCTTTTATAGTTTCTGAGATATGCTCAAAAAACCGGAGCAAAAAAAACGATAAATAACGATAAGAAAACGGGGTGTGTTATTGATAATTTTAAATAGCCTTAATCTGCCTATGGTATACACGAACTTAAAAAAAATAAACTTGAATGTCTAGCTCTTATTGCAGCACTTGCTGCACTTAATAACTCATAATCTCTCAAATAAGCTTAAAAAATAAGAGGTTGTTGTAGATTTTTATCGGATTTAAGAAAACGGTGTGGGTTATCGATAATTTAAAATAAACTTGACCTGCGCGTGCCATGGACGAGTCTATAGCCGAAAAGTTAAAGTCTCTAGCTCTTATAGTTTCCGAGATCGACGCGTTCATACATACGGACGGACAGACAGACGGACATGGCTGGATCAAATCGACTGTTGATCCTGATCAAGAATATATATACTTTGTTGGGTCGGAGATGCTTCCTTCTGCCATTTTCCACCAATTCTCCAACCCTGCAGCGGTTGAAGCTACTCACACAAAAAAAAACTTTCACCAATACAAACTTGACTACTAATTTTCCAACCAGCGCGGTATTTTTCAAAACATTGGTATGCATTTTCCGGGCTTGGGGACATTTTTTTAAAAATCCCGTCATAGTACACACTTTTGCATTAAGACGAAACTACTGTACAAATTTCAGACTTCTGTTATGGTTTAGGCCGTGCGTTAATTACCCGATGGTGATTGGCAATTTACGCAAACAGATTTATATATATATAGATAAGCAATTGTGGATTTGAAGTTAGCATGTTGTCATTCCCCTTTTGCCCTTTTACATACACATGCACAAAGGTTATTGGGACATATTTGACAATTAGTACAACCATTGAGAGACGGGGAATAAATTATATTGAATGTGCGTCGCGTCGGGGCGGTTACCAGTTAAATTGATATGAACGTTAAGAAACATTTCGAATATAGGCTTAAAAACCAATTACGGGTACTTTACAAACGTCCCCAAGATACATATAAATAAAGAAATCGAACACACATCGCACGAATCACATTCGCTATCATTCGAGGCTTCCTCGTTCAAGTCAACATTAACCAGTCAATAAAGTTGACATTATCACAAAAGAATTTAACTTAAAAATTATGCCTCCGCAATACAAATGAAAGCCAATGGCTGCGACGACAATATGTGCGTGCTCTAAGAATAATTGAGCTTACAGAGTGTCAAGCCTCTGAAGTTCGTTAAATTTTCCGGCTTTGTTATTATTTATCGTTTTTTTGTATACTCTACCACGAAGTGAAAAGAGAATATGGGCATATCCACCGAAAGGTCCACCACGACTAAAAAATGTATATCATGAGCTATACATTTTTTAGTCGTGGTGGACATTTCGGTGGATATGCCCATATTCTCTTTTCACTTTATTTTGTCATATTATCATAACAAAACATTCTAATTTAACTAATTTAAACAATTTATACATATATTCATTTAACATGAAGAGGATATCGACTGCAAAGTTGCACAAGTGCAGTTTCTTTTCTTTTAACATTTTTAACTGCATGTATTCCTTAATGAAACAAAAACACCTCTAGCCCCAAAATTTCTGATATAAAATGAAGTGTGTAAAAGCGGCTAGCAATATATACGCGAACTTTTTAAGTTTTGCTACGGTAGCGTTCAAACATCACATTCAGCCTCCAAATTTCTGACATACAATTTTGTGATGAAATTGCAAAAATAAATTGAATATTTTAAAGTTATTCAAAGTTAATTCCGTTCGACATTGCATTATTTCTTACTAATATGTATATTCTTATGTATGTGTGTAAATACATATATACGAACATATTTTTTATATATATATGAGCGATAAATATGCTCAGAAAAATAATAAGAGTTGCAAACGATGGAGTGAAGGTCTGAAGGAAGACAATTTTTTTTTTAATTTTGTACACTCGTCTTAAATTTTCTATATTTAGTTCTTAATTGGTTTATTAATCTTTAAATAAAGTTCAAATAAATAAATATTTAAATAATCCTTACCCACTTGAATCATATTGGAAAAATGTCATGTTCGAAATGTAGACTGAGATAAATATTTATTTAAAAAAAAAAGTTCGAAAGATTTTTAAATCAAACAAAATACATTTCAAAGTATCATTCATCCATAAGAGTTTAAAATATTTTGGATTTTAAAGGTTTCGCTGAATTCTGCCTTTATATAGCTGGCCCCCAAAACAATTTATTTTTTGTCACGTTCGAAGAGCTTCTTATTTTGCCAATATTTTGGAAGCGCGATTTCATTCGCTATTTACTTTACCAATAATTATAGTGCTACTTAAAAGCAATATTAAAAGGTAAAAAACGAGTTTTTTTTCACTTTTTTTAACATTAAATGTGTTTGACGGCCTCGTTTGACATAAAGGAAATGCCCCCTAATGGGTTTGCAGTCCTTCGGACCGTCCGTATGAAGAACATTTTTTTCGCCGCTATTGAAGCTAGAGACTTGAAATTCGTGTATACCCGCGACAAATAAATTGTTAGAATTTTTTGGATACACCTACTAAGGGCGTGGCAAATCGATCAAATTTAAAAAAGCGGGTAAACTGCGAAAATCCCTATCTCGCGCCATTTTCGATGTAGTCACCAAATTTTGTAGACAGTCCCGGCCTCCCATATTTTCAAAAATCCAAAATACATATATACAAATTAAAAATATATATTCACAAAAAATTTCCCAAAATAACGATAATTAATTATTAATACCGTTTTCAACTGTATTAAGCTGTTATTAAATTGTAAACGAGTATTGCGGAGTCGGTTACACTCGACCGCAATGTTCTTAATCGATTTGTTAATTTTTTGTAATGCATTTTCATGACCTATTATTATTTTGAGCACAGCTGTACTTACAGTTGAAAAACTGAAAAATAACCTTTTTACACACATTCAAGGCAGTTTTGTAAATATAAAGATTGCGTTTAAAAAAACCCCCATCTTAGAACATGAGTTATTTCCATTTCACGAATTTTGTTGTATTTCTAAGCTGATACACACACATATGCATGTATACAAGCAAACGCGCAGATACGCAAGAACGTAGAACTTGTAGTGCTTGTCATTTATAAAGGCCTTAGCGATAATAAAAATAAAAAAGGGAACATAAATTGTTCGCGTTATCTAAGCAACAGAAATCTTATTGTCATTACGTATACGACAGGCAAACAAAATAAATAACTTGTCAACACACATATGTACATATATATACATATATATATATGTATATGTATAAACGAATGTATGTACATATATAAAACAGAAGCGAAATTTACAGGTACAAACTGATTTTTGAAGAGGAAAGAAAGATAATCAAATAATAATCTCACATATAAACACACATGCATATTTCTGTGTGCATTGCTAGTGGAAATCGTATCAAATCGAATACACTTATTAAATATCACACTTTGCGCTAATATGTTGTCTAATTTTCAATACGTTTTTACATACTTATGTATTTGTTTGTATACACACGAACATATATACAAACGTACATACACACAGACTTGTATGTGAATATGTGTCAATCAGTTAACAGTTTGCCGGTCGAATGGAAACCGGTTCGTGAAGCGAAACTGCCTAAAATGTATGGAGCTCACATTGAAGAACTTTGCTGGGTTTTTTTCTGTGTATTTGCGTAAATGAGATGTTATTTTCGATATAGTTTTTGGCGTATGATAGCGCTGATATAGCTTTTTGAAACTTTGTGGACTACCACTATCATGAACCAAGAAACTTATGCTCTGCGGCTTTTGGAAAAAACCGCTAGTGTGCCAAAATAGACACCCCACAGTTTCCAAACCACAGAAGATACAGGTATGTTCTATCACTAACCAAATAACATATAGATGGGTCATCTAGAACAAAAAAGTGTGACACTTATTTACTATGCGAGCAAGAGAGTAAGCATGCTGTTTGCTTTGTGAGGATCGAGCAAGAAAGAAAATAATGTTGTGCAACCTGCTCCCTTACACTACAGAGCATTACCTGGGTTTGCTCTCAGTGCTCAGTGGTTAGTGTTTCTATATATCGTTTGAAAGATATATTTTAGAGCTTTTCGGCGTACCTTGACAAATTTGTTCTTTAATACGCAGGTAAAAAGTTACAGCTGAAAAAAGTTTTCAATTGCACATTTTGATAATTTAAATGATAAGTTTCTTTGCTGGATATTTTAAAATATTTATTAAATATATATTAAATCAGCCTCTGATCTGATTTCACTTTGAAAATCTGTATTCCCAAATAACTTTCTGTTTTCATATTCAATTGAATATCCTTCGTCACAAAATTGTATATCAGAAATTTTGGGGCTTGAATGTGCTTTTGCACCTAAATTTTTACCACGTGTAGTTGTTTTTGTTTGATTTAATTATCGGCAACCCGACCATACATATGTAGGTGCAGATTGCATACAGTTTTGTTTAACTAAAATATGGTTTCACTTAATTAAATAAGAACCACAGAAAAGGATCGTCAACAAATGAATACCTATTTACGAATGGTGTACAGTTTGTATGTACGTGCATAATAGATACTCTGCCCACATACATATGTATATACACTTGTAATGTACAGAATAAATATGAAATAATATACATCTGTATGTATTATAAATAACAATTGTACAAATATTTGTTAATTATAATTAATTGTAAATATTCACAATCACACGCTTGTCTCGCCTGTCGCGCATTCATTTACTCGCTCATTCAGATACCAGTCATAAAAAAAATAAAATAAATTACAAAAACTACGCAAAAGTCAAATTAAAACAAGTTTCACGATCGGTTGCCAAGTTACACACAAGTGTGCATATAAATATATCTATAATATGATATACATACACAAAAGTGCACATACATACGTTGTGCATTTGTGTATTCAAATATAATTAGTATGCCCGAAAGTAAAATATTTCGTATGTAATTACATATACATCGACATCCCCACCTACCCAAAGTTAACGGACACACATGTACATGTAAATGTGCACATGAAATGCGCACACACACACAAGCACACACGTTAGCAGAACATTTGCCGTCTCAAATTTTAAAGCTTGAATTAATATTAGTGTCAAGCGAGGGCAAAGACGCCATTGTGTAAGTGATTTATGCTCTCCCCCACATCTCTCTTTCCCACTCTCTGCCCCACCCTCTTCTTAAGCTACACTGCGATTTTTTCGTAGAGAGACACATATGTACCTTGGTATGCCTGCGTGTTAAAATGCTGAGTACCGGCATATTTTTACGTCGACTTGATCGCTCAACTCCTCGTTGGCTCCCTTTCGGTTGGCTCGGTTTCCTGCGTGCAGCGGTTGTCGCCGAGCAACGTTTTGTGCGCCTCACCGACGGACTGGCGGCTGATATCCAAGGTAGCACGTGCATTAGACCTCGCACTTTCTAATTGGCTATTGGTCGGCTACTCAGAACGGAGCCGTCACGGTCATAGAGTTTCGGTGCTTTTGAATGCTTTTGTGAATGCGTTAAGATCGGTTATCAATTGATTGACTTTGGTTTGATCCATTCATTGAGCTTGTCTTAACTCTTGGTAGTCGCAAAAAATATCCTTAAGGTATAGCCGTACAAGCGGACCCACATCATTTTTTAACACTGCCGATTTGGTTTTGAATGTGTCATTGAATTAATAGCGACATGCTTAGATTATGCGCCTCCTTTTTAGGTAACTAGATTTGTTCAAATATGTAAATTTATCAAATATTTGTGAGAATTACAACCACAACTCCTCTCTACAAAGTACTACTAGAAAGAAATTGCGCGCACAAATTTTTCAAAAGACCGAGACATGACAACCAGCTTGATTGACTGTTTTAAGTTGTCAGGGCAATGGAAAAATACTACTTGTTATTTACATTCGCCGCTGCTTGAGATCAATTGCCGTGCAACAAAAACACCAATAAATCCCAAATAAAATAATCCCAACAAACAAAAAAAAAATACCAGAACGAAGCACTCAGTCAAAAGCTGCATTGTGCTAGGGATGTACACACATGGCACACATACGCACATTTTCGTTAATTTCGTTATTGTCCCGATCTTCGCTTAATTGTGCAGTTTTTTTTCGGAAGTTATTTTGTAAAAACTTCTCTTAAATAAAGTTCACAACTTAAAAAAAATATCGTTTTAGCTTTGACATTTGACAACTCAAATACGAGAGCGCTCGCAGGGAACACCTTGTATAGTCTCACGTTTTGCTAGATAGCATTGCAATCTAATAGACCCAGTTGAAAATCCCTTACAAAGGTCTTGTGGAATTCCTACGTGTCATAGTCTTTTGTTTGATGAGATTTTGTTAATATTGTCAAAAGCGTTCCCGACGACATTTTCATACAAATGTCGCGCGAGACATGCAGCACACTCTTCATAACATGTCATCATATGTCCTCAACAGTGTTTGGTTTTTGTAGAAATTTTTTAATGGCAATGAATAAGAGTCTTGCGTTGAGGGTGACCTACTAGGAGAAACTCTTCGCTTCGGGTTGTAACGTTCATTCGCACTGACACATAGTAGACTCCCAAACTTCGCAAGTATTAAGATTTGCATTTTAATGTTAAACAAGTGAGAGCGTTGCAGTCGGGTGTAGCCGACAATGAAATACCCGTTCACTGTATAATAATAATTAAAACATTTACCCTAGCAATACGGGTATTAATAATAATAATAATATACGAGTATTAAATACCAAAAAACAAATGTTTGCCTCTGCCCGGTCACAACTGTCACCTAAACAGCGTGTTAGACATAATCGACACCAACCATCATTTTTGACGAAATTCACATCCAGTTATCTAATAACCTAACCTATCCAATAAGAATAAACATCAAATTCCAATTGTGCCTTGGGTGGCTGTTTCTAAATCCGGCCGCTAAAGCGCTAGCGCCAAAAAGTGCACACAGAGGCCGTTGCGCTTGGTGCATATGATTAACACTATGTTAGAATAACAGCAAGACAAAAACTGACCTCATAGAATACGATCTAGCAACTAAGCGCCATCTACCGACCAGTGATCAGTGACCACTTAATTTCCTATGTGACGAAATTGGACAGTTATTCAACACTATTCTAATGAAAACCAAATAATAAGTATTAATGCATGCAATAGGTAGCGCCTGCAATGTTGCACAGCCATCATTGAAGTTGTGCACATATCGAGTTTTGGATATTGTGGGCGCGGTAGTGGGCGTAGCCAAAAAGAGTTTAGTGCGATCTATAGAGGAGGTCATCAGTAACCTGTCGGTATACATTTTATGCATTTTGCTGTAAAAGTGAGGGAGATAAATAGATTTACTCGAAATGCCACGCCCCAATGGGCGCACCCCCAAACCCTTCACACTCAAATTTTGACTGATTCGGCTTTTAGCAGTTTTATAGTTATTTAATAAATAGTATCAAAGCAGAAAGTCGGCTTTGAACCGAACCATCTCTAACCCGGAATTTCGTTCAGTTTTTATACCCTGAACCCATTGAAAATGGGTAAAAAGGGTATAATGGTTTTGTGCAAATGTATGCAACAGACAGAAGGAAGCATCTCCGACCCCATAAAGTATATATTCATGATCAAGACGACGAGCTGAAACGATCCGTCTGTCTGTCTATATGAACGCAGCGATCTCGGAAACTACAAATATATAGATATATATCTCCTAGGAACAAGTTTATAATTTTTTTCGATATCGTGCTCCGATAAAAATCGATTTTAAGACTGGGGTTTCTTGGCATATCTCAGAGACTATAAGAGCTAGCGTCACCAAATTTGGGTTAATATGTCCTCGTAAAGGATAAGTAGTTTATGAATATTTCAGATTTTGAATCCCTCCCCCCATTCGCAGCTTGCTGCTTGCGCTTAAACAACTTTAGGAAATATTGCAAACTTATTTCCACTAACAAGCAAAACAGCAGCATCTGGGGATCGGAAACCCACACGTGATCGTCGAGAAGTCAATGCATCCTCAGAGTGCTAGTTTGATACGGATTTTGGAACGGTGGCAACATGGCCTATTTTTCTGTGAAATGCTACTGGAAACGCCATTTCGGCATGATAACTGATTTTTTGTGGCCGGAAATTAAAGACATGGGCTAAGACGATCTTTGGTTTCAGTAGGCTGGCGCGCCATGCCACAATCGAGCTGCGATTTGACACTGTGAAAGACCGATGTTAAATAAAAAATCCACGATTTAGACCCTTAATTCGAATGTCGAGCAGGTAATTCATGAGACAGACCCAGAAACCGTCACCGAGGTCTTGGAAATCTGGGTTAACAGGATCCGCTTCTGCGAAGCTAGCCGAGGCAGCCACGTGATTGGAATCGTGTTCCATAATTAATAGGAATGTTTGCTCTTTCAAATAAACAAATAATACACCGAAACAAATTGATTTGTGTTAATTTTTTGTTGAATTTCTAATAAAAAAAAAACCACTTAATGTTAAGTTCAATGCGTTGCACATTTCGTGAAAAAACTATTATTTGTGCAATGGTTGTGATCAATTCAATTAATTAAGTTCACATATGCAACTATGTCGAAATCGGGAAAATCGGGTTCGCGAACCGGGATCGAACCGTGAACCGCACCACCAACAATTTCTTTAGCGATTGTAGCCTTGAATACTGTAGTTACACGAGTCTTTTTAAATAAAACATGACACTCACCTCCGAAGCACTTGTTGCCACAGAGCTTAAGCTAGGGGACATTGGAGCAGACGTGGATTGCAGTGGACTCGCCGTACTGGCCCCGGAGTAGTTGGAGCTGCGCATTGTATTGATTATGCCAGTGGATCGGGCCGTAAGGGATGAGTTGGGATTTAAGCTCGGCTTGCTGTATAATCCTTTGGGAAGACATGGGCTGCCGCCATCACCGACACTCTGCGCATCCAAGCCAGTACCGAAAAAACTTGAATTGCAGTTACCGTTACTGTTACTAGTGCAACTGCCACCAGCTCCAAGCGGAACATCCTCGGAATGCATTATTTTGTTGCAGACAGAATCGCCAACGAAACTGTTCGATCGCTCGGCGTGCACATTTCTGTTTAGTGCCGAGGTGCATTGCAGATTGCCCGTCGAGGCCGAGGTATTTGCGGGTTTAGTCTGCAATTGAATGATATATAATTAAATCATGAGCAGCAGCTCGTGTACGACGAACTTACATCGAAATTTTGGCAACCCCAGACAGTTGGCTTGAGTGACTCACTGAGATACTGCCTCACTTGATTCTTTTGCTTCTGAATAACATGGTATCTGGTGGGATTTTCAAGCACAGTGCTCACCTATAAGTGTACAAGATCTGGTACAGCAAAAACGAAAATTAAGTTGGATGGCCAGCGTTTACCTGCAGCACCTGAGGAGGCACGTCTACGCCAATGCTCTGCAATGGCACCTTGAGCGCAACGGGACTGGATGCGGGCAGACGCTCCTTTTGGCCCAGCTGCGATGACTGATTCAGGCTAGATGATCCGCTGCCACATGCGCTGGTGCTATTGCTGCCAATAGCCTCAAATTCAAAGCAGCCCGTCGACATGCCAAACGCATTCAGCATTGTTTGGTCCTGGGCATGTAGCATCTGCTGCTGCTGTTGCTGCTGCTGCTGCATCAGCATTTGCTGCTGTTCCTGCTGCTGCTGCTCGCGCTGCAGCTGAAGCTTCAGCTGTGTACGAGACGTGGGCACCGCCGTTTTGAATGTGGGTCTAAATAAATAAAGAGAAAATCGCACACGTCAAAAAATGCAAATGAATCAGTCCAAGTGCTAAATATAATATTAAACACTAATATTTGGATAACTAATAAAAAGAGCTCGGCTTCAAGGAATACCTACCCACCCGTTAGTGGAGGCAGGCCCACAACGCGGGTCTCTGTGGCTTCGCTAACAGCAATATCACCCAAATCTACAATGCTCGGATCCATTTCAAGTATCATCTCCAAATCCTTATCAATGCCAACGGTCACTCGAATGTTGGTTGTGGGCTTATTGTCCATCTCGCTGCTGGTTCGCCTTTTAGTGGTCGCAGCATCGTGACATAGTTCATCCAGTTCCATTAGAGCGGATGGCTCCACTCCGACTTCAATGTCCGCCGCTATCAACGGGTTACCTAGTGAACATTGTTGCTGTTGTTCGGCTAGCTGTTGTTGTTCTGGGTTCATTGGGGACATCTGTAACGTTTGGACACGCCTCAAAAACTCCTGAAACTCCTGCAGTCGCCCCTCCGACGATGGCGACATCGATGCTGGCTCCTTCATGTCCACATTCCGTATTGGAGTCTCTAGTATTTGACTCCGTGCCTCCAGGTTATCAAATGACGGACCCACGCTCGATCCATCTGGCGGTGCATTACTTTTAACGGTGCTCTTATTTGCCGATTTCTTGCCCCAATAGGAAAACATGGTTAAATTTAATTGTTCCGTTACTTTAATCCAATCAATTTGCGCCTTATCGTCGTACAAAACATCACAAGGGCCTTGATCTTGTGTATGCAAGTCGAAATATGAATGCGGAAAAATCGGAGCTTTCGGTGAGAGAATTGTTTAACGTAAGGACGTATGTATGTACGAATATGTATATATTTATATACATACAAACATATATATATTTGTATTCATGTATACATACATCTATAAAAACACGCTGCCAAAAATGGGTGACCTTTTCAGACAAATCTCAAACCAGAATGCATCGCTTCTCATTTTGTAGATCATTTATCGAGCTAGGACGAGATCCTATTAAGAGCATAGTCCTTAATCGCGGTACTTTTTCAAAATATATATGTACAATTTCAATTGGTGACCCTGTATTTTACTGTATTTATGTAAAAACATTCGAACAGTATGTATTTTTATACACAGAGCATGTGTTTGTATCTGCGATCTAACATGTTGGCCAAAGAACGGACATGCGCCCTATGGAGAATGCTCTTATTGCCACAACTAAACGTTTCTCTTAAACGCTCTTTGCAGTGGCCGGTTTCAATTTGATTCGTATCGAATCGTTATGAAAAAATTCGATTGACATCCGCCATTTGATTTTATTTTCAAACCTGGCGCCATTTAATGAAATCAACCGTCGTAAACAACCCATTTACACGGTAATTTTAGTTTAGGGCCCGTGGTTAAAGAAGGTGCAAATTAATCGGTGTTTTTGCTAAATCTATGTAGTTTTGCACAAGAAATCAATTCCGGTGGCGGAAAGTAGTTATATTCCCCAAGAAATTAAATAAATAAGAAAGACAGCTAACAGTGCCAAAATGCGTAGAATATCGATCAGTGTTAGGGATGAGTATCGTCATTCGATAGATTGATGACTATTAACCAATATAAATTCAATTCTAAAACTTGAAGTTAAAAGGAAAATTCGATTGTTTTAGTAAAAAAAAATTATATAGTATAGTATATACTGCTATTGCACCTAAAAATAAACAAGGACTAGGAAATACCCTGAACCCACCCAGCAGTCTGGTGGTGTCATTGACCCTGGGCGCGTGAGAGCGGTGGCCAATTGTCCCTACTATCGGTCCTTAGTAATACAACGCCTTGCCAGTCCAAAAACGGACACGAGCATGCACAGCCTTGGATTTTTAGACGGTTTCAATATAATCGACACTTCTGTTGTTGCCGAATTGTTCAGTGTATTGTTAGAATGAGTTCCAGGCTGCTTTTTCATCTGATGTAAAAATAGAATAAAATATCTTATTTCCCAATAGCTTTCGAATCTGTGGTCATTGAATGCGCCTTCCTTAATTTTTGGGATTTGTGGAGATACGTTATCTAGTGCTTCAGCTTCTGTATCCAATGCTTTTATAAAGTGTTTAATCAGTCCAAGCCTGATGTGCAATGGTGGTTATATAATGTTATCCAGCTGGACTATCAAAGACGCAGACAAGTAGCAATACTCAGTTTAACCACCTTGCCATCCAGTTAACATGATTATATCTTTCAAATCCCAGCAGACCTTGATGCTCTTCATATTTGATACATTGAAACAGTTGAGCCATTGTTCTACAGGATTATTTCATATTAATATTGCGGGTGCGAACTGAGTTCCGGCTACTAGTTGATGGGCGATTATGGCTTGCGTAGAACAGGGCATCCACATGTGCACAGCCTCGCAAATATGATCGTCGAAAAAATGAAAGAAAAACACTGCAATCTGTTCGCAAACACCTTCGCTAACTTCGAACCTTCCGCCGATCCGAGCAAAGTTCGTGTAAAGTAAAATTCGATTTCAATGATTAATATCTTAAACGACGCTTAGTTAATTTTTCCGACTCTTTCCCGATTGTTGATGTCAAAAAATCATATGCAGAAATGCACAAGAAACATTATTTTCATAATAAAAAAATATTTTGTTGAAAAACTAATGATTTAAATTTAAAAGTGTGTATAACTGATTAGTAGATATATTTAGGAAGCGTAAAGATTTAAAAAATCGGTTATGCAAACTAAAATCGAAAAAAAAACAAGATAACCTCTGAAAAAGCATTAAAAAATAGCTAATTTTAAAAATTAAAAAAAATGTCTCATAGAACAATTTTTAAAGTGGTTTTTCGTTATATGTATCAGAAAAAGTATGTTTGGAAACCAATACAATTTGGCTGTTACCTAGTGTTATCAATGGACAATCGCTCCTCCTAAATTGGCAACGCTAAAAATCACACATTTGTCATAAATTGCTATGTACATACATATACATTCATGTAGATGCTTACATACGTAGAATGTACCCAGTAATGTTTACTATTGCATGAACTGTGTACATACAAACATATGCAGATACATATTCATTTCGATATTAGAGCGACTTTCAAAGAAACAGAAAAGACGTTAACTTTGAATTACATACGCAGGCACATATGTATGCATTCATGTGTGTATGTACATACATGTACATGTATGTATAAATCTCGATAAGATAATAAAGAGTGCTAATCATGCGGAAAATACAACCGAAGTCATACATTCATAGCTATACATACATACATACATATATTCAAGTGTAAGTATGTACATGTATATGTATTTTTGACTGCTTAAGCGTGCGTGCGTGCGTACAGCCATTAATTTATGTACATATGTATATACATACATATGTATGAATGTACGTATGCATCTAGGCATATGCACTCGTACTTACATCTCGTCTGTTCGTAGAGAGCGCGTAGATTTTAATTCATAGAACTCGACATTCTCCGTATTGCCAGCTAACGTCACATTGGGCAAGAAATCCATGTTTGAGTCGTTATCGTTAAGCAAATTTAGGTTTAAATCAAACTCCAAGTCAAAGCCCAGATCAATGCCGGATTCCGCCATGTCTCTGACGATAACAGTCTCGTCTGGGTCAAATCGGCACAGAAAACACTGTCATATGCATATAAACTGCTAGTCGTTTAATTAAAATCAGTTATCAAATGTGATTGAGACTAATTGGATACGTTTCCATATTTTTGCACAAGTTTACACGCGTCTTAGAGACTTCGGGCTGACCCACGAGAGTAACCAGTAATCGATCGACAAATATCTCTCAATTTATAACCTGCGCTAGCTACAGTAGCGAGCGCACGATTGGGAGAACCACAGGTTATGCAGACACGTCTGAGATCTTTAAATTGTGACGTCACAATATTGCAATTTTCTGTACGCACGATAATTTAAGTCTTAAAGTAAGCATCTATCTTAATGAAACTTAACAGAGATCTGTATTATTAGTGCTCACATCACATATATCAAAATTGTTCCGATTATATCATATAACTTCGGACAAAACTTAACTTTATTGTTTCTTAAGACGTTTTGATCGTATTTAAAATTTCGGTTTTTATTAAGCCGTTAGTGTTGCCTAAGAACTTAAAAATTCTAACGCGTGCTAATTGCAATGCAATGCAATGTAAGCAAATCACAAACCGATTTTGTGACGTCACGCTCTTGTTTTAGCGCCGAATAATGAAACTGCTCTTTGCGCAACCTTTAAATCTCAATCGTGTTGTTAAATTTTGTTGCATTGGAAGTGAGAGTGCCGCTGCAAGTGTATAAGTGTTGATTTTGAGTTGGTCGATATCGATAACGATTTGAACAAGGCAACAAAATAAAAACAATTTACAATTACCTGTTGACTGACAACTAAGTGCATATTTCGTCAATCTATAAATATTGGGTATTCAAAATATTCGGCTAACGATAACAATATAAAATATTAAACAAAACAATTGTTTTCAAACGTATCCGTACGTTAATCGTATGCACTTGGTCGATAACATATGTATCAAAAATCACCCGTGCTTAATATCGTTGGTTCTGCCGATAAAAATATTATAGATAGAACAAATTAAATAATAGAAAGATTTCCTCATTCCAAGTGCAATTTGTAATATTATTCATGTCAATAGTAATTTAACTGTGAGTTGGACATTTCGGATTCGGCTATATCCGCACCGACACGCAGTTGCAGCCTGAGTCGTTTTAGTACGTCTTTTACATTTAGACAAGCGTGTACATACATACAAACATACGTACAATCTGTGTATATGCGTTGTGTGACTTTTTTGTTTGTCGCCGAATACATATATATATATATGTATATAAATATTACTTTTACCTACAATTTTGCTAGTAAATTCAGCATATATATGTGTGTAGAGTAACGATTGCGAACTATACCGATTTACATACGTTTGTACATATATTTGTGTATGTACCGTAGATTTCATTTTACGTACACACACATATATATATATATATATATACATGTTTCATTTGATTTGGAGTATTTGTTAAACATGTCGAAATGTATTAACAAATTTTGAACTCTGCAACCCAGCCGAAATAAGCAACCGGAAAAATGGATAAAAAGATCTCGTCCACATCGCAGCCGCGCATTTTGAAGAAGAAGCATTTCCGAGTGAAACATCAAAAAGTCAAGCTATTCCGAGCTAACGAGCCGATTTTGAGTGTTTTTATGTGGGGTATTAATCATACGGTAAGGCGGCCCTTTTGACTGCATTATTTGCAATAACAACGTCAACTGATTTCCAGATAAACGAATTAAGTCATGTCAACATTCCAGTAATGTTGCTGCCAGACGACTTTCGGGCATATTCCAAAATTAAAGTCGACAACCATTTATTTAACAAGTAAGAATTGGATTGGTTTCTGCAATAATAATTGATTCTTTGTATACATAAATTTCCGCAACAATTTAGAGAGAATATGCCGTCACATTTCAAGGTAAAGGAGTATTGTCCACTTGTATTTCGCAATTTGCGGGAGCGATTTGGCGTCGACGACGTGGACTATCGCGAGTCCTTGACCAGGTCGCAGCCGTTGCGCATCGACTCGTCGGGCAAGTCAGGTGCCCAATTTTATCAGAGCTACGATAAATTCTTTATAATTAAGAGTCTAACATCCGAAGAAATCGAACGCATGCATGCCTTTCTCAAGCATTATCATCCTGTGAGTTTTGCCTTGAATCACACGTGAGCTTTATTCTAAATTATAAATCGCCATCTACTTTTCCTAGTACGTTGTTGAGCGGCATGGAAAAACATTGTTGCCACAATACTTGGGCATGTACCGGATTACTGTGGAGAGTGTGCAGTATTATTTTGTAGTAATGAGAAACGTGTTCAGCTCTCATTTAACCATACATAAGTACGATTCGATATATATATATATATATACATAATGAACAAGTTAAGCACATATTTCTATACGTTATACAATTGTGTAGGAAGTTTGATTTGAAAGGAAGCACTGTGGATCGCGAAGCTTCTGAGAAAGAGCTTGAGAAAATTTTACCCACATACAAGGACAACGACTTTATAAAGCAAAAGGTCAAATTGGAGATTGGAGATGAGCCGAAGAAAAAATTGCTGGATACTCTTAACAATGATATTGATGTAAGTGTGTTCGAAAGCACCCTGTTAAATACCACCATTCATTGTGTACACTTTAATAGCTCCTAACCAAGTTGCATATAATGGACTACTCTCTGCTGGTTGGTATACACGACTGTGTGCGGGCTGAAGAAGAGGCTCTTCAAGGAGATACTGCCCAGGCTACGGGTCGCAGCGAAAACAGTGAGAGCGAAGAATGCGATAGTGGTGAACGGTAAATAATCTAATATCATAGTTAATCGACAATAACCAATTGCATACAAATATTTTTGTTTGCCGTTTAGCTGGACGTATAACACACCACCCGATTCCCCCAGAGGTGCACAATATAAGGAAGTTGTTTACGAAGTCGACATTTACGCCATTCCAAGTATTGAAGGTAAGTGCTAATAACAGAATTGATGAACATTTAATAAGTTATAGAATATTGTTTTACAGAGAGACGAGAAATCTACTTCATAGCTATTATCGATGTACTGACTCAATACGGAGTCAAAAAACAGGTAAAATCAGAGTTAATTCAATTAGAATATAAACCTTTTATAATCTTTATATTTGGTTTGATATTATAGGCAGCGAAAGCGGCAAAGACAGTTAAGTATGGTAGTAATGTTGATGGAATATCAACTTGTGATCCTGAACAATATGCCAAAAGATTCCTGGAATTTATGGATAAAGCTATAGAATAAGATATTTAATTGTATTTGTCATATTAAACATGAATCATGTATCCATATAAAATTTGTCGTTATATTATTCCAATCCGATCTTTGATTAATCACAATCGTAATGAAAAACCTTGCTTCTGTAATGTGCATCAAAATTAGATTAAGATTGTTTTTTATAATTGCCATAAAACATTCCAGGACAAGCGCAAAGCTAAATAAAGGGGACGACGAAATATGTGGTGTTTATGTCTATGTATAAAGAGGTTCGAGTTGGAAATTCTTTTAACTTTGGTCACACAGTCGAATGGTACTCTTGCCAAGAAAACAGACTTGAGACTTAAAACCCTATTAACCAAATATCTATTCTTATATAGTCAATATTTTAAGCTTCTAACACACATTGGCCTTTCAGAATGTTAAAGAAAGAAATTATATGCGGTTATTTTTAAATAATTTGGTACATAGTTCGCACTTTACTTCTATCAGCGCTATCAATAAATGTTTTTATATAATATAAATTTAAATAATAGGTAAATACAATAATTTGCTTTATTTTATTAATTATGTTATTTATTTTGTTTGAATAATTATCTAAGTCCAATTACCAAAAGCGGTTACTGAAATTGGATTGAAAAACCAAATAAAAACAAATATTTGCCCATTATTTTGCGAAGATACTTACTACAAATCGATTAACCTGATACCGGGGGCCAGTTGGAGAATTGCTTTCAAAGTTTGTCATATTTTCAAAGCGCTCGCGTATTCTGTAATTACTCGAATTATAGATGTATGTATAAAAGTTTATATATGGAGTTGGTGATCTTACGACTTGGCGCTTTCTATTGTTGAATCATCGGAGACTTGCTGCGAGTAGATGTCCACATAGCCCTCAATCAGTTCCCTCTTTATCTCGTTAGCCTGCCATTTTTCAAATTTAGCGCGCAACTGCTTTGCCCGCGCTGCGCTCTGTGCCTGTAAACAGAAGTGGATCATTTTCAAATTATATATAGACCTAGCCAAATTACACTGATGAAATTATGTGAGTCTGAGTAAGTATGTAATATGTAGATGGGTCATCATTTGCGTGGCAGGTCCAGCGACCAGCTTTACTCGAGTCCTCATTTCGCTTGCAATCTCAAAGAGCGAGAGAATAAGCGTGCTGTTTGTTTTGTGAGGATCGAGTGAGATAGCGGATTTTTGTGAAAGGAGAACCCGAGCAAAGCCGAAGTTGCTGTGGGACCTGCCACGTAGAAAATAAGTGTCATCCTTTTTTGTTCTGCATTTGGTTAGTGATTTTAGGCAAACGAACTAGAGTTGATCACTTATCGTGATTGCTTTCGTGACACGAAGACGCACGACACAAGGTCAAATAGGATTTAAAGAAATTTAAAAGATTGATCGATTTTAAAAAGTAATTGTTTCTAAGTGAAAATATAAAAAAGCTGTCCGAGTTGTGTTTCGTGTTCGCGCGTGTCGAGTCGTGTAAGAGAATCAGTATTAGCAACCCCTTTTCAAATCCTACTTACCTCTTTCAGAGCTTCGTCGTCATTGCTTGAACTCAAAGCTAAAATTTCCTTATCGATTTCACTCTCGTCGTCGCTGTCCTCCTCGTCCTCCTCTTCGCTGTTTGACTTTTCATAGTAGGTCCGCCTTTCTTCTGGCGGAGGTGTGAAACACTTGAGTGGCCTTGGACCCTTGCTTTCCGCTTTCTTGGATGTGTTCTGCTCCATTTCACGAAATTTATTTAACATGGTCGATGTCGTCTGTGTTTTCTGAAGCACATTATCGTGGAAGGATGCATTTTCTTTGGCATCCCCTTCCCCGGAGTCGGAGTCTGGCGACGGCATCTTAACAACACCCTCTCGAGGCGGAGTTATGCGGAACTGGCGTTTCTCACCGTCGTTTGGACGATAGCTTTCAAAGAATTTAAACTTCTGGCTCAACTCGGCAGTGGCTATTTTAACATCTTCTGGTTTCGCATCACACTTAACAACATCAATGTCAACGTTCTAAATGTTCAAAGAGAATCAGTTGCAGTATTAACGATATACGCACGTGCTTCGGGTCTCACCTCTGAGCCAATTTGATTTTGGCTCGAGCATTTGTTGAGCGAAACAGGTCGATGCTTTGCAAACTCATGATGGGCATTCGTATTGGATGCCATGTTTGCATCAAGCTCCAGAAAAATGCTGCGCGACTTTTTACTGATTGCTATATTGTACATACATAGGGATTGAAAACTATTAAGCGTGCTCTAGTCGGGGGTGCCCGACCAGTAGATACCCTGAACATAGCTGCGAGCTGTCGTATAATCACTAGCCAAAAAACATATATGTATGTAGATGGGACATATAGAACAAACAAGTAAGATGGCTCTAGTCGGGTGTGCCCGACTAGGAGATAACTTGAATCCAGCAGCGAGCTGTTACATACATTTAAACCTCTGCATTTATACCCACATTCACAAAGTCACTCATACACACACACACAAACGCACGCAGCAAGCTGCGCTGGAAAATTAATTCTTGAATAACTTATAAACTAAGAGAATAATCGTTATGCAATTTTCAGTGCTTAATAAGAGCATCTAAATCCATGTACAAACCAAAGCGCAAGTCTGTAGTATTTGATTTGCGTTTTTTTTTTAAATATGGGGGCGGATGGGGGATGTATCTAAAATCCGAAATATTAATAATCTGCGGGTTCTTTACGAGCACTAATATAGCACTTTAACAGCTCTAGCTCTTATAGTCTCTCTGCCATGAAAACAGAGTCTAAAAATGAAACGGAGCAAGACATCGAAAAAAAATGATAAACTTGTACTGCGTATGGATTAGGAGAATCTATAGTCGTTTATTTTAGGTTTCTAGCTTTTGTACTTTCCGAGATCGCTGCGTTCATACAGACGGTCGGACAGACGAACGGTCGGACGGAGGACGAGCATGGCTAATTTGACTCAGTTCGTCGTGCTGATTAAGAATATATCTACTTTAGGGGTCCGGCAAAATCGGCAGAAGGAGGCATCTCTGACCAATTAAAGTATTTGAATCCCCAAGTCGTTTAAATTGTCCGTTGCTTTACATTTTTTAATTGTAATTTTTTTAAATTTGATTAAATTCCTAGTTTAGTAAAAAACAATTATTGAAATTAAAATAAATCTGAAACTTTTAACATTTAAACACCTTTTTTATTACTAATTCAACAATTTAACTAACAAAGAAAGAAATAAGATATATACATGGGCATCTACAGACATGCTGAATCAGCGCCTAAAGTCCTTTTCCTCTACTATACGATTTAAACTAACGACTCAAAAACAATTAAACGACAGAACAATTTTGGGATTCGAATCAGTTGATCGAGAATGGGACTCAAATGACTCGATGAACGAGATTGGGACTCAAATGATTTGATGAACGAGAATGGGACTCAAATGACTAGAATGAACGATAATCAGGGATTTAGTTCAGTCGTTCAGTACAAAGATTAGTTCAATCGAACTTATTCTGAATGATTCGATACAACTCTAGTGTGCATGAATGCAAAGGGGTTTAAATGTATGTAACGAAAGCTCGCCGCTGGGTTCATGGTATCCCCTAGTCGGGCCGTCAAGTCTAGAGCAATCTTCCTTGTTTGTTCTAGATGACCTATATATATTTTATTTGGTTACTGGTTACGAGAATAGCAATGCAGAACATAGAATTCGCTTACCAGACTCGAAAACATCGGCATCCTCTGACAGTCCTGATCCGTGGCCGTTGCAATGAGCGGATTCGGAATCGACGCCCTTATCGTTGAACACCTCGCCATTTTCAAAACGTTCCTTTATGGAACGCGCAGCTCCGCTGATTTCCACATCCGGTTGTTTGCCAGCGGAAGTGATTCCCTGCTCCGATTCGGCCACGGCCTGCTGGTACATTTCCTTGATTTTGGCTTGCTTGCCCATAAACAGGCGAGAACGTATGTTTTGTATCTCCTGCTTTCGCTCCTCCCGACGTTCCTCCTTTGACTGCATCGTGCCCTTCTCAAATCTAGTCTTGATGTCGTTCATAGCATCGCCGAGTCCCACGGGCCGCTCTTTTTGCGTGCTCCTCTTAGAGCGTATCAAGTCGGCGTCCTCGTTCTCTTCGCCCGATTCGTCGCCCTCGTCAACCCTATTAGAAGCTAAGGCCCCGCTCTCGTTTTCGACGCTATTTAAGTGATACTTGGTCAGAACCGATGTGCTCCGCTTTATAACTGGTCGTTGCTGCATTTGCAATTGTTGCTCTTGAAGCTTCTTCTGTTCCACATTTTCAAATATTTCGAATCGTGACCGAACGTTTAGTTGATGCAGATCATCAAGTCCCAGATCCGGTTTATCAGAGGCTTTTTAAGGAACAAAAAACAGAATATCAGAGGATACGACATCGAAATTAGACAAGTGACTTTTAGTCAAGACTACCTGGCTAACATATTTCTTGCAGACGCGGATTACAAATAATTTCTAAAATCATTTAGCAAACTTTGAACCAAACCAAAAAAATATCAGCTAAGCCTGAACTCAACCCGAAACGTGTTTTATTCACACATTTTATATATTTTCTACTTACCGCGAACGACATCCGGAGGCAGCTCAGTTGGCTGACTCTCACGTATGATGAGCTCCGTTTTGCGGGGCTTGGGCTCCTCGGCCTGCTCGACAACTTTGGGCGCGAAGAGCCTGTTGTCAGGATGGGGAATAAGCAGTGAAAAGTGAGCACAGCCAAATATCTAAATCACTTACAACTTGAAATGTACGTTGCAGTAAAGGTTGCCTTCATGGCTCTGGTAGTTATCGAATCTAACAGAGAAATAAAAATGAAAGTGAATCAATACATTCTCTTGCTTTGTGTGGGTCTAGAGGAACCACGACCTGGGGCCGTAATAGTTACAAGTATTATTAATCTAATACATTTTAAGCTGAATTTTCGTGATTTTTATTTTCTTACTTTGAAAATAATTATTATTTATTACTTTGAAAATATGAATTATTTCAGTTGTGGGTTGAATTTTTGCTATGAAATGTGTGTGTTACGTCACTACTGCAATTGAAGGCGAAATGTCGATCAAAGGAAATACATTCTATTCTAGAGCAACAAAATGGTGAAAAATTGGCATTTCGCATGCATACTATTAAAAAGCTTTCTCAGATCTACTGCAACCAACATTTCAAAAGATATAGTGTCCTATTTTGTGAAAATCTTGCGAGAAATTTCACATCTACGACATACTAAATATTAAAAGCGAGCGCGAGCATTTTTTTTATTATTTATTTTCATTGTGGTGGCGTGTGTATGAATGCAGAGGTTTATTTAAATGTATGTAACGACAGCTCGCCGCTGGGCTCAGAGTATCTTCTATTCGGGTGCTCCCGATTAGAGCATTCTTACATTCTATGTAAATCAGTTTGTTCACAGACTTTTTAAACGTTTAAATTAAAAACATCAACCCTTTCATTCAATACGTACTTCAATTGTTTTGCACAATCTTGGCATCGCAAGCAGGATTTGTGGTAGATACCTTTATCAGCTTTGAACTGAACAATGACCTCTTCCATTTTATACACTGGCTTAGCGCATTGCCGGCAATTGGTCAGCTGCTCAGCTTGTAGATTCTAAAAAAGAAAAACATTTCTTTTTATGCATTCTTACCCTGACAACGCTTTCTTTGTCATAAGAAAAGGCTACACTGAGAAAACAAAAAGTGTACAAATTTGAAACGTAAAAGAACACGTTTTGTAATCGCTGACGAACGTGATGGCTAATAATACACGCAGTCTTAATAAATTCGCAATAGACAAAAATAGTCTATAAATAGTGCACTATCACTGTGGACGGGAGTACGCGCTAGTGGCGAAGCTCAACGGGGTGTGCAAAGGCAGCTAGCAATATCCGATCAGATGGATCATTTATATACACACAAATTTCAGATCTCAGATTATACCCAAAGCTATTGTTAACAATACGAATTGTTAACACTTAAATGCTAAGGGTGAACTTATAAAGGTAACTTAATTAAGATTGGGATAAGATTAGCCCAGATAATGAACAGCAAAAAGAAAGTTGCTCGACCATGGAAAACATTTCTATGAAAAAAGTAATTTGTGCAAAGTACAGTAAAAATGTCTAGCGATAGAGTAATAACTTAATATGTAAATTTAACTTGATAATTTTTATTTCGTTTATTTCGCTGGTTATATAAAATTATCACGATTTTTTAAGATCGGATGTTAAGTTTAATCAACAAGAGTAAACTTTTTGAGTTCCTTTCAAAATTGATGGATTCAAATAAATTGTATATTGTCAAATTTTTTAAGCACAACCATTGGTTCGTAACGTTCCCCTTTTATTTGGCTATTTTTGTTTTCTCTGTGAAAGAGTGATGTTTATCAAGTTGTCAGCAATATACATATTATGTACACAAATGGTCAATCGGCCATGCTCTGGATTATTTGGATGTAGTGGCTCATTAAAATGTTTGGATTAATTAATGCTTTGCTTACACTGAAGATTTCTTGGGCTTTACTAGAATCACTTGAACGTACATGGATTAAATTGCGTTTCTGAAGGGCGTCAAACTTGCTAAAACTGCTCTTCTGTGAAATAAATAATATACATTATAGGGTATTCGAAAACTTGTTAGGTCGCGCTCAACTTATGTATGTGTGTACATAATATCGAAACGTTACTTACCACAGATATATTTTGATTATCGTATTCACATTTCTTTGACTTTTTGGATTTGATCTTCTTCTTGACAACAACGTTTTTATCGTGCGCATTATCATCAGCTACTGTTGGAGTGGAATCTGCCACTGGTATAATGGGTTCCACAGCTTTCGTAACGTTTTCCGAACCTGTGTTCAATAATTGCGACTCCTCGATTTTTGTATCCACAACTGTCTCAATTTTTAAACTAGTTTTGGATGCCTTTTTAAGGATCTTTCTTGTAGTTTTTATTGACTTAGAGACCAAGTGCTCTTCCTCGGCGTTTATAACCGTCTTTAACTAGATATTGATGGCGTTAAAAATATACTGATATACCATATACAGTGATGGAACAAATAATACAAACTAAATGATTTATCCGGCTTTGCTCTGGCAAAGTTTAGGTTAGCACAAACTACTTTTTTACATATTTATTGTAAAGGCTTACCTTTTTGGATTCCATATTGGCAGACTGGGCTGCCACAGTCAACCTATAAATATGTACATAGGTATATTTCATGTTTAATTCCTTGTAAAAGCAAAATTGTAATTTACGTATGTATGTTAAATGAAATGGCATACATACAAACATATTAATCATTGTAGGAGCCAGCCCACAGGAGCTTTTTTAAGTTACACATATAAGCATATGGTATATGTATACATACTGTATTCATTTACCTGAGACCCAAATGCACATCTAAATGAGTCTGCATGTGTGTACAGATGTACATGCCTGTATAAAAATACGCATTCGTTCGGAATTCGGGCACAACGCATACAAATATGCATACATACACACATACACTACATTCCGCACACATGTATGCGCGTGTATACCTACATTGGGATACACACATGTAAATGGCCAAATACCGTTGGTAATGAGGGGCGGGGAGGGGAGAGGCAGAGAGTGGCGGTAGGAGGACAGATGCGTTAGCCTCTGCCCATCAAAATTCTATGGCTGCAATCTTGAAATGGTGTGCTATTTTTGAACTAAATATTTTTTAGTGAGAGTTTTTAAGATTCCAATTTCATCAGTTACACGTTAGATGGATTTTTTAATTTTCATTTGGTAAAGGGATGCCAACACCTCAGTACCTTTAAAATACATGCAGGCCATTCGTTTTATATAAGTTTTTGATCTCATACAGGAATAATTAATTAAAAGCCTTATAATTTTCTCCAACTGAATGCTTTCATTTGTATCACAAACATATTTTTATGATTGCATTATTATAATTTTCATGCATATACTCCACTTAGTATTAATAAATATACAGGTATACAATGCCTAACCTTAGTTTACGATGTCGCTAAGTTTCTTCGGGAAATATTTCCCACACTACTAGTTCCCGTTACTGTTTTAACTTTCGCGCACGACACTGATCGTAAGTTTCTTAGTGCAAATCCAATCGACGACTGCTCGGATCCAGATACGAACACAGAATTAGATGCTAGCTATGAAAGAATATTTAAGCTTTGGCATGGCATATATATTTTTTGTAGGAGCTTTTAATGTGGTCTCTTTTTACCGGCACAAAAGTTCTGAGTTACCTATCTATGCAGACACCAGCATATTTTCGTATTTGGCTTATTTGTTTGCTTAAATCAAAAGAACTGCCGTGAAATACAAAAGTGTTCTATAACTTCGGAGTGCCGAAGATTATATACCCTTGCCGTGTTTTAATACAGCACATATGATATATTTGCTAATGTCGAAAATAAAACGTTTTTTTTTTAAATAATTATGACATTCAATTATGATCCGAGATCCGTCATTTAGAGTGCTGCCACGTTAAAATTAAACATTTAAACCCACTAAAAGGAGATCATTAAGTTAAAGACGTTGGATGCGAGTAAAGATCGTTGTAATATATCATTTATATATTCTGCTTGTTGCATCTGTCGTTGGTTAAAAAGAGTTTTGTTAATATTAACACTTTATTTAAACGTTGAAATATTCTAATTTATCAATATTTAATATTTACCCGCGTATAAATATTTTCTTAAGGCAAACCTAAAAGCTAAAATAAGATAACTGAGATATGCAAGATGAAGGAACCAAATATACAAAATAAAATTATATAAATAAATTTATATAAAGTAATGGTCACAATTCGATTGTTTAATTGGTAATTCTATTGGCGAAAACATTATCAATGAAACTTTTGTAATTATTTCGTTTTAAGCTCTAATATATGTGTTTAGTATTACACATAAAAAGTACACATGCGGACAAAGATATATTTAATCAAACAATTCGATATATATGACTTCCGATATCTATAGCTAAACAGAGACCTGAACACTTATATTATTTTTTTTGAATTTACAATATTTTGTTGTCGACCTTCCAAAGACAATATAAATCAAGTATTACTTTATACTCAAAATACTGAATATTTTTGTTATTTTCGCTGTATGAAAAAAAAAACGTAACGAAACAGGGAAGAGAATTTATGGTAATGAAATTAATACTACCTTCATACGACTATATAGATAGTTGGTATGTGTTTATTTGTATGTAAGGATATATGCGTGTGTGTAATGCCTAACCAATCATAAAAGTATTGCAATGCCTAATAAGTTAATGATTAAATGCAAGCGTTGAATTCGTAGTATATTATTTGTAATGCAACTATTTTTGTTTAATATTATTTTTGTTTGTTTTTGCTTTTGTTTTGTTTTATTTCATTTAGCCTGCTTGAGATCTTTGCCTCCTGTGCATGTGAGTGGTGTTCAGATGAATGCAAGGAAGAGGGTGTGCTCAGCCTAGCGCCTAACTTGCTATAGGGTCTTGCTATACGTTTCTTGAATAAAAAGCCAAGTAGGAGTCCGTGTTAAGTCTATCACTTGTATGGCAGTGTGTTGTTAATATATAGACTAACAACAAACAAACACCGCCTTTAAGCCCTTAGATGCATGGCAATTAACTGTTCCATATTCTGCTAAATGTCGTTCGATGGCGCCTTTATCTTTTGCGCGTGCGGGTGAGCATTTGCAGACCGATTGATCGGCTTGTCAACTGCATACGCCTTGTAGCAGTCCATGTCCAGGCCACCCAAACTGATAGTAGTTAGGCTAGAGTCAGCCGTTGTTAGGATGGGTGTGATAGGTGCTGCATATACGGCAAAGGAGTTGGGTGTTGAGATTGAGTCGGACAGGTGCGTCATTGATTTTGTGGCTCCCTTCAACGAGTTGATTGTGGAAATAGTGGGCAAACCTAAAAACATACGTACACACGATTATAGAAAAATCGGTTCAACTGAATGCCAAGTCTCGCATATTATTATTACGTTCGAACCCATTTGCAGCCACATGAGGGAAAGTTGACAAAGACGTTGGATACCTCAACGGCACCGTGGTTGCGCTAGTTGCCACTTTGCTGTCCAACGAAGCCACTGCCGGTACACCATCTAATGTGGAACACTTAACGCTTGTTTTGCTTATGATGTCCGCCAAGAGATCAACTGGCAATGCTGAATTGCTAGCCGGAGATGCTGTTGCGCCAGAGAAATTTGCGCCAAATCCAACATGGTTAACGCGGCCACTGCAATTGCTGTTCTCCCTTTCAGAGGCTGCCGAACCTGTGGCAGCCTCATTGCCATAACTCGTTTTTAAGCCTGGGCGTCAAAAGTAAGAAGAAACACATATGTAGTTAAAGAAAGATTTAGTTTGTTTTCTGCTTGTTTACCTGTCACTGGTGATTGGTCACCACTTATGCTTCCACCGCCTCCAAGACTGCCCCCACCCGCGCTGCTGGAGCCATCGCCACCGCCGCCGCCGCCGCTTGTGCTGCTTGGGGGCCTGGGCAAGCGGCGACGCAGCCATGGGTGCTTGAGGGCTTGAGACGGTGTTAATCGCTTTTCCGTGTCCCACTCTAGACAACCGCGAATAAAGTTTAGGAAGAGCGGATCTTTGCAGCCGTCCAATGCCTTCGTGAGGCTCTTCGAGCAGGGTGGCCCACGTGGCTTGCCTCGCCGTGACTGGCCACCAATTAAGACCACCTTGCCATCGGACATGGTGCGGACAGTACAGTAGCGTGGATATCCCTTTGGGTTGAAAAACGTTTTCGCTCGTTTCGAGTTCGCCAAGTAAGTTTTGCTCGGCATTCCAAGCACTTCGATAATGCACGCCAACTGATCGCACTCGTTCTCTCCAGGGAACATAGCGTGGCCTGACAGCAGCTCGGCAAGAATGCAGCCCAGCGACCACATGTCAATGGCTCTTCCATATTTAGCGCCCAGGATAACTTCAGGTGCGCGGTAAAATCTTGATTGTATATATGTATAGACACGTTGACTTTCAAAGCACGACGATCCAAAGTCGATGACCTTTGCACATGTAACAAGAGCAACAAAAACAAAATGGGATTTAAAATAGGTTAAAATAGAGTTTTTGGTGATCGAGGAAATTAAACACCTAATTCTCATTTTACAAAAATTAAAAGGTCGTGACTTTTATCTTTTTACACGAATTGATTTGATATAGCATTTTGAATATTCTTTAAATTTTCTTTTTGCATTTTTTTTATGTTCTATGAATGTTATATTCTATCAAATTAGACATTTTAACTTTGCATTATATTTGTCTCATTAATCGATTATATGCCTGTTTGAGTGCGATGTCCCAAATTATATATATATATAATAAAGTAAAGACGTAATTTATTTTGTATGTAATTTGGTTTGGTTTTGACAATTGAAGAGAAAATACGTTGTTGTTGTGGATGTTTAAAAATGATCAACAATGGTAAATTGATAATAATAGAGAGAGTGATATGTGATGACTTGTAAGAAAGTGACAATGAATAAAATTTTGTTATACACTAAATTATCTTTTAATGCGGTAGATACGTTCCACAGAAAATCGTACAAAAAAAGTTACAAAAAAAAAAACCACTGATATTGTAAAAAATGGATGAGTTCCATAATTTTCAAAAAGCGCATGAAACCAAGAAATCGCATAGAAAAAGAAATTACTTAAATTGTATAATTAGTGATACATTCCAAAGTCGCAAAGAAAAGTCAATATGAACTCCGGAAAAATGAAAGCAGTAGACATTTAAACTTTTTTAAAGAAACGAGAAGTAAAATATTTTGATAGTCTAAAAACCGTTACCGTTCCCTCTGTTCTAAAGCTAGATACATCATATTTTTTAAATATATTACTAATGATCTCCTCTCAATATCTCAAAAAAATGTTTCGTATAGGCCCACTGGTGGCGTGGCAAATCGATAAAATCCTTATATCTTGTTGCGGGTAAGCCGCGAAAATCCCTATGTCCCGCAATTTTAGAGATAGTCACATTTGGTTAGCAGTTTTATAATGCCCTCCTCTAAATATAGATACGGCTACGCCCACTTCCGCCCCACCGTGAAGACCGTAAACAAGTATTGCGCCGTCGGCTACGCCCGACTGCAACGTTCTTACTTGTTAATAATATATTTAATGAATTGAATAAATTGGTAGCCACCCCGCCCCCATCGCGGAAGCCTATATCTCCCACAGTTTTGGAGCTAGAGTCCCCAAATTTTAGATTACTGGTCACAGCCTTTAAAGATCGGTCTAAAACTTTCCAGCCATGCCCAGATCCATTTAATATTGTTTATTATACTTTTAAATAGCTTTTTTAGGTCTAGTACCAATCTACAATTTTTCCATACAACCAATATCTTTTGTTGGGAACGTCTCATTATGTAAAACGAGAATTATGTGTAGTTGTCATACCTTGATGCCGGAGCGACCTTGCTGTTTCAATAACACGTTCTCCGGCTTCATATCACAATGAATGATCTCATTCTTGTACAGTGCGTCCAAGCATTGGAGTAGGGAATGAGCAAATTTACGAACCAGCTGCAGACTGAAGCCCTTGAAGCCGTTTTTCTTTATCAATTCGTAGAGATTGATGCTGAGGAGCTCGAAAGTGATGCAGGTGTGATTGCGAAAGGCAAAATAATCATACATATGAATGATGTTCATGGTGTTGTACTTGTCGTGGCGCCGCAAATGATGCAGTATCCGGATCTCCTCTTGCGCCTGCCGATGGAAGCGTTTCTCATTTCGCACAATTTTCAATGCAACATGCTCGTGCGTCTTATGATCGTAGGCTTTGATCACCTGGCCAAAGCTGCCCTTGCCAATTATCTTGAGCATTTCATAGCGATAGGCGACGTGATCGTGCGGTATGTGTATATAAGCGCCCTGCTCATTGTCGTAGTCTGAATTGTTTGGTCCATAAATCCCGGGGCGCTTTTTGGCATTGGCACCAATAAAGTAAATCTGCGGATACGCCAGTATTTCAGTTCGCTCGTATGGCGTCAACTTATGCATGTACAAAATCATAACTTGCTGCGGCGAGACAACCAGCGCCTTCGGCTTGTCCTGCAGTTCGCTCTTCTGTTGGCCAGACATAATGATCTGTTCGTGAAATGAGAAATGCTCGCTGGCTATCACCGATTTCTGCGATTGCTGTGATACGAGAGCAAGTGCGTCGACTGCCGCCACATTTAGTGACAGCTCGTTGCGTGGAGATGTTGATGATGCCTCCAATTTGGGTGTCACAGTTGTTACGTTCGGCAGAGAGCTTGCTGCAAATTTGAATTCAACAAACATTCTTGATTACCATTTCAACGAAATGTGCACAAACAGTCACTCAATAAAGTATGCACTAAGTGGGTAGAAAGTTGAACTCAAAAGTTGAAAGTTGAACTCAAAATGTCAGATAATATTTTGCCTTTTCTGTCTTATTCGCTACGATAAAAACGATCGATTTAATGTCAAATTAACTCTTTTTTAAATCACTGTTCGATTTAAAAGAATTTTTTCTAAGACAGGTGCTAAAATTTGGTCATAAAACGTTTGTATGCAAAACACACATAGGCACTAAAAGTTTATTTTTTGGTTGTAGATTCGAGTTAAGATTATCAGTTTTAAATACAATTTCAGCAAAAATAGTTATTGAAATTTTTTCAAACAGCACTGCTGGGAAAGGTTTGATTATAAAACTGAATAAAGAGAACAATTCTTCGCGGAAAATAGCCGAAATGTTGGATAAAGTCAAGCAACAGTATAAAAGAGCATCAAGAAGTACAACAAGTTAAGGAAGTACTAAATATTTGGAATATTTGGACATTTTAGAAAAGAATATACATAAAAGGGCATCGAAAATTGGTCTAGAAGAGTCGATTATTTTTCAAGAAGACAACGACCCCACTCACACTGCGGCTATTATCAAGGAGTGGCTACTTCATAAGCTCAAAAACCCAGCTCAAAACACCACCTCCGTCTCATCTTAATCACCTAGAACGTAAAATTGGAAAAAATTCAATCAAAAGCAAGGATGAATTGAAAAAATTCCTTTTGGAGGAGTGGCAGAATATACGGACTACAGTTACAATGAACCTTGTAAAATAAAAGAACTCCAGACTGAAAACGGTTATTAAACCAAAGTGCTATCCTACAAAACATTCTAAACCAATTTCTTTAAGATTTGTTATGAATATATTGATTTTTCAGTACAAACTTAGTTTTGCATACGTACTATTTTGATGGAATTTTTGCATACAAGTTTGCATTTAAGTTCGAATAGTATAAAAACGTTGGATTTGTTGTACCTGAATGGAAGTACCTAATATACGGATAGAAAATATATGATTTTCTCTTTGTTTCGATTTTTTTTTATTGAGTATTATTTGTTGGGCCTACTGCATACATACTTTGTAGTGTGAGTACATACATACCTTGCATTGATCTTGAGATCCCGCATCCATCCATAGCCGAGCCGTGTATTGTAGCATCTCCAATATAGTTAGAAATCTCATGCGCTAGCGGTGCTTTCGAAACTAATTTACGATCCTGAAAAATGGCCGTCGAGCCATAGCTGCTGCTAAAATAGGGGACCTCTGTGCAGGTGTGCAGATGAGTTAGGCTATTTGGGTTTAAATGATTGCTGCTGCCAGTTTGATTTTGGTTCTGGGCCAGCATCGCGGGCGACGATGTCTGATCGATGCCCGGTGGCCGCTCCAAGTCGTCGGTGAATATGCTGGCGTCTCTTATGGCGTTCGCAGCAGACAACTGGACATGATTCGTGGTTGTCTGTTGAGTGCCGACCATGTTGTTGTTCAGCTGAATGTTGTTAACGTCCGAGTGGACTAACGTTCTGCTTCTATTATTGTTATGGCCAAGACTGGGCCCGGAGACGCCTTGGTTTGGATAGTGTTGCTTGTGGTTATTGTTGCCAGGATCTACTCTACCATTTGGCTTGCTGTGCGTGGCTTCTTCAACGACATTCAACGGGGATCCGAGTTGCAGCATCGATTTGGGAAAATTGTTCAACTTTTGCGGTTGCGATCTATATGATGACAATGACATTACTAAGCGACCTGAGCTCGCCGGCAACAAATCTGAACTTGTACTTTCTTCGTGGCTGATTACATCCTCGAACGTTTCAATTGCACTACCATAACGATCGTTGCTAATGGACGATGATAATCGGCTCTGCTCCCCAATTTCAGCCTGACGCTCAAGTCGACCACGAGCTTTTTCGATTTGCTGCATATGTCTACACCTTCGCAAGATTCAGATTCCTGCTCAGATCCGCTGTTGTCGTTGTCAGCCTCGGCATTTATTGAGCTTGCTTGATACGAAGTTTGCCTTTTATAGCGCCGTTCTGAAGTTCCATGCCCGATCTTCACAGATTTGTGTTTGGCCACAGCATCAATGAGCAGCGTGGTGGGAGTGGTTAAGCAAAACAAATTGTTCGCTAACGGCGGCCAAACGCACTGTTTAATTGAACCTGCCCGAATCTGGTTGTCCAGCGATCGAGCGCCTCGCGTCAAAATTGGCGACTGTCGTCGGGGCCAATATTCGCGATCATCGCTCAAGCAGCCCTTGCCCAATCTCTGGTATTTGTCCAAGATGTTTCGTTTCGCCTGGGCCCTATCCAAGTAAATGCTCAAATTTCTATCGATCTTAGGTTCGATGACGAATTCCCTCAACGTCGGCGTGCCGCTGCGCACCGTGGCGTAGCCAGATCCCCGATGGCGACTCAACTGCTGCTGGCAGTGGAACAGGCCATAATTGGATGGGATCGATATATTCGTGCGTCCAGCCGAAAGCAACAAACCCGGCTGCCTTTTCCGCACGTACTTTAAATGGCCCTTAATTGGGTGGGAAGATAAGACATTGGCATCGAAATTCCTTCCAGCTAGATAATCCTTGTTGTCCTCCGTGTCCGTATCCGTGTCTCTGTCCCTGTTGATTTGCCGCCCGCACAGACCGCTCAGAATGTTGAAGCTTAGCACATTTTTCAGCGAATTCGCCTCTTTGCCTGCAAATGTGCACTCCTCTAGACTCCGGCTTCGCTTTGTTGCATTTAAGTTGTCTGGGGGGCACTCACTTTGCTGCCACATCCAACAATATGTCTCTACTCATTGTGGTTCCCAGCACGAATTGAACGGCAAATATATATGTATATGTACTTATGTGCTAAACGAACAACTCCTTGCCATATGCATTAACGCGTGCAGATGAATGCGAATGTCCACAGCGGCACACAATTGACACGCATATTGGTGTAGCTGCTGGCTACAGTCAATTAATACTAATATTATATATCGATATATCGACAAATCAATATCGATATGTGCGGGTATGCATATACATATATGTATTTTCATAAAATACGAAGTGCAAAAACGGGCATATATACATACAGCATGAAAGAATACATGTGTTGTGTCCGTGTATGCAAAAGTTGGTCGCGTGCCGAATATCACAATCTATCTGCCACACACAACAACAATTATACGCTCCACTTTGATTATTATTTTTTTATTGGCTGAACATTTACAATTTAATACAATTCCAACGTAAAACCCAATACAAATTATTATTTGGGGAAAAAGTGTGACCGAAGGTACACTGGTTTGGATGGCCACACACAGTTCTGTCATGACGTTGCCACTTCGTCAGAAATAGTGATGCAAATAATACACAGCCCTTATAGCTAAAAATATGTCACTAGAGGGCGCAATTGAAAACGCTATATTCAAATATTTGTATTGTATATTTATTTATGTTTATCTATATAATCAATTTAAAACAAGTTCCTTAAGATATATTTTTTTAGGGCAATTTTTCGTTTTAGTTACTGTGGGTAATGAGCGTCCAAATAAATTGGAGTTTGGATAAATCATACTTACATTTTTACGCGGATTCCATTTCTTGCAGCGGAGCTTGATATCATTGTGTAGTTTATTAAATAGAAGCAAATTTAATTTACAATACGTCGGCGACAGTACGATACCAAAGGTTATTTCTTTATTTCTTCTTCAGGACGATGATTATTCGCCACAGGCTTCGAGATGAGCAAATGAAAATTGGGTATTATGGATGAGTCATTATAAAAACGTATTTTTTGATTTTGCGGCAATATTTATGTATTTAAGAACAATAAGATTGCAATTAGTTTAATTTTTTAAATATAAATATAAATAAATAAAGTAAATATTTGAATACATTTGTAAATATGTACACATGTATGTAACACATTGTTTTTATTTAAGGATACTGAACGTGACCGGACTATAAAATAATTAAACATTGTATAATATATAAATATATCATTTTTAATTTTTGTGTACAGCAAAAGGAGCTTGTTATATACGCAAAAGAATTACCTTCTGTTGCAACTTAATGGGCACCTCCATTATCGATAGCCCCCGAAAAGTGTGGCGTTGAGAGCTAAATTTAACAACACAATAAATACATATGTGCATCGACAAACCACCACGATCTATCGGGAAAATGTACAAAGATTGCTAACGATTATTTTTATACAAATTGTTAAGTTATTCGTCAAGTCCAGAATAAAGTAGTCAAGTAAAACATGAGTTATACATTTAAATTGAAACGGACTAGTGGTGCCATGTTTCAATGAATTTTATTTTACTACGAAAAACCCAAAAACCACCCCAAACCATCGCGGAAATCTACATTCGAATCTGTTTAGCTGGGGCTGTAAACTTTTAATGTAATGGAAAATAAAAAGGTTTAAAAAATGTGCGTAAAAGTGAACAACCTTTTCTAAAAGTGTAAGTGGACGGCATTAATAATAATAACTGTGAAAAATTAAACCCATTGTGGGATAATGTGCTGGCTTTTGGTATTTTAATTTAATAGAAGTGGCACAAACACGTAGACATTTATATATGCTTGTGTGAGGATGTGCTCTCTTCTACCACCCACTCGGGTGGTAGTTGGCCCATACGTGTACGTGTACGTGTACGTGTGTATGTGTGCATAAACATTTAATCATACGCATTTCTAACATAGCTTTCCTCAACTGCCTGAACAAAGGTAGTACAAAATATATGTAAATATTTGCATTATTGACAACCTGAAAGTCCCGCAAAGTGAGCGCCTGACAGCCACTAAAACAGCAAAAGCGTTGCCCCAAGCTCTGTCTCAGTCTCTGTTTCCCTCTCTTTCCTTTCCACCCTTATTAGTAACACATGGTTGAAACTGGTTCAAGGTGGGTTGGGGCTGGAATTCGGGGTTTGGCCATGCAGGGCGTTCTTCAGTCCCACATTCCCCACAGACATTGTAAGCATGTTTTGGCATACATATTGACATACATGTACATATGTACGTTAATGTATATGCGTATGAACACATGGGTATATGTATGTACGCATGAGTATTTATATATGTACATATGTGTATATGTATGTATGTACATATATATATTTATATATATAATATATAATCAGATCGAGTTATACACTAATCAAAAACTATTCTTTAAACTAGAAGAAATACATATCACAACATGCGATAGCTCATCTTGTTCGTGAGATATATGGCTGTAAGTGATTCGGAAAAAATTTAGAAATCCGGTACAATTTTTCGCGTATGATAGAGTTGAGATAGATTTTTGAAATTTTGTGGACTTGTTACCCTTCATAAACCAAGAATCTTTTGTTCTAAAATGTTTTGAAAAACGCGCTAGTTTGGGGGGAAAACGATTAAATCCGCTTAAATTGACACCCCCATAGTTTCCAAACTACAGAAGATATAGGTATGCTATGTATATTGCTCGAAAGGTATTTTTAAGATTTTGTAGACGTACGCTTGTTCTTAAGTACATAGGTAAACAGTTACAGGTGAAAAAAGTTTTTAATTTCACACTTTTTGAGAATTTAAAAGAAAACGGCTACAACGACTTGGATAGTGTTTAATATGTTGTAGGCATTAAGTTTCCGCAACTTTTGGTATATGCCACATATCTGGGATAGTTCGCTTTTGCAAAATATTTCTTGTTTAGTGTAGACATTCATACGTTTTCATTGCTAAAATATCCAGTACTGCCACTTAGTTGTTTTTGTATTTGTTTTTTTGACAACATCTGTTCTGTTTGAAATGTGGCGCGAACAGCTGACTTTGATTTGAGGTTGTGCCGCAAAACGTAAACAAACATTCAAATGGTTTATTTTAATAATATAATTGAAATTTATTATGATAAATAGCTATAGTTAAAAATTTTCTTTGCTGTATATTTTACAATATTTATTATATATATATTCAATGCGCTTGGGATCTGATTTCACTTTGAAAAACTGTGTTCCCAGAAAACTTTCTGAAAGCGGACTGGCCTATCTGTCATTTGTATTGATTTTGTATAGAACAGCTGATTGTCTATGTTTACCAAAAATCCTTTGACGGAATCTCTTATTAATTCTTAGTGAACAATTTTAAAAAATACAAGCTATTGCACGCGCCATATTAATATGTACGTACACGCCCTTTGCAAATAAAATGCTTATCGATATAAAATGTGAATATCGATACTTCGCTTCAATCTCTTATGCTTATTCCAAGTTCCATCCTCAAAATATTTATATGGAAGAAGCGGGTGTCAGGCGGCGTTCTGCTAAGATTAGGGGTCGGAACTAAGTGCTCTAATTTTGTATTAGCCAAGTTATATGGGATTGACTCTTGATCATGATAATGGGTTATATTAATAAATATCAAAACTAAAACTGTCAAAAGTAAATTGAAATCCAAAAAATTTCTGATATCAAACAAAAACCCTCTACACCAGTTAACAATCTAGGGGCGAAAGCACATTTAAGCCCCAAATTATAAAAGAATAGGGCGCTCAGCACTTTCCGCAAAAAGCTAGAGCTTCTGGGTACCTAAAAATAACTTGCCCCTAGATTGTTACCTCGTGTAGATGTGTTTTTATTTGATTACATTATACTTATAACATCTTAAGATCGGTACATCATTTATGATGGACGTAAAATGCAACTGCCTAAAAAGACATAGTGATTATTTTTCAGGGCCCATCAAAACGTTTAAGTGAGAAATCTTCTACCTGGTCATGATAGACCCAAGCTCTAGTGAAGAAGAGGGAGACGATGACACTGTCGCCAACTTGCCCAATAAAGGACGTATTGGAGCTGCGCCGCATAAGGCGGTCGCACCCGTAGCCGGGCCATCAACATCGGGCGTCGTGACTGTACCTGTTACGACATCTGGCTCCAATGCCCATAATGGCGATTTCCCAGCTAACCAAAGACCATCGACAGTTGCTGGCGGAAATAGCCGCTTCGATGGTAGTAACGGGGCAGGCGGATCATCTAAAAATGATCAAGCCCAGCTTGGCTCTGAAGGAGGCAGCCTTGAGGTTCCCAACAATGGAATACCTAGGTTTGTGTATACCAATTACTAGTACTATACTCTATCGTATATGTAAAGAATCTTGCATTCAACACTGTAAAAAAGTATCATGGCTTAGTAAGATCAGTGCACTGTTTTCTGTAAACGCATTTTAGCTTGTATTCTTATGCTGCACTGGTTCTATCATTTACTTATATATACATATATGTTTACATTTAACACACATAAACAAGTGGGAGTGCTTTAGTCAAGAGCATCAGGCTAGCAACCCGGAATTTGTTTTTAGACTCGTTCACGAAGTGAAACTAGTATATTGGGTTTGTGCAATGTCCGTCTTGCTGTCCGTCCGTCTGTTCGGAACCCAACTTTTTTTTTGGCTCTATTGAAGCTAGAGATTTGAAACTTGGATATATAATTGTAGTTATCTGCTTCAGACAAAGTGTTAAGATATTTGTGCCACGTCCACTAGGAGGCTGACATTTCGATAAAATGTCGATACACCTCAAATCGCAAATCGATAAAAGGTGAATATTTCACACAATTTTAAAGTTGGAGTCATCCAAAGATTACGACCGGCAACGCCCAAAAAAAAGGAAATGCCTATATCCCACACAGTTTTTAAGCTAGAATATTTTGTATGTATAATGCTTATGATCTCACTCGGTGATGAAGACCTTGATATCCTGGCCACGCCCACTAGAACGCCCCCCAAATTATGACGGTTCAGGGTTAATATTCATATGAAATTTGGTACCAATACACTGTGAATATTCCTACTCATTTTCGGAGCTAAGCAAATACCATATGTGCTTAGGTGGCCACAGTCGGGTCTCGATTAAAGCACTCTGACTTGTTTTGCAATGGTTTTATTTAGGTTAAAAGTTGGAATCTGAATCCATTTTTTGACCTTTTGATTGTTGTCCACATTACAATTATTTTAATTGCAAAAATTAACTTCTTTCAATATATTTTTTTCGGCTCTACGTTTATCCAAATCTTAAACACATGCACATGTATGTACATATCAACAAAAACAAATCAATACAAATATTAATTGGCACATCGTATATCCGAAAACAATTATATCAAATATAACAATTCCAAAATGGATTGCATCTATAACGCACAAAAAATAAAAAAATAAACAAAAAAAAAAAAATATCTATATATATATATATATATATATATATATGTATATATATGTATGTATATATATGTATATATATATATATATATGTATATTTATATATATATATATATATAATATATTTTAATATATATCTTTATATATATATATATATATATATATATGTATGAATACGTCAACATTCATGTAACGCATTTGAATTAAATATACAACGATTGTTGAGTGGATGGTTTGTATTTGGATCAAAATTGGCTATTTCCATCTACTAACTAATACTAATCTGAACCAAAACATCCATATCGACCATCGCATTCATCACCATTGCCAAAACATATTTTAACATCCAAACCCGAACCCAAACCCGTCGTTCGGTTAAAAATTGGGCGCATAGAGCGAGAGCAAACCATAAAGGGCACGGCAGTAGTAGAATTATAATTCAGCAATTGTGCCCGGCAGCTCATCAGCAAAGTCAACACCATTATGAATATCAGCATCACCATTACAAATATCAAAATGAAATATCATCCACGCACCCAAATTTCAACGGTAATCAGGCTGCTGCTGCTTGCGGTGTGGCCAGTGGTGCTAATGCTAATGCCTCCAATATGCCAAGAATTAAAGCGCCATCGCACCTTTTAAGCACCAACAGCAGCAGTGGGCGCTCGCAGTTAGAGGCTTCCTTCCAGAAGGTAACCCAAAAAAATAATAATGAAACGTTGCTATCGTCGTCTAGTGGTATTTCGCAAGAAACCCTCAACCAAAGTGTCGGATCATCGCGAGCCAACTCGCTGCCACGGCCAATTTCGCCATCGCCCTCTGTAGCCAGCGATAAACCCGATTGCGGCGATCCACATGTGAGTAGAATCAACCAATTTTTGTTTAATTGTATTATCATTCGATACCAAAGATAAGTAAGACCAAATTTTTTTTGAGTTTGACATAATCAGCTCTAATCTACTTGATGCTATTGTAATTTAAGGATATTTGAAGTTTACATAACAAGACTCTAAGCCGGATAAACACATTTACGGTTTTACGGTCCGGTTCGTGAACCTGGTTTTCCACAGGTCTTGGCTCGAACTTTTGTTCGTCTCATTTTATACCCCGAACACATTGAAAATTATTATTATTATGATTGTTGTTATTATTTTAAAGTATAGGACATAAGTAGTTATAAACTATCATCCTAACTTTTTTTAAATGGCACTGGCTGCTTAGCCAGCAGCTAAGACAAACACTAAATCGATATACTAGCCTGGGATTCGAATCCGAATCCTCGTGGTTCAGATGCCTAAATGCCTAAGCACTTTGACAACTTATTTCCTTATTATCCGATAATTAAGTATTTATCATTATCAATAATAATTTGAAGAAGATAATTCAATTTATTTATTTTTCACACAGGAGAAACACGAACGCGAGGAAGAGGAGCGCAAGCGACGCATTCAGTTGTATGTGTTTATATCGCGATGCATATCATATCCATTCAATGCAAAACAACCCACTGATATGACCAAAAGGCAGCCGAAAGTTACAAAACAGCAGTTAGAGATAATCACACAACGATTTCAAGTAAGCACTCAAAATGTATATTATTTATAAATATGTTATTGACAGACTGATTAATTGACAAACTTAAGTTTTGATGAAAAACATAATTTTCAAACAAATTTAAAGAAAGAGCATGTTTTTTACACATATCAAAATGGTTGACCAAGTATTTTAAATGTCCGGTTGATACCTTACAGCTATATCTTAAACTTATAATAGTATAATAATAGTAATAAAAAAATTAATTGTATTTATTTAAAAGGCGTTTCTGAAGGGTGAAACACAGATAATGGCTGATGAAGCTTTTCAAAACGCCGTGCAAAGCTACCATGACGTGTTTCTTAAATCGGAGCGTGTTTTGAAAATGGTGCAGTCCGGTGCATGCTCGCAGCACGATTTTCGGGAAGTTTTCCGAAATAATATTGAAAAGCGAGTGAGGTAAGTACATCCACATATTTGTTGAACGTCTCGACGGTTATTCCTAATGCCTGACATCTTTTAAAGGTCCTTACCAGAGATTGACGGACTGAGTAAAGAAACTGTTCTGACGTCTTGGATGGCAAAATTCGACATAATTCTAAAGGGTAGCGGCGAAGAAGATACAAAGCGTCCTTCGCGCATGCAACAATCTTTGAACAGTGAACTTATTCTTTCAAAAGAACAGCTGTACGATATGTTTCAGCAGATTTTATCCGTGAAAAAGTTTGAACATCAAATTCTGTTTAACGCCTTAATGGTAAGAAACCTTATTTATGTGCATGTATAACAAGTGATATGGCTGTAGTCGGGAGTACCCGACTAGGAGATACCCTGAACATAGCGGCGAGTTGTCGTTACATACATTTATTTAGGCACCTCTGCATTCATGCAGAATCTGTAGTCGATAAGTTTAGGTGTCTAGCTTTTGTAGTTTCCGAGATCGTTGCGTTTATTCAGACAGACGGATGGGACAGACCGACATGGCTATATAGATTCAGCTCGATTGTTCTGATCAAGAATATATATACTTTATGGGGTCAGAGATGCCTCCTTCTGCTTGTTACATACATTTCACAAAACCATTATACCCGTTTTACCCATTTTCAATGGGATCAGGGTATAAAAATGGAGGACACATATTTGGCAGATCGGGTTTAGACTCATATTGAAGGCAATTTTTGGAAACTCATTAAAGTAATATATAAAAAAAACCGAAATTCGGTTTAAAATAAAAACAGCATTAAATGAATATGTCGATTGATATGTATAATTTTTGTACGAAAGTAATTTGTATATTTTAATGCTAAGCTCCGTTTTCATTACTAGCTTGACTCTGCTGATGAGCAGGCCGCGGCCATCAGGCGGGAATTGGATGGCCGTATGCAGCGGGTAGGGGAAATGGAAAAAAATCGAAAACTTATGCCTAAGTTTGTGCTTAAGGAAATGGAATCCCTTTACATCGAGGAATTGAAATCATCTATTAACCTTCTAATGGCAAATCTGGAATCACTTCCGGTATCGAAAGGCAATATGGACAGTAAATACGGGCTGCAGAAATTGAAGCGTTATAACCACAGGTACTGTGCTGAATCTATGAATGCCGAAAATTAATGAAGTTTTTTTTCAACTTGTACATTTCTCGTTCTCTTTTTCTATTTCTTACAAATTAATTGCAGCACACCATCCTTTTTGTAAGTCCCTATTATTTTCATTATTAATATATTTTATGAAACGTGGTTTTGATTCGAGCCTTGGTTGGTCGCAATGTTTCAATTTAATTGAAACGATTCAGTTTTTTATATATTATATAAATATATAATAGCAGTGTTCTTTTTTAGTGTCGTTTGTAGTAGATACTGGTAAGATTGCAGGCTCGAGGTCAGCTGTTGGTTTATTGAACCGACAATAACAACAATACAAAAGCACCAAAAAGTGGGCAGGTTGTCTGTATAGCTATTTCAAAAACCTCCCGGTTCTATCATCAGAACCGTGCTTTTAGTGCTTTATATAGTGTTGTTATTGTTGGTTCAATAAACCAACAACCGACCACGAGCTTGCAAGCTTACCCGTATATATATATTTATATATTTGAACCGGTTTCGGAATTCATTTAATAATAAAACGGTATTTGCGAACTAGCTTTAAAAGATCTCGGTCATATTTACCACAATCTGATGAATTTGTAAAATGATGTTATACTGATATACCTTTGGTCTATTCTATTTGAAAATTTAGAAAAATGATTCTGCGTTCGCACGGATCCCTCTCCAAGCTTGAAGGTGACTCAGAAGATGGTACTACACAATTAACCAAATTAGACGTTGTTCTCACTTTCCAATTGGAAGTTATTGTCATGGAGGTGAAGGGCCTTAAATCTTTAGCCCCGAACCGGATTGTGTACTGTACGATGGAAGTTGAAAATGGGGAAAAACTTCAAACGGATCAAGCCGAAGCCTCGAAGCCTATGTAAGACATTCATATGCATAATCCTTGATTACTTTCAATTTTATACTGAATTGATTTACGTACACAGGTGGGATACTCAGGGCGATTTTACTACTACTCATCCTTTGCCTGTGGTAAAAGTTAAGCTGTACACTGAAAATCCTGGAATGTTGGCGCTGGAGGACAAAGAGTTAGGGAAAGTCACCATAAAGCCTACTCCACTTTCTTCCAAAGTGAGCTACATTATTTTTCAAGTACACGTCACTGGTTTTTCAATTAATACTTTGATCGATGTATTCGCTAGTCACCCGAATGGCACCGTATGATTGTTCCCAAAAATCTACCAGACCAGGATGTTCGGATCAAGATAGCATGCAGACTTGACAAACCGTTGAATATGAAGCATTGCGGGTACGTAGAAAATATCGGTTTGATATCATTTATACATGTAGTACAACTGTAAGTCCTGACTGATTGATTGATGGCTTATTCACTGACTACTGACTGACCAACAGCCCAAAATGTTACAGTTAACAAGCCATATTTTAACCTTATTTCATCAAATTAAATGTCAAGTTAGATTAGGCCAAATTAATTTTTCGAACGGACGGCCAGTGGGTGAAAAAATGATAGCTAAAAATAAATAAGAGTGCTCCAGTCGGCCCAGATTGCCCGACTACGAGATACCCTGAGCCCAGCTGCGAGCTGTCGTTACAAACATTTAAATTCCTTTGCATGCATACACAAACGCACGCCGCATGCTGCGCACTTTACTTAGTAGCCGCTCACAATCTGAGAGAGCTAGAGAGTAAGCGTGCAGTTTGTGAGGATCGAGCGAGATAGCGGACATGTGAAATTTGTAAAGGGTTTGCCACCTAGGATTTTTTGTAATGATTGTTGGTGAGGGTACCTAAAATCGGATGCGCTTACAAGAAATTTTAATCCTTATTCAAATGTGTATGTGGGCATTTCCACGGTGTCGAACTATAATAAAATATATATATATAAAATATATGGTAATTTGTTTAAGTGAAACTTGATCTGCGCGTGCCATTGACGAGTCTATATTCATACAGACAGCCGGACAGACGGCCAAGACTAGATCGACTCGGCTGTTGATCCTGACAAAGAATATATATGCTTTATGGGGTCTGAGATGCTTCCTTTTGCCTGTTACGACTAAGTATACAATACAATACAATGTATTATTTGCTTAGTGTTGTTACATACTTTTGCACAAAACCAACATACTCTTTTTACCCATTTTCAATGGGTTCATGGTATAAAGTAGTATTTATATATATACTTACCACACGATATAAACGATCATTATTTTAGGCATCTTTTCGCAATCGGAAAATCAGTGTGGAAAAAATGGAAACGTCGATACTTTGTTTTAGTTCAAGTCTCTCAATACACATTTGCAATGTGTAGTTATAAGGAAAAAAAATCCGAGCCGTCCGAGATGATGCAGCTGGATGGATATACAGTGGACTACATTGAAGCTGCTAGTGGTATGTGTAAAAGTATCAAACCTTGCTTATTAACCTTTGAAAAAATATCCTCTTCTATGTTTTTATAAATGTAAAGCCAATCTCATGTTCGGCATCGATTTGAATGGTGGGCGGTTTTTCTTTAACGCCGTGCGCGAAGGAGACAGTATTGCGTTCGCCTGTGACGATGAAAACGAATGCAGCCTCTGGGTGATGGCGATGTATAGGGCAACTGGTCAGTCACACAAGCCCACACCACCGATTACACAGGACAAAAACTCGGCGATGTCTAAGATTCAAGGTGGTAAGTGATCTTATCAAAAATATGAAATTCTGTTATATGTACTTTTTTAGCTGGCAATGTCCGTTGGTTTTCTTTGAATTTAATTCTTATCACTGCAGACGGTGCGCTAGGGGCGAAGAACAACGTAGTATGCAAACGCGATTTGCTACGATAGTCCGATCAGATCGACTGATATACCATTCAAAATGTATCGTTTAGACTAGAAGAGACATGAGATATATAGCTGTAAACGATTCTGAACAAATTAACATTTTTGGAGCTTTGGGGGCATGTGGGGCTTTAACAAATTCGTTCAGGCATACAAAAATAATACCTCACTTATTCAAATCCAATAACTAGTTTAATAGAGCAGTTGTCTAAGTGCTCAGGCATTTGGGCAACTGAACAACGAGGATCCGGGTTCGAATCCCAGGCTAGGGTATGAATGTAGTGTTTGTCTTAGCCGAAGGCCACAGCAGCCAGTGCTATTAAAAAAAATAGTTAGGTTTATTCTTGTATATATATATATATATATATATATATATATATATATATATATATATATATATATATATATATATATATACAAGAATAAACCTAACTATATATATATATATATATATATATATATATATATAGTATATATATATATATACTTTAAATAATAATATTCTTTTTTATAGATAGTGGGCTTGTTCCTTACAGGTGATATTTCTTGTTTAGTGTAGATATTCATACGTTTGCATTGCTAAAATAACCAGTACTGCCACGTAGTTGTTTTTGTATTTGTTTTTTTTTTTGACATTATCTGTTCAGTTTGAAATGTGACTTGAACAACTGACTTTGGTTTGAGGTTGTGCCGCAAAACGTAAACAAACATTCATAGTTTAGTTTACTAATACAAATTGAAATTTTAAATGGAAAATGTCAAAATAAAATTAAAAATTGTTGTTTGCTGTAAATTTTATATTTATTATTTTTATATTAAATCAGCCTCGGATCTGTTTCACTTTGAATATCCTTGCTCCCAGATAACTTTCTGATAGCGGACTGACCACTCTGCCGCTTTGTTTTGATTTAGTATGGAACAGCTATTTGTGTATGTTTACCAAAAGTTGAAATCAAATGAAAATGAAATCAAAATCACTTGACGGAATTATAAATTATAAATTCTGAGGGAAAAATACATGTTATAGCAAGCCACTGACCACTATTGTTCTGCTATTTTTTTTTATAAATTGGAATTGTTCAAATATAAAATGGAATATCCTTCGTCACAAAATTTGATATCAGAAATTTTGGGGCTGGAATGTGCTTTCGCTCCTAGATTATTACTTCGTGTAGATGTGTTTTTGCTTGATATAATATACCCACTAAATAAATTTTAAAAAGGGGTACAATGTTTCCAAATTTGGAATGTAAGACGTGCAAGTACGGCACGCACAAAAAATCGCTGATTATTTTACTTATATAATTTCTTTGTCAATCATATTCTCTTTATATAATTTAGATGCAGATAAGGCACGCAAACATGGAATGGAGGATTACATCAGTGCGGATCCGTGTACATTCGACCATGCAAATTTATTTAAGACATTACAGAACTTGACACTCGAATATCGATTAAATGATCCATACGCGTCTTTGGTAAGTTTTCGAACCCATAGAGCATTTCTTTTTATCTTAATGTGTGTTTCATTTTTTGGCTACAGGGCTGGTTTAGTCCGGGTCAGGTATTTGTCTTAGACGAGTATTGCGCTCGATATGGTGTGCGAGGATGCTACAGGCATTTGTGTTATCTTTCCGATCTTTTGGATCGTGCCGAAAAGCAGCACATGATTGATCCCACATTAATTCATTATTCGTTTGCGTTTTGCGCGAGTCATGTGCATGGCAATAGGTATCGTATATATATATATATATTTATATATAAATATCTTTGGGTATTCTAGACTAATTCCAAATTACATCTTGCAGGCCTGATGGAGTGGGCAGCATTACTCATGAGGAGAAGGAAAAGTTTTCCGAAATAAAGGAACGTCTGCGGCAGCTTCTGGAGTTTCAAATAACAAATTTTAGATATTGTTTTCCTTTCGGTCGACCGGAAGGAGCCTTAAAAGCAACATTGTCGTTACTGGAAAGGGTTCTAATGAAAGATATCGTTACCCCCGTGCCACCAGAAGAGGTCCGTCAAATGATAAAAAAGAGCCTGGAGACCGCTGCGCTTGTGAACTACACACGGCTGTCGGCTGAAGCTAAAATCGAAGGTGAACAACAACACATGTAATGTTGTTCCTGGCATCGATACTAAAACCAATTCTTCTATTCGCATTTACAGAGGATCTACGTGGTGAACTCATCGTGCCACCACCCAAAAAACTAGAGGACCTAATACACTTGGCTGAGCTATGTGTTGATTTGCTGCAGCAAAATGAGGAACACTATGGCGAAGTAAGTTGTCGCTGTCATGAAATAAGATCAGAAATTTAAGACATACATTACACGATTAAGTTGATATAGTAGTCAATGTAAGTATAATACAATGTACTTGTACATCTTGTTCTATACTTTCACATTTGTATACTTCGCCCACACTTCTGCAACGAGTAAACTGTTCCTTTTAGGCGTTGTTTAAATGTATTTGTAGGCAAATACATATGTGTACCTAGACATCGCTAAGAACAGACGATGTTGTGCAAATGTGGCAATTAATGTTTCTATCTGTTGGAATGCTCACTCGGATGTCGCAGCACTCTTTATGCATTGTGTAAAACTGTATTAATATTGGTATTCATTAATTTATGTACCTAGCTGCCTATCTACCTACTCCTATCAACTAACATAACTTTTATCTTTTGACTTGTTTTATAATACTTTACCACCTGTGTGTGTACCATACGAGTTTACATCATATCTTTATCTATGTATATGTTGTGTGTTTTTCCCTTTCTTCCCCGTCTGGTTATAATCAGTAATCTGGTAATTACCAAAGTGTATACATACATATGTGCCCTATATCTATTTTCGCGTCTATATCTATCTAACTATATCTATATAAACATTAACGGACACACTGATTTACACAACAAATGACATTTTATTTCTGAACCACCATTAAAGTGTCTTATATGGATATTTATGTAGAAAATATATAAGACGGGAGCAACAGACGTATAGCTCTCTAACTAATTCACATTTTACATTTGGATAAAGGTGTTTTTAAGCAATTTTAATTTGACTCTTATTCTTCTATACAAATTGTTTTTATTTTTAATTATAATTATTATTAATATTGTGTTTAATTTATACTGTCGCAACATAATATATCCAACATTATTACTCGAATGCAGAACCTATTTATTGTTGTTGTAAGCAATGATAGCTCCGTTTATAATCAAAGTTGTTTTTCAGAGTGAACCATTTACCAACTGAATTTAATATGACCTGAAGCAGTTTATTTTGAATTGTTCAATGCGCAATCTTCATAAGTATGTGCACATAATTAGTAAAACTAAACAATACCAACAAAACCACTTACAATAAATTAGTTGTGATACCACTAAGCATACGAAATCTTCAACGCTTTTATATAATTATTATTATTATTATTATTAGTTATTTTCGCAAACAAAACGTAAAATATAAAACACAAGCAAATAAATGCTTATACATGTACAAAATTTAATGAGTGTGCAAATCCTTTAATTGAGTGCAGGTGCTAGGTGGGGTTCCACGAGTACGGACATTTTTCCAACCACTTTTTTGTCGATATGACGACCTTATGTATTGTATGCTTAGTGGTGATACTTATTAAATAAAAGTGTATAGGAAAGGAAAAGTACATAGATATAGGTCATTGCAGCATATTGTATCATTTGATATTTGTCTGGTTAGTAACAACATTTAAATACCTATTCAAATTTTGACTCGTATTCGCAGAAGCAATTACATACATATATTGTTTACCCTTTTACTTGAATTAATAAATCAGGATGCGGATTTCCAAACATTCTTAAGTACCTTGTGGATATAACTCGTATGTTGTACATTTGTATTTGTATACTCGATTTACATATATAGCTGCGCAAACATGACAAAAAGGATAAAGTTAAGACAATAAAGGAAGCCGGCAATGGCACAGGAGACATAGACAGTCGGTGCGATACGGGCGCCAGTGTTTCGGGCGCATCTGGTCAGGGACCTACAGGCATGGACCAAGTAACGTCGAAAGGCACTTTGGATGTCGCTGCCGCTGCCACTACGAGTGCCGGACCGCCCCCATTTCGATATTGTATGCCTACACATGCGGTATACACATCGCCAGTACCAACGGCACGTACTCCTCTTAATACATGTACCAAACTAGAGTGGGGCGCGTGTCGTGTTCGCTTTTGTTACACGGTTTGTTCGTGTTCTTGTTAAAAATTCTTATTTCGTGCGTACACAACTTTATACAGATAATTAAAAAAAAAGACCGAACAAAAGTATTTTCTTAAATTTAAATATAAAAATTATGTTCAAATTGAAATTTAAAATTATTTGAAAAATCAAACAAAATGAGCAAATGTTTATTAACTCTTAAGCAAACGTCAAACACAATATCGATAGGTTTTAATATTTAAGTAAATACATGACACGTGCGTGTCGTGTTCTTGATAATTGTAATTATGGATCATGCTTCTGTCGTGCCGTGTTGTAACAAGCCCACACGCGCCCATCTCTAGTACAAACAAAATCCTATTTTTTCAAGAGCCTCATAAGATAGAGAACGTAACTATTCATATGCATAAATATGTAATTGCAAATATAAACATTAACCCTTACATACACACATACTTACATTCATGCATACATAGAAGCTTATGGATATATGAAATTGCGTATGAGCACACAAAATCCTCGACATTACACACATTAGCAAAGCGATATAAAGCTATAAAATCTTTGATTGTTATAATTTTTATACTTGTTCATGATGTGAAGAGAGTATATAGGGTTTATGCAATGTCCGTCTTGCTGTCCGTCCGTCTGTCTAGCTATAGACTTGAAACGTGGAATATATACTCCTGTATACCGCTTCAGATAAATTGTTAAGATTTTTCTGTTGTTTATGTTTTTGCGGTACGTCCTGAGTTAGCCTTCCAGTCCAAGACGCGCAGTTCTTATTGGAATTTATTTTCCGTTTTTAGCAATTGCATAACTTAAGAGTTTGGTCGGTGACGCTGCTATTTAACACGCAGGCACTTTAAAGAGGTAGGTTTGCGGTGGGACCTGGTTTCAAAAACCGCCCAAAATGCAATTATTATTATTATTTATTAAATATTTTTTATGTTTTCAAATAATGCTAGGGTACATGTTTTGGTTGTGATTACACTGCGAACGAGTATTGCGCAGTCGGTTACACCCGCCTGCAATGTTCTTACTTGTTTTTTGTTTTAATTTTAGTAATGAAATTATTCCAAATAATACCAAAATAATAAACATATCGACTCTTTATAAGAAAATGCCGTAAGAGTTATGTTTTTATTAAGAATATCCTTGCCAAATATAAAAGATACACAATATAATATATCAATCTTAGCAACATAACATTCTTTTGTTACTTTATTATTTATATCACATATTTTTGAAAAAGGAGTCGATATGTAACTATAAAAAAACAATATACCTATGTATATAAAAAGGGTGTACGAGCTGCATTACTTAGGATGGGAGACGCTGATGATGATCTTTACATAATCTCGCGAAACATAGGGTCGTTAAATAAAATCCGATTTCCCAATTGTATTCTGTAAAACTGAATGTTTGTATATACATTGTATATAAGTCTTAATATCTATGCTTGATCTCTATCTATCTCAACCGCATGTAACAGTGCCAGGCATCCAGGGCATGAGCATGCCTAAGAAGTGTGCTTGGCTTATCAACCTACATATCGATGTTGTTTTAGTTGATGTTGTCTTTTTAAAAGGTTAATGCTACACATTTTTTGCCTATTTCTGTCTCTCTCTCTCTCTTTCACCATGTCTTTCCCTCCATCTGTCTCTCCTCTTTATTTTTCCGGCAATTTCATACAAAATGCTACAGATTCTTCAGATAGCAGAAATTTTAGCTGAACGTAGACTTTAATTTAATCATTAAAATAGTCATCTTTGGGGTATCGAGTGTAAAATACCCAAGACATTTTTAATATTGATCAGATCGATCCCGACCATGGTCCATGGTTAAGCTTTACAAGTGGATATCGTAAGACGTCATTCAAAAAATAAACATATTCGACTGACTCTTTTTATACCTTGAACCCATTGAAAATGGCTAAAAAGGGTATAATGGTTGTGTGCAAATGTATGTAACAGGCAGAAGGAAGCATCTCCGACCCCATAAAGTATATATATTCTTGATCATTCAAATCTATGTACGAACCCATGCACACGTCCGTAGTAATTGATTTGTGTTATTTTAATATGTGGGGCGAATGGAGAGAGGTATCATATAACATATAACATATTAGTTTTAGTGGCTCTAGCTCTTACAATTTGTAAGATATGCTCAAAAATCCGATAAATACTGATAATAAGAAAGCGGGGCGAGGTATATATCATTTGAAATAAACTTGATCTGCGTGTGGTTTACACAAACCTAAAAAGTCCAAGCGCTCTAGCTCTTGTAGTGGCTGAGATCAACGCGTTCATACAGACGGACGGACATGGTTAAATCGACTCGGAGGTGTCTGAGACGCCTCCTTCTGCTTGTGACATACATTTGCACAAAACCATTATACCCGTTTTACCCATTTTAAATGGGGTTCGATTATAAAAACAAGATAGGAGCAATAAAATACTCATATTTGATGAGTTTGGTTAGGTTATTTTAAAAATCCCCAAAGATGCTTATACATGAATTTAACATTCGAGCGACAGGTTCTTTATAATAAAGTTCGATCTAGCAAGTAGACGGTACAATTATAAAGGTTCGGTCAAAACTAAGAGACTACACATGTTTCAAAGAAGAGAGACAGACGGACATGGCTGTTAATACAGTTCAAGAATATACATATTTTATGTAGTCAGAAAGGTGTCCTGCAAAGTCCTACATATTTCGTGATAAATTAGATCTCATTTGGTTACACGGTTTAAGAAATTAAAAGGAAGCTTATAATAGAAGTGATTGTTAAACTTATTGAATATTTGGTTTTAAGTTATTTTGATAAGCCTAATTATATCCTACGATAAAATGGTTGTTTATGTTCAGTGAAAGGTTAGATACATCGATTAATTGTAGTAATATTTTTCTCAATGAATAATCAGGTACTCAATTTAAATATTGGTGTTAGTGGTAATATGCATGTCTGTCGTACTTAGGATCTATATTATGATGATTCTCTACCCATTTACTTACAAGGCATTTACTATGAACAACGAATAATATCTAATAAATATGTTTCAGTAACCAATTCTATTTAGTTTACACTAACCGAGTAAATTTATATTAACACATACATACAAACATACATATTAACATGATGCACGCCACTCATATCATATCAGCACAAAAAACAGTATCCATTATCAACAAGGAATAATTTACAATGATGACATATAATATACATATAAATATGTTCAACGCTAGCAGAAAACGTTTTAATCTTACTTTCCTTCTATGTCCAGAAGTCAGCTTATTCAATGCATACATACACTTCACAAATTAGCCTAGAATTTTGACAAAACCCTACCAAGATCAAAATAATTTAATCTGGGACAAAAGAACTGTTTGTACTTCAAGTATGCCGGGCATTGCAGATCAAGAATTTGTGTTATACGAATTCAAAACCTATTACATAAATTTCCACAACTTGATTAAAAACTGTGTAGGCGTGATAGTTACTTTTTGCTTACAACTTTGTAAGTTAACCCGCCAATCGAAACCCTATACCTAATATCTAGTGTGCTATTCGTTTTGGAAACCTTGATATTAACAAATCAATAAAATTCTTTAATAATTGTTTAAAACTATTTCTGCCAGTGTGTAAGGATTTCGGCTCACCGAATTGCGTAAATATGGTAAAAAAAATTATTTGGAGTGTTCAAGACTGCGAAGACTATCGATAATATAGCTATATATATAAAAAACAAATATTTACATAAAGAGAAGAGAAGTTCAAGGAAAATAGTCGTTCGATAATTAGAATTGCTTGATTGCGAAATTCAGTTCAAATAATCGAGAAGTTCCAAATGCTTTACGTATTTTTTTTATTATTATTTTTAAATATATGTATTTAAAATATTTATTTTCTTTATTTGAATTAAATATTTTTGTACTAAGCAGATGAATTGCAATTTGTTATTTTATTGTGGAAAGAAAATCAAATCGATATTCAAGTAAATAGAGGGAAAAAGATATATGTTTTGTTTTTCTTAATGTTTTGAATTCTCGAGTGTTCTTCTATCGAGCAACTACTTTATTACTCTTCTTATATGTATTTGATATATATTTAATTGGTAACCAATCAAAGTTTATCGCTGCAGTATTCGTTGTCATGAGAGCTCAAAGTATTTTCAGAGAAGAAAGTGTTAAGATATTATAGTAGCTTCCAACATTTCGTATTGTATTTTGTCATACAATTTTGGTTTTATTGTTTTTATCCTTAGGCATTTGCTTGGTTCAGCGATCTTCTGGTTGAGCATGCGGAAATATTCTGGTCTCTTTTTGCAGTTGATATGGACCGAGTTTTGTCCGAGCAGGCACCAGATACATGGGACTCATTTCCGTTATTTCAAATATTGAACGATTATTTAAGATCCGATGGTAAGTGCTGAATCTTTAGGTACTTATTCCAATACTTACTTTTAATTCATTATGATTATGATATGATATAATTTGCATTGGTAAATGTTTAAGTGATCTTCAAAATCATTTAACAGATAACTTGCGAAATGGACGATTCCATCAGCACCTGCGCGATACCTTTGCACCGTTGGTGGTGCGGTACGTGGATCTTATGGAATCTTCAATAGCTCAATCGATTCATAAGGGTTTTGAGAAGGAACGTTGGGAAAGCAAAGGGTAAGTAATGTCACACTCCAATCAAAACACTATTGAAATGTACCGAAATCGCATCGAGTTTGGAAGACTCAATTCTATATGCATACATACAGCACACGATCATTATATTTGTAATACAGTATATGAAAAACTCAAGATGGAAATTGGACACAAAAAACTTATGTAGAGACCTATTATGTATATGTGTGTGCACATGTGTATTTGTTGTACATGCAATCGCCTCAATTTCTCGTCATTTATCAGTATAAATATAATATGTATATATATATATATATATGTATGTCCTTTATACATACAGTTATTTGTTTAATTGACTCACTGATTGGCTTAAATCATCATTGAAACTACTCTGTGTCCTTACATAGTACATACTATAATCAGAAAGCTTGTTGAAAACTCATATTCAACGAAAAATTAATTGGAGACGTGTTGTTACCCCTTTAAGTGAAAAATGGTGTCAAATCAGCATTAGTGAAATAATAAATTCCGTGTTTCAAATCGTTTCAAAAAATTTGAAAATGTAAAATAATTAGTAAAAGTTTTATTATGTCAGTAAAGACGGTTAAACGGGGGTCAATTTTAATTTTGTGACGGATGTGAAATGGGTGCGTGTATATATATTCCTACATATATATTATATTTATATGCATTTGTGTGTGTATGTATGTGTGAGCTGTTTACTATTGGTAATGTAATTAAGGTAAAGTTGGGAATTCAAATTGACAATCGAAATTAAGCTTGGTAGGTTCACTATGTATGTATGTGTGTTTGTATGTATGTATATGACTCTATGTTAGCGGAGAGCATAAATTCCTGCACCCAATGTATATAGTGCGCAGATAAGCAGCCTTAAACCACACACTGTCTCCTCTCCTCTCTCGCGCGTCTCACTTCATATTTAGCAATTCAATATGCCGTTCATATTTTCTATTTTCATATTTCTGTGAAACTTTAGGATAAACGCTGCTTTGAACCCAGCCGCATTAAACAATGCCGCCCAGGCGCTAAACACGGCAGCTCTCAACCCAGCGGCGCTGCTGAGCGGCAAGAAAGATCAAGTAAATTTCTATGTGCCGCGGCTACCAAGGCGCACAGCTGCAGCAGCTGCTGATGAAATGAGGTTTTTAAATGATGCACCTACCTAAGAATTTTACGTAGACGTACTCTCAAATATGTTCTCTTTGCATTTTGTTGTTTACTGCCATGTCATGCATTTGCCCAAGAATTGATTTAACTAGAACTTTAGCCAGCATAACTCTCATATTTATGCATTTCACAATAACATTGAAGTACATGCAAAAGTTGATGAATGTAAATTTTTATATTTATGCTAACAATTAGAACATTTCATAATATTAATAATAATAATAATAATAAATATAATATTAATATTAATATTAATATATAATAATAATAATAATAATAATAATAATAATAATAATAATAATAATAATAATAATAATAATAATAATAATAATAATAATAATAATAATAATAATAATAATAATAATAATAATAATAATAATAATAATTATACTTATACAATTCATAATTACTGCCACCACCACTACTTCTATTAGTATCAACACGACCACCCACGCAAAGTAAAAACAACATATAATGTATCCAAAATTATATGTATGTGTGTATGTATCTGTGTATAAATAAACATACATACATAAACATGTAAATATTGATTACTTTTTGTAATTTTTCATCTTAACTACATACATCAAAATTTTGTCTTGTCTAAGTTTTAACAAAATTTAGTTTTTTTTGTAGAATAATAGTACTATAAACAGTGGGCACTAAATTTTGTAACAGTCGATTCGAAGGAAATTTAACAAAACTCATATCCACACAAACTCTTAACCTTCTACGTTTTAAAATTGATTTTTAATAAATTGAACTGTGTCTAAATTCCGATCGTTATGGTTTTTTAGGAATTAAGACGGCTACTAAATATGAGTATATTTAGCTTCAAAAACCGGGTCGAAAATTTGATATTAAGTTGGAATGGTATTTGCATTTGAGATTGACAGGCTTAGACAGGAGGATAGACAGACATACTGATGGACTGACTATACGGACTGTGCTCCCCGTCCTTATCAATCGATTCATACTCTATGGTATTAACCGCATAACCGATATTCAATGACTTAATACTAATAATGACTAATAATAATCAATACCAGCTCTTCATATACCTCACATTGTGCGTGCGCTTATTACCTATAACTTTTGTCAATATCAATATCACAACAATGGCAATAATACACCTTTTATCAGTATTAGCAATAATGTAGAATAAGCATCCTTCAAAGTTTTTGTAGTTGCATTGCTTGCTTGAAGTTAATCGCCGATATTTGTAATGCTATTATTATTCTATTGGTTGCATTATGTTCAAACAAAGTAGATGCTGAGATTTCAATTAATATGGTTATTATGTGAGCGTTAACGGATGTGTTATTTTAATCCCAAATAAGAGAACTTATATTCGGCAAGTAGTTATATAAACTTTGAAAATAATCATAATATTTAAAATTATTAAATCCGAATATTCGTATCCGATGTTGATAAAATTGTGCTAAAATCTAAGTAGCAAAGTGTAGTTGAGTTTGGTCAGATATATGTAAGCACAATAAAATGCTAAATTTTGGGATCGATTGTCCCTATTTTATTTATGTATATATTGATTCGATCCGACCGACTTGAATTCGGACTGCAACAACAAAGCTTTATGAACTCAACTAGTCGTTCTGATCATGAATATATATATACTTTATGGGGTCGCAGAAGTTGTTGCTTTTAATACGTTTCACATTTTATAAGTCGATGTAAGGATATAATTAGTATAAAATTCATTCTTAAAAATTCTTATTAATTTCAACTAATTGAGTATATGATTTGGTACTGACTTATCAAGAACTCATTTACGAAGGCAGTTTTTTTTTCCGTGGCATGCACGGTGGCATACATATCCCCAACCAATTTTAATCGGGCTTAGCTTTTCGCGCTTATGCTTTTTTATCGTGCAACTAGTCTAAAGTATATCGAGAACCATGTATCGGAGCATTGGCTTGTTGAAAAATGAGATCCGTAGAATGGTTTTGCTTGAAAAATTACAAAAACAACCCCACATAAAAGGTTGACATAATCGGTCGACTGGATTTTAGATGTAATCGTGAAGCTTAGATTCATAACTAAACCGCCTGCGATTGTTACTTAGTGCTCTGAAAAATTATCCAATAAGAGTTAATATATGATTATGTATATGAGTATGTACAATGTATAGAACAATTGCTATAGTATTATATTTATTTACATTAAGCTTATTGATTCATTTATTTTGCTTGTTTTGTATGTGCACAGAAATGGTTGTGCTACTTCCGAAGATCTGTTCTGGAAACTAGACGCATTACAATCGTTCATCAGAGATCTGCATTGGCCAGATGCGGAGTTCCGTCAGCATTTGGAACAGCGACTGAAGATGATGGCTGTTGATATGATTGAGCAGTGTATACAGCGAACAGACTCCTCCTTTCAGTCTTGGTTAAAGAAAAATGTTGCCTTCATATCGACCGATTATATAATACCGTCAGAGATGTGCGCTATGGTAAATGTGATATTAGATGCTAAAAATCAAAGCTTTAAATTAACTACCATTGATGGTATCGATCTGGTAAGTGCGGCTTCCATTGAATCCCAACATATAGTACACAATATATTATATGCCCATAAATGTACACTGTGCACAACAACAAAGATTTTATAAGCAAGGCTGCAAACGCTTTTATTGGTTTGAACCCTGATGCATTATTCTCAGTTAGTAACAATATATATGTTTTTTTTGGTTTGTTTTAAAAGAATACAAGTATTTCTTTGCACAAATCATATTAATTCTTTCTCTAAGTGAATAAGAATATACATTTTATATTTTATACTTTTACTTTTGCTTTGGGTTATTTTCTGGATTTTTTTCCAGTTTGAAAACCGGCTTGCAGCCTTGTTTAATGAATTTATCAAGTGACTCATTCTTATTTGATATATTTATTTTGTTAAATAGTACAAATTCCATGCTCGAATCGATGATCAAATCGACAAAGCGAATGTAGCGATGACACAAGGATTAAGTGGCAAACTTATGTCAGTGCTAGAGTCGACTTTGTCAAAATTGGCGCGTTACGATGAAGGTAGCCTAATTGGCTCAATTCTTAGTTTTACAAACGTGTCGAGCTCAGGGAAGGATCTCGGACAAGGCTATGTGAATTTCTTTCGCAACAACATGGATCAAATACGAGGCAAGATTGGCGATGATCTTTGGACACTGAACTTTTTTGAGCAGTGGTACTCTCAACAAATAAACATGCTGTCCAATTGGCTATCAGAGCGTTTGGACCACGCCCTGCATTATGCTCAGGTCACGTCCATCTCCCACATAATTAAGGTACAATTAATAAGTGTACATTTAATTTAAAGTGATTTCGATGAAAAATACATAAGATATTTACTGCCTTTATTTGTAAATATTTGATATTAGAAAATATATTCGGATTTTGAGCTGCAAGGTGTGCTCGAGGACAAGTTAAACTCTAAAGCATATCAAACAGTTATACAACGAATGACTGCTGAGGAGGCAACATGTGCACTGACCATGCCCGAGGTGGCCGACGGTGATGAGTGAGTACAATGTAGGGCCATATTACTGGTTGCTTCTAATAATCATTATATTGTTTAACGCAGAAATTGCGACGACATCCGGAATGGTGACGAGGAGGATGGTGCAGATGAATCTGGCGCCCACGCATCACGGAGCCTGCCAAAGCCGAAAATTGGAGCCGCTCAAGCTGCGGCTGTCACCAACGTTGTGGCTGGTCGGGTTGGCAATTTGCTTGGTAAAGGCATAGGTGGACTTAGCTCAAAGCTAGGAAGTGGCGGTTGGTTTTGAATGTTAGCGTAGACAATGTGGGCCGGTTCTGGATAATATCACATACAAATCACGTCCAGCTTCTGATGGCAGCTTCGTAGCTTTGCTGAGCCAAGTCCACAGTCGAAAGAATATTTCTCAGACACCAAAAATAATGGATAGTTTCAATATGTATGTCCATGAATGTATAGAGGATCTTTCGAATACAAACTCAAAATCCTGATAAACACGATTATGGCTAGGGTTTTAGCGGATATATTTTACTATAATTTTTATGTATAAAACTAATCATTTGGATTTTTAAACAACAGTTCTTTCTGGTAAAAACAATAATGGCATGCACCATCACGATCACTAATCTGTGCAATAATTTGTGCTTAGTTCTTTCTGGTAAAAACAATAATGGCATGCACCATCACAATCACTAATCTGTGCAATAATTTGTGCTTAGTTTCAATACTTTCAACTCAAGATTAAAGTCAGTACTTACATTTGCATAACATAATTACCTCTTGAATAATATTACAATATTATATATATAAATACAATTTATAATTAAAATAATGGAAACCAACTCAAATATTAAATACACTTACTACATGCGTATTTCTTCATCAGACTCGTTGCTGGCTAATACGTAAAGTAAATACATGCACAACAACTGGTTTGTTTGATTTTTCTTTCGTTTTAGTATGTACAAATATAAACCAATCAATAAATCTTACATTCTCAAATATTTTAATTTCACTCTTCCAAATAATACAAATTAATATTAAATATGTACAATGTACAATAATATTTATGTACTTATTAAATAAGGCTTTAAAAAATTACTCAAAAAATGTATCTTATGTATGCAGAGCATAATATAAATTTTCATGAATGGGACAACTTCGACTCAAAAGAGTGTTTATATTATTGATCAGTATGTCAACGTATGTCAAGGTCTGTCTATTTCTATCCAAACGTGTCTCTTAATTTTAAATCTATAACTACAAATAAATTATCGCTTAGAAATTGAATTTTTGTATAATTTTTCGATCTTTCATAATCAATCTCACCAATTACGAGGTTAAGCTCCCAATATTTAAGAAAACACTTATCCAAATCTTTATAATGTTCGTTATAATGCTCATTAAAAAAAATCGGGTGAAAATTAAATTGTACAAAAATACAGATCATAAATGTATTGTACATCTACCTTAATCTGGTTCAGTCTGGAAGTGTATTCCATTTTAGACACTGCGATGATAACTTATAACTGTTATTTCTTATTATCATTTAAAAACCTTTAAAAATAATGTTAAGCCAGCAATTTTGTTTTCATAATATATCTTTTCTAGACTAATTTCGTTTGTTGTAATATGTTTAAATGCTCTTTTGAAAACTAAAATTACTTAAATATAGACACTATATACCTAAATATATGTATATGTTTATGCGTACACTTGCGTACATACTACTTTGGCCTTTACCACAACATATATTTGAATAATATTAATTAGCAATTTGAAAAATTAACCTTTACTAAATGCAAGATATGGTTCTCGATATGAAATTATAGGCCACATATCTATCTGATATATCGATTTAAATTTATATTGTGCTTACATTTCCGTGATGCAAATAAAAACGTATGTAAAATTCATTCTCTATTATGAAGTAATGTCTTCAAATATAACCTTAAAACAAGTGTGTATTTGTATATTAATATAAGAATGAAAATATGAATATAGATGAATTTATATTCCAATACTTAATATTTATACAAGCATCGTTCGTTGCAGTTGTATTATGGTTACCTTTATCATGATAATAAACTTTTATCATGATAATCAACCAAACGTCATACATACAAACTTATATGCATAAACATCTACATACGTTATATATACATATATATGTGTAGACATACTTTATATATACGAATTAAAGTTAAAGTTTATTCTGAACACCAGCCTAAATATTTTAGTTAGACGAAATAAAATAGAAAATTATTATTTGGAATACACCTCAGTAACTACTACTACGGCAAAGCGAGTGAGTTTAAATGGGAGTTGGGAAATTTGTGCCATTGGCCGCATCCTGTTGGTAATTGGGCTTACCTTGGTCGCCGAACGAAGTCTGCTCTTTAGCGCCAGTGAGCGCCCCTTTTATACGATCGATCGCTGCTCGGTTAACAGAGCCCTGGTAAACTTACAGTGCAGCGAACCCCACCTAGCACTTGCACTCATTTCTGACTACCAGAGAGAGTTAGATCGCTGAGAGCGTGAGTTAAACTCAGAACCTCGAGCGAAATAGTGCTAGGCTATGTAGGCTCACTGCTTAGCAATGAGATCTAGTCTCGCTCACTCTGCATGGCGTTGCTTAGAAATCTCGCAGAACTCCGAGCATCTGTATGTATGCATGTGCACACAAGCCGAGCAATTCTATGGTAACGAAATGTATGTATGAATTGTATGCTCAGTGATTGTATGCATAGTGGGCGTCACACAGTAAAAGAAGGTTGTTTCTCTTGTCAACATTTTTTTTTATTAAACTGTATTTGATTTGTATATTTATTATTTTCAATACATTAAATTATTAACTAAGCTAATGTTCTTACGTGAATGATTTATTTCTTTTGTTTTTTTTTATAGATAATGTAACTACATGTTTATAATAAGTGGGTGTATATAACATTAAATATGTTATATTTATATAAGTATATAAATACTTTTTAAATCTAGATATGTGTGTGTAATTAGTATTAACCTCTTTACTATTTATGTCTACTTACAGCTAAAGAGCTACTAAAATTAAACGGAACAATTAACCAATCTGTGTAATTATTGACTTAGCTTATTTTGAATGCAAATCATTAAATCGTACTTATATCTCCGTTTCGTGCATATTAAATACATATGTATATACATACAAAAGATCCGATGCAATATATGTATATATCATACGAACAAACATACGTCCATACATACACACAAAAAGTCATATTAATTTATATGTGAGTTTACATTTATAACATTTTCATCAGATACGAAATATTTGTATATTATTTTCTGATCGTTTCCAGAGAATTTATGGAAAATAATGAATGATAATCGTTTGTAATTCCAGGACATGGTTTAATAGCTAATAGGGAAACAATATTATAATTTAATTCATATGACAACAGGTAAAAGAGTAAAAGCCTATATTTTCACTGCATAAAGTTTATTTGTGTTCTGTTGCAAGTATGTATGTACGTAACGAAATATGTTAAGCTGGAGGATCAAATATTTTAATACTGAAATAATTGAAGGTAACTTTTAACTGAGTTAAGTATACATACATACATACTTGGTATATGCAGCTGTATACATACCTATGTATATACATGCTTGATAAGTAGTTCGTATGTATATATGAACCAGAATGAACAAATCTAACGGCATTAATCATGTAAGAAATTTTGTTGATTGTACATAGTGATGTATGGTATTACAATGCGAAACTTTAAAAATGAATTGCACGTGGTTTTAGTGCAGATTAATATTAACTTAGGAATAAAGGTCAATAAATAAAACTGTAAATATTGCAAAACGGTTTCATATGCACTATTTACTAGGTAAAAATTTAAATAAAAACACAGAAAATTGGAAGCATAGTTAACGTAAATATAATATTTTTTTTTTTATTCTTTTTGTTTTTGTTTTTGCTTTTGCTTTTGATTAGAATATTTACTAAAGCTAATGTTCACTTTATGTATATATATTTATATACATACATTTATGGATATGTGTGTACATACAACTATACTTTATACCATTTATTTGTCAATGGCTGGGTGATTGCGATCGTTATGAGTCTGCACAAATTACTTATGCATAGCATGTCTATGTACATTGACGCCAGTTCATTATTAATTACACATTATACACATACTATATACATACATGAATATGTGAGGTTATTTCTGTGTGTCTGCCTATGTACATAGTGTTGTATGTAAGTAATTTCTGACAAAGTACATAAATACATTTATTGACTTCAAGCACATATGCTTACGTATGTAGTTGTGTGTATGTATGTATGTTCGTATGTATGTATGTATGCGCATGTACATATTCGTAAGTATTCTATATACGTATGTATGTTATTTATTTTAAATATGTATTTAACAGTCTTTTTCTAATTGGCAATGGCTTTACACACATTGTTGTGCTTACATATGTACATACATATTTTTACTTAATATCGCATTAATTAAATTCACATTAGTATTTATACTTCTGTACTTACTGTTTGGCTTGATCGTCTATATATGATCTCAACACTGTATGTACATATGTATGTTGAATATTTATACATTGAATTTATTGTATAATAATAACATATCTAGGTTTATGCTCACACGCATACACACACATACATATGTATATCGGATATATATTTTTTCTTTTGTTTTATACTAAACAATATTCCACTTGTATACAGTTAACCCTAATATTGATAACTTCTGTATTAATTTAATGTCTGTGGATTTTTCTTTTTCTTATTTTCCTCTTTAATCATATCGATAGCTTCCTAAGCACCCAAATATCCAAGCACGAGCATACATACAGTTACATAACATAAATCAAATCAAAATTATGTTTTTCAACTTTTATGCATTCTATGGAATTTAACATGTCAAAAAATTTAAATCCGATTTATCCGGCCGGATTAAAATATAATTTTGGTTTCAAGTGCCAAATAAAATTGTTGAAACAGCAAAGAATCGAAGAATATTATTTAATCCCGTACAAATTTTATAAATATCGTACACATAGTATACAGTATACAGTGTGTCTCTGTGTATATACAGTTACATATACATACATACACACACATCGACGCGGATACTTAATATGCAGTACTAGCTATCAGGTCCAATTTTCAATAAATTCGTACTTTTTGTCTTAAGTTGCTTGATGCATACATACATTCAGAAATATACATACATGAATACAGTATTTTTTTAAATTATAATCAAATAATACTGTTGATTTAAAGAACTTGTTATTGAAATAAAAATTATTTTCACATACATTAACTCAACTCAACATTGACACATTTTTTTCATTTGAATTGTTTGCTATTTTTTTTTATACCCTGAGCCCATTGAAAATGGGTAAAAGGGTATGGTTTTGTGCAAATACATGAACAGGTAGGAAAAAGCATTTTCCACCCCATGAAGTATATATATTCTTGATCAGCACGACGAGCTGAGTCGTTTTAGCAATGTCCGTCTGTCCGTCCATCTACATGAAGGCATATCTTGCTTCGTTTGATTATCGATACAAATCGAGTTTAAGACTTGATTTTCTTGGCATATCAGAGAGACTACAAGAGCTAGGACCACCAAATTTGATTATGTTCTCGTAAAGTAGACGTAGATCAGGAATATTACACATTTTGAATACCTCCGACGAACGAAATTCAAATACTACAGACTTGCGTTTTAGTTTGTACATCGACTTAAATGCTCTTGTTACGAAAAATTATTACGGTTATACTCTGAGTTTAGAAGTTATTCAAACGACAGCTCGCCGCTGGGTTCAGGGTATCTCCTAGTCGGGCACTCCCGACTAGATCCATCTGACTTGTTTTAAATTTAGTTGTTACAAAATGTACTTAAACGGATTTGAAGTTAAAAATGTTGTGGCAAAAATAATAATTTTTTTTTAAATTAAGAATGTGTGTAAGAAAGGATTTCAGTAGATTACATTTTTACGTTGGCCAGAAGCGAATGACCAAACACCAAACATTCTACCAAATATATTTTCATTGATTCTACTCTACTCTACTACTTTCTACTATTTGAATAAATTCCATTATGATTAGACTACCTGTTCAGCTGCCACAGAAGCAGCGTTTTGTAAGTGTATGTAGTGCAATTAACTTTCTGCGTGATCTTACTAAAGCTCTTATTCATTGCTTAAGATTATAAATTCACTATCAAAAATAAACAAAATGTTTCAATTCACAATTTAGTTTGGGATATTCGCAAGCTAAAGTGTAACAAACATTGACTGCTTATAAAACTATAAATTTGCTTGACGTTTTATGGAAGCAATAAGGATTATTCCTCAATTATCTCTATTTCGCAATCACAAACAGAGCCCAAAGAGTTTTTCACCAAAAGATGAAGAAATGCTTCGAAGAAGTTTTAATGTGTCTTTAATATAATATGTACATGTATGGGCGTGTGTAAGGACATTTATGGATAGATAGATTTTTTCAGTGACTAGAAATTACTTTACAGTCAAAATGAGCCGACTGCACCATTCTCTGTGCCCAGTGCTGTCAGAGCTAATAAAACGAGAAGAAACAGATACTTCTGAAGGCAATGACTGCAAAACTGTGAATATATCAACTTGGACGTTGACGCTGATCAAGAATTTATACACACTCTATGAAGTCGGAGATATATTCTTTAGTGTGTCGCACACTTCGTGGCAAAAAGAAAAAAACATGGCAGGAAACTTGTTTTAAACTGACCTGGTTTGAATGAAAAATGTTTAAAAAAAAAACTTTTCTTGATCTTTGACTGCATCTATGTGCTTTCTCTTCCTCCTATTTGCACCAAGCACCTATTCGAAATGAGTAGAAACAGTGGCCTCATAATGTATAAACTCTTGATTAGTCTTGTCGATCCTAAGATTTCCTAAGAACACAATTGGAAAATTCAAGCTCAAACAGGTGTAATTCTAAGCTTTTGATTACACAACATTCAAAGAAGCGACTGCTGGCGCAGGGGAACAATTAGAATTTATCTTTAAAGTGGTGTGGTCAAATTTGTGAAATGCAGTTGTTTGATTTAAAGTACACGTTGAAATATCCGAATTATCCCTTATATAACGAATCGAAAATGAACATTAAATTACTTACTCGATAGACAGCAGCTGAGGAATGTGTGCTTCTGTATGTGAAAGCTTGGTGTACCCTCTAGGGTGTCTTCCAGTTTGGCACTCTTGACTAGAGCACTCTTACTTGCGTTAATTGCGTCTAGTTGTTTAGGATTAATTTCGTATGTATTGTGCATACAACAAATTGATGTATATGTGTGCATGTATGTCAGCAAGTACAACCTATGTATGCATGTATGTATGTATAGCTCAATTGGATTTTGTTGCTTTTGCCCTGCCTGCCGTGACATTCAATGTACAGTGCACATGCAACTACATGTACATATGTAGGTGAATATGTATGTCCGGTGTCGTGTGCCGTGCACACACACTCACATTCTTTAGATTCGGATGCTGGCCGATATTTGTTGCTGCTTGATTGATTGATTGATTGGTTGGTTGCTTGGTATAGTACAGAATATGTATGTAGTATATATGATGTGAGTACTTTTGGCACTTATCCAATAATGGCCACATGTTACACGTTACAACTATGGCGATATCGACGGGGGTGCGAGGGTGAGGGCAGGGCAGATTGGGGGACATGGGGTAGGGAAATGGCGGGAGACGGTACTTATTGCACGTTGAACCAACTAATGTTAGCTGCTGGCTGCTGGGATGGGCTGGGCGCCAAATCTTAGCGACTAAAGCATGGACACGAAGACGGGGCGCGGCACTACGGACTTCTATTGCGATACGCGCACATACTACGGCCGTGCCAGACTGCTATGAGACGCTTATGGCGCCAGTTTCGGTGGCGTTGGGCGTTGGGGCGCTGCTGCTCCCTGCGGCCGGATCGGATGTGTTGCGCCGTTTCATGCTGTTCAGTGTGGGCGTGTCCATGGGTTGCACCACCGAGCTATGGCTGTTGCTGTGGCTGTGGCTGCTGCTGGTGCTGTTGCCGATGCCGATGCCGACGCTGCTGCCACTGGTGGCGGCCAGATGGTTGCTCAGCTGCTGCTGAAAGTGTTGACTGAAGCTGCTGCTGAAAAGCGTGTGATGCGGGTGCTGATGCGGATGCGGGTGCGGATGCGCGTACGGATTGTGGCTAAGGATCAGAATGTTGTTATCCTCCCGCCGCTTGGTCAACTGGTTGATGCTCAACGGATTGTTATCGTCGTGCGGATTAGCGCCGATCGGATTGCGATGCAAGCTCGTGGCAGGTGAAGGTGCCGATGTGAGCGCGGACGCAGTTGCAGATGCAGATGCAGGACCAGGTATTGTTGTTGCTGTTGTTTTCACGTTGCTGTAACTGCTGAAACCATTCGTTGCCAAAGAGGTAGTTGTGCCGCCGCCGCCGCCGCTACTGCCGCTGCTCACTGCCGTGAGGTTAAATTGGTCCGGATTGCTGCCGCACCCGGACAGAGTCAGTCCCATGCCCAGATGGCTGAATCTAGTGCCCAGCATCATGGCCCGCTCACTGACCGAGCTCGGCGCTGTGCCGGTCGCAGAGTTCGCTGGCGACGCTGTGCTAGAGGTATTCGGAGTGTTACTAACGCTACATGTCGATCCGCTGCTGGACCCAGTTCCAGACCCGGACCCGGACCCAGACCCGGAGCCGGACCCAGACCTTGAGTGACTGCTCGAGGTCGCCTGCTCAAGCATGCTGATGGTTGCGGGCGGCAGCACGGGCGTCGCCGGACTAGTTAACATGTTCATGTTGAGTGGGCTGGCCAGACTCGTCGTTGTCGACGGACTCTGCAGACTGGACAGCCCGCTCAGGCAGCCGGGGCTGGAGAGCGACTGACTCATTGATTCAGTGTCCTCGGTGTCTGGGATCTTGTTGGTGTCGGCCTCGTCGCCGCTGCCACAGCTGCCGCCGCCCAGCTCGTCGTCGTCGTCGTCATCGTCGCTCAGCTGACTCATGTTGCCAGTGTCGTCCATCCCGCTGCCTTCCTCCTGGGCGCCGTTTCCATGCAATGCCTCCATGTAGCGAATGCATTTTTTTTTGCGTCTGCATAATGTAAAAGAAGAACGTGGGAAAGGGCATTATTAGTCACATTCAAGCGGAAATCTGGAGCATTGGCAATGTGGTTTATGCAAATATGAAGGCATTCCACAACAAATGCACAAAATGACCATCGACTTAATAAGTGCATGCTCACGGTGCGGCCGGACCTTTAAACGCCACATATTAGCTAATGATCGTGCAAAAAGAAAAAAAGGAGGAAAGCAGAAGATTCTACAAATTAATTGGGTCAGGTGAATCAAAGTCAAATTTCAAATCAAAAGAGCCAGGCGGGTGTAAGTTGTTTAAGCCGGATTGAGAGCAGAGTCAATTATCTCATTTTCCCTTCCTCACCTGACACCTCAGTAAGTAATTATAATCTAATAAACTTATCTGGGCATTAAAGAAAAAAACAACACAAGACGCCAGTAAAAAGCGAATTATAATCAGCTTTTTGTTTTTGTTGAAATATAACAAAATGTTGTTATGGGCGCAATTATTTCTACGACAATTAATTAAAATCAGTCAATTTTTGAGATCGGTAAAATATCTTCAACAAAAAAACACAAAACTTTTTGATCGCTCCTATACAGAGATGCAATACAATTTTGTTAACTAATTTAGATCATGCCGTTTTTCTCTTTCTTTTTCTTTTTATTTACCTCCTCAAATTGATAAAAATATTAATGGTAGATAAGACAATTATGGCGTGCATAAAAGAAACAACAATGTAAATTAATTTAATAGCAACTACTGAAGCAAATAAAAAAAAAAAACAATAGCTGTCGACATTTTATTTTTTGCTTAAACCGAAAGTATTACAATCGCAGAACAGAAACAATTTCCCCAAAGATAAAAAGAATGTTTTGAATCCGACCCAATATTTTGGTTAGGCGTATGAATTACAAAATACATTTGGAACATACGGATACACATTCAATTGAACACATATAATCCTATATATTGAAGTTTATAGTATAAGCATATTAATTGGAACATTAGCAGTGCTGTCAACAAAATTAGAGCGTTCCAACTGGCATGCATAAAGGAAAATTATCTTCATAAATTCCTAGATATTTTTCAATCGGAAAAATTGAAAAACAAAATATCGGATTGCACCACAAATGCAAAATCAAAAGTACAAAAAAATAACGGGTAACAAATGATTATTAATAAAAACCGCAATTATAGCATCAACAATAAGTAGACTTAAACGTATTCATCGCAGTCAATAATATGTAATTTAAACATCAATTAAATTTAAATTGGTTAATAAGGATAAAAATGGTTGTGTTACCAATAAATATAACAATGACACAACATTTAATCAAAAAAAAAAAAAAAACATAGATTTATCGTAAAACTGATGATGATCACATAGTCAAATCAATACGCAAACAACTGCATCAACAACAACATCAACAACAACAACAACAACAACAGCAACGACAACAATAACAAACAGCTCTAGCAAAAAATTTAAAATTATCAAAGATACATACATATATGCATATTTGGTTATATACGCATGTACATATGTACATATATTGCAAATATTCCCTACAATGAATATCAAAATTTTAAGAAGGGCCACAAAGTGCGCGAAATTATATATATTCGTACATAAGGGAAATCAATACATTAACTTTGATTATTTAACACTTACATAGGTAAGCAAATAGTATATATGTACATAAAAAAAGTTAGGATTCATTCATTTATTTAATATCATTTTCTTATTCTTCAGCATCTGTGAACGCCACATTAGCATAATTTTGGTTAACTTAGTAACAATTTCATATTGTACCAAATATAATTAACTAAAATTGTCTTCCCCCATTCAGTAAATTAAACTTCTCTAACTCAATTTTCATTTATTATCAAACGAATATTCTTAGGCGAGTTATAAAAACGGGATTCCTCATTATTTTAACTATTTGGTATATTCAGAAAAAGAGTTAAACTGTAGTAAATTGCTTTCTGAAAGCAGTTTTAGTCAGACTTCTTTTGGATGACAGAATTTTTAGTATTTTAACCAATGATAATAACGAAGGTGTGAATTTGTAAAATCGGCGTTTATTAATTTCATCAGCACCACTGATAAGTATAACACAGTGAATAAATAAGCAATTTAATCAGGAAAGCATATCAATAAAGACTTTACTAGCAAGTTGCTATGTTGCTTAGTTAAAAAACACAACAAATATTTGTGTGAATTTCTTCAATTGAAAATAAAATTCCTTTTTCGAAGTTTCCAACAGTCGAATTTTAATTGTGATTTTTTTTTTTATTATAGGTAACGCTTAGTAGCTTTATTAATATGACCTTTGGCTGGGACAGAGCTACATTCGGACACTATCCTGAGATGTATAACCCGAATCCTCAAAGTTCAACTCAAACGAGACATAGACGTTTTGACATAAAAACTATGGTTGTGAGCTCCTTTACAACAAATAGATATTGGTGCTGTTTGTTATCGAAAATAAATGCTAAGGCGGCTTGATGCTACTAGTTATTGCAAAGAACATAATAATATTGATATGCATTTTGTTAATCGCAATGCAATTTGGCATTCACTGATTTTTGTACATTATTACATATACGTTATTTACTGGCATTTCTGCATTGTCGTAGGCCCGTCTCTTTTTCTTTGCGGGCTGCTGTGGAATTTAGGATGTATGCTGGTGTCCGGGAGGATGTCTGCTTATTTTCCTCACGGTGTGCTATCGGTTTTTACAAATTAACATAGGTTGGGGGTGCCTGCGGCGAGAGTTGCTGTGAGGTACTCGCAGCCGTACCAGGTGCACTGCTAATACCACCGCCGCTACCACCTCCGCCACCAGGCTGTGTACATGCGCTGCCATTGAGAGTTGCTGCTGATCCATTTCCGGTACTGCTGGCCATCATCTGCAAGTGTGTGTGCGTGTGCGAAGACGATGTAGATGAGGACGAAGAACTCGACGACGAATTCGGCAGCATCACCGTTGCCCCCACCATGCTGGGCGTCAGCATGCCGACACTTATGCTATTTACACCAGGACCACTGATGATGCCGCCAATGTTGCTGTTGCTCGCCGATGAAATGACGCCCAAACCCACACTGGGACTGAGTTAGGAGAGCAAGTTTTCAAGGGCAGTTAATGGTCCAAAAGGTTATTTGAATAAGCGTTAAGAAAAGAACGATAGAATGATTTGATTTGTCAAAATATTTGTTTACTCAGTTAAAGATCACTATATTGTTTGTATGTATCCGTGTGTGTGTTTGTGGGTATGTGTATTTTTGTTTATTAAGGATCATTAAATCTTAATGCCAGCAATTTATTGAACAAACGTTTCAAATGCGAAGCTTTGCCATATTTCATTCGCGCAAACCGATTTCATAACGAACCGGTTCGAACCAGAAAATCCAATATTTTTCAACTGTGAACCGAACCTTAAATCAAACGATTCGTTTACAAACCAAAACAAACACAAATTTAATGGTTCACAAAGCACATAGATAAGATAAACTATAAAGTAAATATCCTCTAACGTTAGAGACCCTTTAAATAGGAAATTTACGAATCAAATGAAAAAAAAAAATTAAATAATAATTAATAATTAATAAATTAAGTTAAGTTGTTTAAAAGTATGTATGGAAAAATGTGTGCCTGGATATCAAAGGAAATTGTTGCTAAGATCCATTTAAGCAACTATTTACAGTACACTTTTCAGGTTTCAAATAGCAAAATAAATATAGACAATTCAATTGTAAAAATACTTCAAGTTCTAACATTTTTAAACAAATTTTTGTGAAATATTTAACTGTCAAATAATGAATATACGCAGGGAAGAAAACTTTTTGTCGATCAGTCATATAAAATGTCAATTTGTACTAAACAGTTTGTTGTTGTAAGTTTTAAAAAGTCCAAGAGTTCACAGCAGATTAATTTGCAACGAGATGCCTGTTTCTTTAGTAGAAATGTTTTTTTTTAAATATATGCTAAAGCTCTGATTCTATCCAAAAATCGTACGTTGGAATTTGACAATAAACCATGTTATAAAATAAAATCAAAAATGTATATATATATATATATATATTATATATATTAAGCCTATTTGTTATTGTTTATTGTTGGTGAAAGATTAGCAAATAATACAAACATAAACAAATTTTCGTAATTATGGAAACTTCAAGGTAACGTTACTAGAATCTGGAAGACGGTGAGACACGAAAAATGGACAAAGAATGTGATCAATATATGCAACAGAAAAGAAAAACTGCTCAATCGAATTGAGCAAAAAAGTTTTTTTTGTCAGAATTTCTCGACTGCGCAATACCCTGTTCACAGTGTATCGATGATAGGAATCTATTTGTGATGTGGATTCATCTTGCAGTGCTTTTGATCTTTAAAAGAAATGGTCAGTAATCTGTCTGTCAAAAATTCCTTTTTATACTAGTTCACGAAGTGAAACTATTATTTTGGGTTTGTGCAATGTCCGTCATGCTGTCCGCCCGACTGTCCGGATGCACGCAACTTTTTCGGCGGTACGGAAGCTAGAGACTTGAAACTTGGAATATATACTTGTAGTTATCTGCTTCAGACTTATCAGAATTATCTGCCCACGCCCACTGGGGCGTGGCATTTTCATAAAATCGATGTATCTCCCTCAGTTTTAATGCCAGACATACTTTTTGTTCAGACAGATTACTAATAACCTCCTCTAAGGAATGTTTTGGATACGCCCACTGCGGGCGTGGCAATCGATAAAATCCATATATCTTGAGGCGGGTAGCCTTTCCGGGCAATCTCCATATCTCCCATAATTTTAGAGCTAAAGTCACCAAATGTAGTAAGAAGTTTTCTGATGACGTTCTCTAAATATAGAGCCGAAAATGTAGGGCAACGCCCACTTCCACCCCACAAATTAAAAAAATCTATTTTTCCAAAATAACAATTTTACTTAAGACCGTGAACGAGTATTGCGCAGTCGGTTACGCCCGAGTGCAACGTTCTTACATGTTTATATTTTCAGAAGGTTTTAAAATTTACAGTGCATAAAGATGATATTGTGTTGAGGTATTGAGGTAACACACTTTATTAAAGTACAATGCTAATAGAAAACATAATTGTTATTGTAAAAATGATGAACAAAATTATTAGTTCGCCAATTTTGAGTCGGTAAAGGTTAATAATGAGCCAACTTTAACGGAATTATTTTTTATCTATGGACATCCCTGAAAATTATAAGGCAGATTTTCAGACATGCAATGCGAACCTCGTTACTAAAAGATTATTTTAGTTTAGTTACAAAAAAAAACCTATTTCAAAGCATTTGCTAAAATTAATAATAAATAAATAAATGTGTTTTGGTAAAATAAAAGTATGATTTCTCAGCACTTATCATGAGAGAGTCTGAAAATTTGTCCTTGGCTCGACAGACAGACATATCGACACACAATACCGATTTTTTGGGGAACAAGCTAAAAATATGTTTGTATTCAATCAATATTATGTGCTGGCTATAATCTAGCGTGATATTAAATCAGAAATCATTTAAAGTAATGACAAGTAAACTTAGAAAATAGCCATAATTAACTTTACGGACATTAAATTCTAAGTCAGAAAAAGTTTTAATATTAAAGACAATTCAAAATCGATTGCAAGTCGTAAATGTACAAGGCGGCACTTCACACCTTTAACTAACGAAGAAAAAGTGATCAATCAAAATTGTTGCAAAATTGAAAATACGTTTTTAAGAGTATATTGTAGAAATATTTCCTATGAATTATCCGAATTAACAAAATATTCGAAAGCTGATTCAGAAGGCATAGAATGTAGGGAAATTCAGTTACGGATAAACAATAACTAGAACTTCGGATGAAGAACCCTTTAAAATACATATTTATATTAAATGTCAATTATTATGTTTTAACGATTTGAGGAAATTCCAAATAAGCCACAACTGATGAATATCCACTTTCAATAGATTAACATCAAAATTTTTAAATAATAAAATCTTTGGTCCTGTGCAAGGTGCAGGCAAGGGGCATTGTGGGAAGGAAACAGCATTTAGTCGCATGCAAATACATTTAAAAGTATCGACCTTATAAATTGTGGCCGCAATGCCCTTGTTACTTAATAATTGCCATTACTGTTAATTATTATCTAGAGTTGGGTACCGAATAATATGTGTGTTTGTGTGTGTGTATGCTCGTATATAGTATGGGTGTGAAATATACTGTGTGATAGTTAATGGTACTTATGTAAATATATATGTGTCATTATTTTAATTGATGGCACAGCATTATTTAGCGGCTCCATCGTCCTGTGCATACATACCTACAGACATATGTACATATAAGAGTTTCATTTAAGTTTTTGTGGTACGAACTAGTTATTTTAAACCCCTTATCCCTTTCCAACTTTTAGAAATCATTCCACATTCTTAATTCTCAAATTTTAATACTCAGTCCAGGTTTTAATTGCAAAATAGGAAACAATAAAATTGTGCTAACCTGTGACGCCCTAAAATAACATTTAAAATTATGTATTCTGTGGATCTTTCTATATCGTTCCCGAAGAAAACACAAATATCAACTAATAACTCCTCCTTTTAAAGGATATCATAAAAATATTGCATAGCACATGCAGTTAAAATATATTAAATTTTATCACAGGTTATAGCTAACTGTCTTCCATCCACGAGGAAGATTTTTCGACAAGTGTGAAACACCTCTTAAAGATCTAGTTTTTAAAAAGATCTCTAAAAATGATATTGAAGCTATACAAAAAAAAAATATCTAAATTTAAAATTGTTAGACACTTGTTTTTACAACCTCCGAAATTGATGAGTCAGACAGATAGAAGAGGATTTATAGCTTATTTTATATAAAGCTTTTTTAAAATGTTTGCCTCTAGGTTTAAAAAATTTACCCGAACTGACCCGATCGAATAAACGATTTGTACTTTCTTTACTAAATTAACGTAACAATTTGCCTTCGGTCAAACATACTAGATATTGTTAAAAACTCTAAAATGCATGTATGTATGTATGTATTTTACATCTCTGTATGTACAAACATATGTCACTGCGTTTATGCTTACGCATTGCACAAAATCATTTCACGAAACAGCATGCATAAACATGAATTCATGAATTGCAGCTGTTTTAGTTTGTATTTAAATTTTAAAATAAATTTCCATTGAAACATAATGAAATAGCGAAGCGTAGCCTGTTTTAATCCATATTAAGACAAGTGTGGGAGCTACTTTTCTGTATTTTTGATTTTCCGAAATGTAGAATTTATGTATTTTGTAGCATAAACGCAGTATGTAATGCCGTAAAAAAGCTGTAAATTACAAGTCAATATTATATATATAACCCACCTGCAGGGCTTGCACCACTGATTTTGTTGATCCAGTCCAAAGCGCGCTCGACACTTTTTCATGTTGTTACCTAAGAAAAGAATGTTTTAGTTTGTTGTGTAAGAAACGTTGAATAATAGGTGAATACGTTATTGATGAGCATGATCAAGTTGTTAGTTGGGCAGCGGGTATGTGGTTAAAGCATTACAATTTCTGACTAAATAAAGACGTACAGAGCACTACGATGACAGTATGATATGAACAAAATAATAAATAAGTGATGGATAGTTAAACCTCAAGCTAAATGTATTTATGGGTTGACAATATATTCTATTAAATAAATTGTACATAACTTTTAAAATTCCTTTTTAACTAGATTCCACTTAACATTCTTGGTCGATTTATAATTCCTTCAAAAATTAATAAGTGGAACCGGTGGCAAATGTCAAAAGGCTGATGAAAAAAAGCGAGCTTCAAAAGTATAGTTAAATAAAAAAAATAAACTTTTCGCAAATATATTTTTATTTTTTTACAACTATATTTTTAAAGAAACATTTGAATAGCTTTGATATTTCATACTAATACATTAAAATGATATTTTCATAAAGATAGATGGTATTCAAAGACTTAGGACTAGGTGATGGTCATTTGGTATAGACATATGAAGAAATCAGCGACCCTCGGCTCAATCTTCAAATAATGGCAATGTTCTGTCAGTGGAATCTGGCTAATATAACTCACATTGGCTAACACACAAATACTAATTAATTGATTGATGATTAATTAAATTTCGACAGCAAAACTAGTAATTTAAAATGAAGTATGAGTTGAAATATATACAAAGTACAAACACTAATGCGTTTAAAATACGCATGCACTAAATACAATGCATATGTGAGTATGTATAATCAAACAAATACATACCCACATAGTACATAAACGCTGTGTCATTAGGAAATGATATCGTGCAGGCATTGGGACTATTAAGCTAGGTAACTGCATTTATGGATCATAATAGTTTATTGACAATCAGACATACATATATAGATACATATAACAATGCTGAATGATTGATGAGTGTACTTTTTATTGGGTGATTTGAATTATTACAGGATAGTTTCGGCATTGCCGAGAGCACACTGCCTGCAAAGACATTGGGTTAATGAGCAATGTCAGATGCAAATTATTTACAGGACTATGGAGCTCCTATATCTATTTATTTCAGAAATAAGCTGGTAGGATTTCGTTTTTCTAATAAACAATCCTTTTGTTCATCCTCGTTCCAATCGCAACAACAAGTATTTTTCTTATATGCATACATATTTGTGCGTGTTTTATTGTATTTAATTATTAATTTTGATTATTTCTTTTTTTTTTTGTTATCAACATAACATCCTGTTTTTGTTTTTTTTTAAGACATGTTAGGATGAAGTTGTCAGATCAAATGGATTTTTGATCATTTAACGTTTGTCTGGCTTTTTTTGATTTAGATTTAGATTTTGATTTGGTATTGGCATGATATAGTACATATGTATCGTACAAAAGTTTAAGAAAATGTATCTAACCTCCTCCGTCGTTGGTCGCATCTTGCTTCCGTTTCCGTTTCTTGCCGCGTGACGCGTTCGTGCGCGAACTCCAATCGGGATACATCTGCATGTGCAGCTGGCGTTCCCGTCGTGCCAACTCGTAATACTTGGCCTGCTCCTCACGCCCCAAGGCATGCCACTGGGAGTGGGATTAATGCGAGGTGTCGCGAAAAGAATAGTGTGTGTAATAATTGTTGTGTGCAATCGGTGCGGATTTATACATTTATCAAATTTCGTATTTCGTTCGTTTCGGGGCGATCAAACATATTTTGGAATTTTTTTGTTTTGGTTTTTTTTCGTTTTTTTTCAGATATTGTTGCGATATGCGCAAATCAAAATTATGAAAAATAAAGATAGATAATATGCAGAGTTACATTAATCAATCGGTGGTTTTAAATGCTAGTTAAGTTATTAGGCACCCGCCAATCAGAGCACAGTGAAAACAACGACACCACAACCCGTGTTGGGGTTGAAGAGAATCGTGTATTCTGCGCAAATAGTTGAAAAGCTTTGACGGATCGATCTTGTAGACGGTTTCGGGTGCATGCATTCGCCAATTTCAAGTCCACACGTATAGATTATTCAGATTGTTTATATGATTCTTGTACTCAAGAATCTATGGAAATGAAAGCATTAAATAAAATGAAATGTTTTTTCTTGTTTCTATCTTTTTTTTCCTGTTCTTTGGACTTTGCTTGCCAATTCAATACATAAGTATATTGTGTTCGTGTGAGTGTATTATTTTGCCAATTGAACCACATAGGATATAGAAAGCTTTATCTACCAACTATTCCACAGGCTGCAAAGCGATTTAGAACCGAACCTAAGGTAAAGAGTGAAACACTGGTTCGAACAGTGAACCGAACCACCGACAATTTCTTTTTGACTTTCAGCCATGGTCTAGTTGTACAAATACCATATTTCATTGAGTTAAAGAATATAGATTGTGCTTCCAAACTGAAATTAGAGCTTTATTTCTTTTTCCCAACTTCTTCGAAAACCATAACTTTCTGTCAAGCTCAAACAAAAAAGGAACTCAACATACAATAAAAGTTGTAGTCTCGTGCTATTAAACCTATTTTTCTTAGTTGGGGATATCATTTTGTTGATACTGTTGAAATAAAGTCGGTATGGAAGCCGAAACTTGTGTTTGCTTTAAGTTGGAAGCTATATTAAAAGCTGATAAGCTGAATTCTTAACAGATGAATATTAATAATATATACATTAAGGTGCTTACTCACGATAGAATTTAATTTCAAATCATAAGCAAAACAAAAGTACACACGAAATTCTAGGAATCGATTAGATATTATCGTTACGATATTGTTTTTTTTTTATATGTTCGATTTTGAAAATAAAAATTAGTCACTGTCAATTGGTCGATTGGATCTGAGTTAAAAATGGCGAAAATTCCAAAAAAGCTTTGGCCTGAAGATAACATTTTGCCGCGTTTGACAGTACAAAAATAGTAAATAATATTCTGAAATAAAAAAAATCGGAAATGTATACAAGCAAAGCTACAAAGGGCTACCGAAGAGAGTATCAAAGGTACGTACTAACAAATTATGTTAAATTACTTTCTATATCAGGTACAATTTTTTTTAAAGTACACTTTAAGGTTTGAATCTTCTTAGTACACAACACTAGAGCTAGCTACGAAACAGCTAAGTTTCTGTCTAATTTCAAAATTGTTTTTTTTTTTTTGGATTTATTTTAAGTAATTTCGGTTTTTCAAGTTTTTGATGCGTGGTACGAGTTAAATTTATTCTAAGTATTTACACAAATTACATAGATAGAGTAGGTACATGTTTAATTTATTTTGTTAGTTCTAGTTGTTGTTGTGAGTTAGTAGCTGATTTTAAATGTGTGCTTGTGTTATTGTTGTTGTTATTGTTATTGTTATTGTGTACGGTATGCATGTAGTTGAATGAAATTTTAAATCGAAAAACGAAAACAAAAACGGAAAAACATAAAAGTTGAATGCGGTTAGAGAAGAATAAGAGTGTTACAAATTTGACAATTTTGTGCAATACCTCCCGAATCCGCTGTCGATCTGTCTTTTTTACGCTTTTTCTTTTTTGACACGTAACCGTAGTTATCTCGTGCGCTCCACCCCGGATACAACTCCATATGCAATTGGCGCTCTTGTCGCGCTTTTTCGTAATATTTGCTTTGTTCTTCGCGGGAAAGTTCGTGCCACTACAAAAGTATCATTAATGTGGGAATCAGTTAGCATTAACTTATAAGAAACTTATTGGGAGTGATTTCATTGAAAAAAGCTTCAGATATTTCGAAAATGCATATTTTGTATTTTCTGCGAAAATTACTAAACCAGTCATTTATCATTTATATATATATGGGACTTATGCCTCTTTCGTATGTCAGTAGTAAGTATGTCAGTGTTTTTTATCAGAGATAATCTGATATGAAAAGCATTCGCAGCATTGAAAATCATTCCCGGAAATCGATTTTCGTAATCGATCATAATCGTTTTGTCTAGTAGACTTGCGTCAATTGAAACCCCTTTAAAAACCTGAACTTCTTTATTTACCAGAGCTTCATATAGATAGAAGATGTGACTTAGCAGCCGCCAGTTTTCAAATAGTTCTATTAGCTTACCCGTCGCCCCAGTATCTGATTAATTGCCGCTGACTCTTTGAGTGTACATTCGGCAACAACTTTGGCACGCATCTCTTTCATGTAGAGCATAAATGCATTCAGAGGTTTCTTGATATGTGGTTTCTTTTTATCATTTGAACTATCTTTACAGTCGTTTCCTTGCGAATTCGATGAGCTTTTCGTATCCAAGTTTCTGAAATGAATGAACAAGATATTGTGATTAACATCGCAGATTTCGGCTGATGAGAGTGTGATTTGGAAATTATTTAGACAACTGGGCGACAAAGATCCGGGTTCAAATTCCAGGCGAGTAAATAGAGTTTCTAACTAAAGTCAACTAATGTGCAAATTTCCTTCCAACAAACAAACCAAGTATTAAAAAATGTAGGACTTAAATTCTACATCATTTCAGAACCGTTTTTCTTCCATTTAAAACGTTTTACACCTTTTTAAGCACACAAATAACATGAATTTGGGTAATTTAAATCATAAAAGATATATTGCATGATCTTAAAGATTTTATTTTACCTCTTATTTGCTAATAAGCAGAAAAAGCTATATTTCAGGTTGTAATAAAACTGTTTTGATGTAAATTACGACAAATGTGACAAACCAAGTTCGAAAGCCAGCGATCGTGAACTTTGAAAATCAGGTTGGTTCGATGCGTATTATGATACATATATTTGGGAAATGTCCCTGCGCTCTCAGCGCAATTTAAATTAAAATACCCCTTTTTTAACAGGTAATAATAGACTTCCTTCTTATGAGTGAAAATTGACAATCGGACCAAAAATAACTTTTTAAGAGTTTGTGAAACAGCAAAGGAGAAATTTATAAAATTTACATTTTTTTCAGCCGTGTTCCAATGCTCAAATCGTAGGGAGCATCAGACATTGGCATCTCATCACAGTTCTCATTCAGCACAACCCCAGTTCCAGCTGCAGACCCAGTCGCAGAGCCAGCTGCCGTTCCAGCTGCCAATCCTGCTGCCACTGTCAGGGCGCTGAACTGGGCCTTGAACATGTCCGTTATGGCGCGTTCTTGGAGCGCAGCAACGGACGCAACTGCTGAGGAGGGTGCATCCTGAATGGCTGCTGGGGCGGTTGTCGACGACGCCGAGGACGAGGCGGCAGCTGCGGATGGGCACATTGGTATACTGGCGATGGCAACCACCTTGTACGCATTGCCGTCGAGCTGCTTGGCAGAGTAGTCCATTTGGCTGGCGTTTGTGGGCGTTTCGATGCGGCGTGCATATCTCGACTTTCGGCGATGGTGATATTTACTGCTGCCCAGCGCACCATAGGAGGAGCACCCTAGAGGCCCTGTCACTGTCGAACAGCTGCTATTGCTGCTCGTTGGCGGCGTCGATGGCGTCGGTGGGAACTGGATGTCGCTCAAATAAAGTGGATCAGTGCCAGTGCCAGTGCTGCCGCCAGTGGTGGACTCCCGATTATTTGAGCGCGGCGTGACAGGCGATATGTTCCGTATTGGACAGTTTTCGGCCAATTTCTGCGAGGTATTCGAGCCGGGTGGAGTGCCACTGCCGGCAATAGGATTGAAAATATTGCCGGCGTTTGTCAAGGCGTTAATTTTCGCCTGTGCTGTCGACAAGGATGTGTATTCCAACAGGATTTCGGCTGCTGTGCTGCAGCTTTCACCGGGCTCAGTTGTCTGAACATTGTTGTTCCTTGGATGCCAAATACATGCGGGTGAGGACGCGGACTCTTCCTCTTCTTCCTCGCTGTCACTGCTTCCCGTGCTTTCGGCCATGTGGCCATTTACGTGACCGGAACCGGAGCCGGACTGTTTTTGCTGAACAGCGGCTGCGGCTTGCTGTAGAATTATATTTTCGATATCTTGCAGCGTACGCATTTTTTCGAGTTCGAGTTTGCCAGTGGAGTTCTCCTGCTTATAGAAACTCTTTAGGTAAGCATCCGCATCCGATTTGTTTCTCGATGCCGAATCGCATTCAGCGGACAGAGCAATCGCAGCCAGAGCCATAACATCGTGCGTTGGCGTCGAATGACTACTGGAGAGGGTCTTGCAATCGGTAGTCAAGCCCAACCGTTGTAGGCTTCGTAGATAATAGAGCTCGGCACTACTCCACTGATGGTAGAGTCTTCGCACCTGCACCAACATGCTCTCAACTTTTCTACGATTACTCGCCAACTGCCGTTGCACCGTGATCTCAAGGGTTGAGGAATTAGACTCGTCATCGAGCCTGTCAAGTGCAGCTGGTTTCCGCGGCGTTGTATTGAGATTATCCTGAAACTGACTACAAAGTAGTGTCAATTGCTCTAAGCCCTTCTTTATGTCGAACAATACGTTCTTCTGCTCTCGGAAAAAGTAGCCCTTCGAGGCGGAAGCTTCTTGGGCCTTTGCACGTTTGCCTGACTTGCTTGTCAAGTGTTTGCGTCTATCGATAGTGGTGGACGTTGACGTGGTAGAGTTGGAGTTTTGAGTATCTGTTGCATCTCGCCGGGTTTGATCGTCGTATCGGACACCCTGTTCAATGTCGCTAAGTGTTCGATTGTTGTTGTTGCTGTCCTGCGACATCCCAATGGACAATGATGATGAAGATGACGATGACAACGATGCTGTTGCCTTTGCCTCATTACTCATTACCGTAGATTTCTTCAGGCCAGAAAACTCTAAGATATGTACCCTACGTTCTCGCTCCTGATCCACTTCCAACGTTAAATGGGGTTGTTGCAGAAATTGTGCGTATAGCAATTGTGTTGCTAAAAGCTGTTGCTGCTGTTGCTGTTGCTGTTGTTGTTGCTGCTGCTGCTGTTGTTGTTGTTGCTGCTGTTGTTGCCGTTGAGAGCACTTTTGTTGGGAGAGCATATTATTGCTATAAATACGAGCCAACAGTGCATCCCGATTTCCAATTGTTTCCAATTGCTCCCGATCCCAGTTGTGTTGAGGATCCTCCAGCTTTGACCAGTGCTGGAGCATATCGTGTTGCTGGCGCAGCAGGATTTCGGACATTAGTGCGGATGTTGCTGTCGGCACCACAGCATTACTCGTTGGCGTATTGAATATGTGGTCCATCACATCGGAATTAGCCTTGGTAACTCCCTCAATCGTTGGCTGAACTTGATCAATAAACTGTGCATTTGGTGCGGTTGATGGTGATGATATTGACGATATTGATGATTGCGAAATTGAATCCATTAAACAGCCAACGGGTGTAGAAAAGTCCTTTGGCTCTTTAATCCGAACGCCGCATTCGTTTCCATTTAATTGTACTTGTTTAAGATCTGCTGACTCTCTAACCGGGGATAAGGCTTCTGGGGTGTCTGCGGTGCCTCTGCTGCTCTTGGTATTATTGACACTCTTAGTATCCATAACACCTTCAGGTAGACTGTTGCTGGCAACCGTAGGAATTCGAAGGGATCCCCTTGTAATTTTTGTGCATATGCAGTCCCTGTTGAATTCCTCACTTTGGCTTTTTGTTATGCTCGTCTATTCTATTGGAATAGGCGGCAATAAGAACTCGGTTCACTTCGAGCTTTCATAACACAATTCCGTGGTCGCCTTGGTTGTCAATTTTCTAAAATACTTTTACATTGTGAGTCCACTGGAGAGTTTCAAAATCAGCCACTTACGACATAAGCGGCGCTTTAATTTTCAAGTTTATCAAGTTTTTTTATTCCGTTTCAAAAGAAAGATTTATTAAAACCGTTAAAATTCACACAACATAACTCAACATACGAATGCATATGTAAAATGTGCATTAAAAGTTTGCTTAACTTGTAAAAAATAGGTGAAAACATCATGGGTATTTTAATCTACATTCAAAAATTGTTTTTCTTGACTGACTGATTGAGATTGGATGGGCGGATGTATGAAATGCTTAAATGTTTTTCGAGCACTAACTTCTCTATTATACTAATTTTTAAAAAGGGTCAAATACTCAATATTAGTCGGAAATTAAACATCATTTTCTGAAGCAAAGTACGAAGGAGCAGTAGCGTAGTTAAAACGTTGTTATAGGGTATATTTATCAGTTGAGTATTGTACGAGGGACTTTACTGGCACAACCAGTAACCATAGCTTTATTAATTAGCCAAAGCCAAGCCAAAAATTTAAACAATTGAAAATATAATTGTCATATTTATATAAATGAAACTTTGACCTGCTATGAAGATTTTTCATTCATGACCTACACCACCCTCTATCGCTATTGAAAATCACTGAAGCAATTTCCCAACAGAGAGTAGTTTGCATTCTTCGCTCATGGATGCTGTATTTGAAAAGCTCTCTCATAGGCACACAAACATTATAGCTTTTTAGAGACTTTTTACATGGGAAAACGAGTGTATTCGATTTACTGTTCATAATAAAGCTATAGAGTGTCTTGTTACGCTCTTATCTCAACATTGCTCATGTAGTTTACTAATCGTCTTCATTAAATATCAAGATAAACTTATTACAACCCACACGAATTGCAAAAAATCAGTTTTTCGTCAAATTACAGTTTTAAAGCCAATTTGCCGCCTGTTTTCAGCTGTTTCAGGTTCTCAGTCAACAGAGTATTGCAAAGTCGGTAGCATCCAACTGCAACGTTCTCTTTCTGGTAACAGACAGGCGCAATAGCAATAACAATAACCCTGTTGCCTGCCTGTTGCGGATTTGAATGGGAGAATATGCACACATTTTACATATGTATGTACAGATGCGAGTATCTATAAAAATTTAACAATATATATATATATACATATATATATATATATATATATATTTATAAATATATATTTATTTATTTTACAGTTTCAAAGTTTTCACGATTTTCAGCTTCAACTTTGATTTTGACTTCGGTTTCGTTTTTCTGTTTTCCGTAATCCGCTCACTGTTTATATTCAAATTTTAACTGGTTATCGGGCAAGTATTTATTTATTTTAAATACGAAAGGTTATAATGCACAAGTGGACACAAAATGCATTTGTGTTCAGTTTGAGTCGAACATTCAACTGTTATGATTTTATTCAGTTAGTTCTCTTGCCGATGAGAGTTGAGTGCGTCAGTGAGTGTGTTGGTGAGTATCCCCCCGTTGTCTGTGTGTATTTCAGAGTTGATTTATGGCTGATGCTTTAAACACAATTTAGATGTATATATAAGTATGGTAATTTAATGTAGATACATTTTCTCTAATTACAGACGAACAACATTTCAGACAATCTTGCCTCGGAATTGGAATTGGGTACACCAACATACAACAATTATGCACTTTTGAATTTGGAATATTATTTTATTATTTTGTCACACAACAAGCTATACACAATTTTATAGAGATATTTTATTCATCGGATATGCATTTGATATGCATATAAATTGTATTTGCTTTGAATTATTTGTCGTGAATATGTCGCCTATTTCGGTTCCAGCTTGGCTGGATGAATATAGACAGAGAGACTGAAAGTCCTCAAATGTAGGCGATTTTCACAGATTTAACACAGAACAAATCAAGTCGCGTTGAACCATCGAGTCTTTGGTTTTTTAGATTTCTTTGATTTTCGCTAAACTGTCTGCCCAACAATTTGACGAATTACTTCCGACTTTGGGGGCTTTTAAGCTAACAATTTGCACTGCTATTCGACTAGCGCCTTTCTCATCTTTCCTCTCCCAGAGAGGCCGGCGTGCGCCAATGTACACGTTGACTGCGCGGTGAGAGCGCAAGAAAAACGAGAGAGAGAAAAAGAGAGTTGTCTCTGAGGGAATTTCGAATGTGCGACTTATTAGTTTGTTGAGACAACCATAACGCAATACTTCATCTGAGCTGTTGATTCCAATTAGAAATAACAAAATAAGCCCTAAATGTATTTTTTATTGTTATTTTTATTTATTACCTTTACATTAATTATGCAAATTATTACGATTTAAACATGCGTTGTGCGAAAAACTAATTGTAGAATTTAACAACCCACACTGTTCTAGTCGAAACTGTCCGATTAGAATATACTGTGTACGTACTACGTAGCCATACATTTGTGCTAAAATTTGTGTTTTATTTGATTTGATATTTATCGAACTAGCAAACAAATATGAGTGCTTTAGTCCAAATACTCGGACTGCGGATACCCTGCACCCAGCTGAGCTGTTATAACAAAAATTCGTACAAACCTTTATACATACATAAACGAAAACAAAGACGCACACACACGTGCTTTTTCTTTCCTTAGTCCCACGCTTAATATTTATTGTTCCATCCTTATGAAATTCTCAGGCCTAAAACATGCCATGTTTCTAAACAGCAAAGGCCAGACTGTATTGTTTAGCAAACCTACTTTATCTGATACATATGAGGTTAAGATTATTTTAAAAATTTTGAAAATGTTTTGTTTTTTAGAGTAGATCTTGCATTTTTCATCATTACTCAAAACTACTTAAAACCGACAGCTAATGAATATATCTACACTCAACAAAAATACAGACTTTTAAATTTAAATAATTAGTTTTGGAACTTCATTAATTTTGAATTAAGAAAACTATGATTTACTGTGTGGTATTTTTTACGATTTATAGATTTTAAAATTCGAAGAAAAGTCGAAAAAAAAATTGTAATTTGTTCCTGACCCATGCATTTACATAATTGCATTATTTGGGCACAATTTAAGATATTACTGATTGAAATCGATGGAGAGACGGCTCTGATATTACTATTCCTGCCGCATTTTCACATTCGTTCATAAAATTCATGGGCTAAGCAGGCCAGGCAGTGTTTTTGTTTTTGACCTGATTTACTCAAGTCATACTCGGCTGTCTAGTAGTATCCGCTACTCTGTTGGCAGCCGCACTGCTAATATGAAAGAATCGTATGGTACAATGGCTAAACTGTTTGAATACATCAAATATTAAGGGCATCATTGGAAGGTCTGCTGCGATTTGAAAATTATATCCATGTCATCTGAATGGCAAGATGGTTGAATACAATCTTGGTCTCTGTCTCTGAGATTGTTGAGCTTATCATCAGCATTATTTTATATAACGTCTTTCTGCTTACGGTATTAGAATCAGATCCTCGTATGAGACTCCACACGTAATCTCCCAACATCTATTGATTCCACAAACCCTAAAAACGTCACTCCACATTAGTGATGTTAAAAAGCAGTGATTTTTTCAATTTGATCTTTTTTACGATATTTGGATGTACCTCGATCGATTCTTATAAAAATATCGAAAATTTGGGCATCTTCAAGATAAAGCTGAATCAGCCAAAAAGAACGCGAACTGTACTTAAGTGATGTTAAAAAAATATTGAAACATCGATGTATCAATGATTACAACAGCCAATTTTATTTCCATTATCTTTTTTTTCGATATATCGACGCATCGAGGATTGTCAATACGAATTTCAAAGCTGATGTTAAAAGTCAATGTTTATTTCGGATTAACATCAGTACTCCATAGATTTTAGTTGTTTGCGAAATCGTTCTTCGTGTTCAACGCTGCGATCACCTAAGTTGGGCGAAGTCCAAGTGGTAATGCAGGAAATGGATTTTTAGTGACAAGTTTGCCCGAATTTTTTATATATTTATGTACCTTAACACATTCTAGAGTTGTATCAAATCGAATTGAATATGTTTAATTAAATTCAGTTATCTAAACATTTTATTGCTATGATCGTTCAGTTTGTTCCTTTGAGTCCCATCGCGTTCATTATTTTCGTACAACATTTTTGATTCTCTAATTTGGTAAATTCACAACTGGGCTTAATTTAAGAGCCGGTTAAAAATAAACGACAAATATAAAAGTTATTTTTATTGCATTCTTCGATATATAAATTATTTAATATTATTATATATATATTTATATATATATATATTTAATATTATTAATTAAAATATATTCTAACTAAGATGCACGAAACGAACGATAACGGGACTCAAAAAAGCAAAAACGAACGCTTATCGATATAAAACGAAGAATGACCTAAGTGAATAATTAGTTCGTTGAATGCAAATTGAACAACTGAACTTACCATTTCATTTTAACTACGATGTACAACTCTACCACATAATCTTACATACATTTCTAATTGTGTATGCAAATGCCTATTAGAAAACAATCAGAACCAGTTAGCTGTCTTTTTCCAAAGATCAAATACCCTGGCATAAAGCGTATTACCGGTGTAATTTTCTAGCTCGCCATACAATGATATTTTCGCATTTATATTACATTTTTCGCAAATATTAATTATGTAAAACATGCTGCATTCACGTTTTCCCATAAGAAACAACATATCTCACATATGTAACATATGCCAGAAATAATTAAAGATGATCAAAAACGCTATTAATATGGGGCCCCTACTACAAGTCCGAATTATTTGACTTGTGTAAGAAAAATGTTGTGGTGTTTAGGTCTGCAGCAGTCTTTTTTAATTCTCCAATAAACTCGTCTCTGTTTTATTTAAATCGATCAATCATTTACCCCTCGGTCGGTTGGGCGGGAGGTGGGTGGCATTTTGCCTGGGTCCGCGCGTTAACAAGCCCTTGCTTGGTATCGTTGGGCCACTTGAATGTCGTTAGTATTTTTCCATTTTTTAAAAAATGTAAGTTTACAAATACATACTATTTGAAAACGGATTTTTAAAAGAAAAGAATTAAAAGTTATTTAACGACAATTGTCGATAAACTCCACCAGTGTGGGAAATACTAAAAGATGTGCGTTCGCTAGCTCAAACAGTTGCGCAACTGTTGACTATGCCAACAGTGGCGCCGCCTACTGAAAGGAATTTTTGTGATTAAAGTACCACGATACATTTCCTGTATTCCTACCGTAATCAAGACAAGAAACTGAAAATTTCCCCCTATAATTTTATTACCTGTCTTAATTTACATAAGTGTTTATAATTGCACGTATGTAAGAGATAAAATAGCATTTTTAAGCATTGGCAATGCGAAAACTAATTTTAAGAATACAACTAAAAATGCAAGAAATATCTAATTGGCCTAATACTCTTATTATATCAGTTAATTAGGTAATTGTCGTACAGAATCAATTATAAAGGCAACATTGCTTAATTTATTTATCTAGTTAAAACTAAAGAAGCTGCAGCTTTTGATTAAGACTGTAGTCATATGCTTGGTCAGATATGTTCATTTTATCCATATTAAATAGACAGACGGTTTAAGAATTTCGTTCGCAACTTTCGGCAAACTAAATTAAACACAGGATTTAAATAAAATAGGATAAAGCCACGTAGTGGGGAAATTATACAATCGCTTCGTTTCATTCCGACTTGTCTTTAAATATTAGGGGCAATGCAATGCCCCTTAGGGGATGGAATCTAATGCGCAGACGCGTACTATGGAGAGAGCCAATAGGAAAGTTTACAGTTCTATAGGGTGTGTGCAGTGTGTGTGTGTCGACGTTTAAGTGAGTTGTGGGTAAATTAAATATGGCGTCTGTAAAGCGCCCACCCAATGAACCAGTGGGCTAGCGGTATAGACGTTTTAATGACCAAGTGTGAAAATATTCGATTGGGGATCAGAAAACACACAACAAATAGTATAATATCAATAATAATAAAAAATTTCACAAATCACGTAATTTAACATCAGGGTGCTGAAGTTTAGATACCCTTCAAATCATATGGCCGTAGTTTTTTCTAAAGCTCATTTTTCTATCTAATAAAATTTGATTGAGGTTTCTTAATCTTAGATTTATATTAAGACAAACATATTTAAATACGTTATATAGGACAGACAGACATGTTGATGCTGATCACCGATTTATGTAGTCTATTGACTCGAAGCTGCATTCCTTCAAGATTCCGTGAGTAAATTTAATTATCCACGGCATGGGTCTAAATTGCGATTGCACTTCAAAAGGTATCCTGTTGCCGAGAACGAGGAGATGCGAAAGAGACAATTTTTTAAATTACAGATTAAAAAATTCGTCCCCCTTTTTATGAATATTTGATTAATCCAAAGTATGTATCTGCACACTTTGTTGTGAGCAGTTCAACTTTTCTATAATGTATCTATGAATGCATATATGTTACCTTGAATATCGGCTGTTCGTTGTGGTATCCTGTACGCCGCAATCCTGTTTGGAACTGGACCCCACAATCGCTGGATGAGAATTTAAAACATGGTGAGATGTGGCATGAACTGAAGGCAACAGACTCGGTGAGAATCGAAATGGAAAGTCGCTGCAATTAAAATATTTATCTAGATTTTTTGAGCAAATCTCTATTTGGGTAAATTGTAATCACCTCGGTAGCGTTGTATTAATTGGTAATGAGGAGGGATAAGGTGTTCTAAAACTAGATGCTGAGTAAACCGACGGTGTGTGCCTGAAAAATATTAAAGTTGAATATAAAAGTGTGTATTAACTTCCCCGAGCATCTCAGTGCTATTTGATAGTATTTTACCTTTAAAAATGTTCGTAACAAGAAGACATACACCTATATACATGTTTTTTTAATCAGTACCTACATCTGAATAGATCGAGTCAGTTCAGTGTGTTTGTCTGTTTAAATTTTGATCTTACAAACTACAGATGCGGGGTTACTGCATTGAGCTTATAATAAGACTATTTTCGACGGTTTATACCCTGAATCCATTGAAAATGGGCGAAAAGGGTATACTGGATTTGTGTAAATGTATGTAACAAGCAGAAGGAGGCATCTCCGACCCGATCAGGCCGATGAGCTGAGTCGATTTAGACATGTCCGTCTGTCCGTCCGTTCGTCAGTAGCGATCTCGGAAACTACGAAGCCATACGCAGAACAAGATATTTTTTTATATCATGCTCCTTTTCAATATTATCGATTTTAAAACATGGATTTCCTAGCATGACTGGGTGATTATGAGAACTAGAGCCACCAACTTTGGTTTATTATGTTCTCGTAAAGTAGACACAGATCAGGCATATTAACCGCAAGTACTTGAATTGCGTTTTGGTACTTGGTCCGAGTGGGGATTGTATCCAAAATCCGAAATATTCTTAATCTGCGTATCTTTTACGATAACATATTAAACCAAATTTGGTGGCTCTAAATCTTTTAGTTTGTGAGATATGTTAGAAAAAACGGGTCAGAAAAACTGATCATGTGAAAACGGGCCGAGTTATCGATCATTTGAAATAAACTTGATCTGCGTATGGTATACATGCTGACCAGGAATTTATATACTTTATGAGGTCGGAGATGCCTCCTTCTTCCTATTATATACATTGGCACAAAACCACCCATTTTCAATGTTCAGTGTATAAAAACGAAATAGCTGGATATATTGGTATCATATTTAATTGGTATCATATATTTCAGTAACATTTTAATAAGAATTTTGATCAGAAAGTCATTTTGCTGGTAATTGTTTGCTGACGGATGAAATAGGGCGAAAAATATTTTTAACTTTATTTACGTGTTTTTATACAAGGGAATATGAATATATAAAAAAAGATGTGTCGTTGTCGAATTGTTAAATACATCTAGAAATCGATTTTTTTCTATATAGAGCTACTATAACAACTCATCTGCCAAACAATCGGTATGAGTTTTGATTATCTTCTTGGTAAATCTATCCCCTTTGTAATGATGACGTTGATTTAAACCACCCTTAAGAACAACCGATCAAACAGCTTTCAGTTGAAATGTAAATGCCAATTGGAAAATAATATTATTTTCTGGTTTTTATTTAACAAACTTACCATGAAGCCACTTGAGACATGTCGGGACTTAGTATCGGATAAGGATATTGGCTTGCAGCAAATGGATATAAAGCAGGACGAGTAAGACCTAGAAGTAAATTCCAAAGAATTATGAGTTAGGTCGTACAACATTTTAATATATATCTATATATACCTTAAGAGTTATAAAATAAAATAATAACTTTAAGTACTGTTAATTGGAAAGAACATTTGTCTTCAGTGTTAAAGTGCTTAAGATTATGATATGCAATTAATACTAAACCTAACAGTTATATAAAATACTTGACTTTACTTGTATTTTAGAAGCACGTCACAAACATGTTAAAACGGTCATTAAAATAATATTTAGTTTGGTTTTGATATCTTAAAAACAAAAAAGTGGTTCATAAAAAAATTAATTTTTCGACTGATTGTTATATCTATAGTGCTTCTGTGCTATATCCTATGGTGCTTCAGTGTTAGCAATATTTCGTTGATATGCTAGGAGTATAGTGACACTTTTAATTGCCAAGTTTGGTCTGGATACCTAATAAAACCAAAAAGTTTTTCATACTTTTACTTCATTTTCAAACGATATGATATGATATAGAAGTCCGATCCGGTAGGCGGTGACATATGTATTGTCTAAAAATACACAAATACGGTTCTCAGTTACGGTTACGGTACGGATGAAGATAGCTATAAACCTGAGAGGCAGTCTGACGTACATTCGGACATGGCTATATCACATCAGACATTAATACTAATCAAAAATAACATACTTTACAAGCTTGCATTACAAGGATATAAAAACAAAACAAAAGATTTTCATACAAAAACTGAATTGTTTACCGATTGTTGTACAGCCATATAATCTTCTTTTATAAGTCGACCGATTCCGACCTACGTACTACCTGCAACAAAGAGAGATTTATGCGAATTTTCCTTAAGATACCCACGGAATTTGAAGGTTAGTTTCAAGCGAACCGGACAGACGGATATATATACATCTAGACGTAAGATAGACAATATACATTAGTTTCTGGGAAATGGCTTCATCGACACAGGTTATACATTTCATTTTCTATACAAGCTTCCTTCTTCTTTATATGTGTATTTGAATATTTGTGAACATTTGTTTATCTGTAGAAATTAGTCGCATCAGTTTCAGAGGACTCAATCGATGGCCTACAACGATAATATGCTGATGCACAAGGGCGGGCCTTTTAGTTTTTTTCTGACCGTAAAGTAGATGCGTAAATATGGGATTATTTAGTAATTTGTATTTCTATTCTCATGTCGTATTCATTTTAATTGAAAATTTGTTGTCCCATCTATTTCATGGGCCGTTGCAATTGTCATTGTTGTTGTTGTTGATTCCCTTAACAATGAACTTCTCGGCGTTGTTGTCATTTTCAAGTTTTATTGTAGTAAGCCAAAGTTGTATCAAAAACGGGCAAATGAAAAAGGGGTGCAGGGAAAGAGCGGTGTAGGGCTGTCATTGCCACAGCAATCACCCGCGGGCGAGTGCGTGTGCCGCATCGAACGCGAGCGCGAGGGGGGCCAAAGGGCACACGGTACTGCGGATCTAGCGACAAAAAGGATGTCATTATTATGTGGTTGTGCAACATGTTTTTATTCATTAGGCGTTTTTTATTTTTTATTTTAGATTTCAAGTTGAATGAGTCTGGCCGTATTAGTGATACCGATATCTTTTCCTCGTCTGTTGTGCAACCCTTAACTGGGATACACTTCACTTGTTGAGCAGTATCGAATAGTAAATTCGACACACCAATGTCACGCTTTCAACTTGTATATAATAGAGCGACAAGAACATTTGTATATTTCCTCAGGTCTAGCCTACAATATTTCTCCTTAAAATAGATAAGTTATTGCTTGGTTTAGAAAGGGAATGAAATTTAAAATTTTATCCGAACTAGCAACCAATTAAACTTTTGTATTATACAGTTATAAAATGTATATATATAACTATTTCTATTAAGTACCGCTGACTGAGATAATACTTCATCCATACACTCGTTAGATATTTGAACCTCGTTGTTCAGTTCGGTAAAATAATAATATACAGTTGAATTAAAGTTTTCAACTTTATGTTAAAAGCCTACCAAACTCATGTAAGTAAAGGCTTTTTTTTAAATAATCTTCAAGTGTAATCACATTCAGAAAAAGGGTATTGGATAGTCTGCTTGACATGTTACTGAATCCGCAGCAATTCGCCAGCGCCACAGTGTCAACCCCGTTTGTCATTGCAAATGTCGTATTAAAGCTTATTGCTTTAAAATGAGGAAAGCCGGTCTCGAACCCGGACCCGGACCAGGACCCTTTAACGTTCCTTTTGTGAATGCAGCCAATTCTGCTGTGGGTAATACTTAAGCTGCGCATATCATTACCGGGGCATCTAAAGAGGCATGTGCCGATGACGATTGCGATCCCAATCCCGATCCCGATGAACAGCACGAGCTGTTCGTCACGAGGGTTGATTGCAGCCATGCGCGTACTCCTTTGGAGTGGCGTGCTAGCAGGGGGCGGTCACAATATTCGAGTGCTGAATAGAAAAAACGCCCCCATTTCAGCACATACTAATAGTCCAGCAATTAGGCGTTCATATTGTAACACAAACAGATTATGTCAAAATACAGTTTACACTATTTGTCTTCCTGCTAGAATAATTGTGGGTCGTTTTGTATTGTCCTCTGGTTGACTAAACAAGTAATGTTGCTCTAGTCGGAGTGCCCGACTAGAAGATACTCTGAACCCAGCGCCGAGCTGTCCTTACATACATTTAAACCCCTTTGCATTTATACATATATACAGAAAATCACACATGCACACACACACAAACAAAAATGGTAATTTGATCGAAACTAAAGGTACAAAATAATTTGCTTAAATGTGAAAATCGATTTCCCAAATTGTTGTGCATAAAAGATTTTTTTAAAGCCGAAATGTTTTATTATTATGCGAGTGAATTTTATTGAAATCGATGTCGAAAATAACGTAAAAGTATTCATTCAAAAAATATGCAAGTTTACCTCTGAAGAAACTTGTAAGAACACAGTAAATATGAAGATAATAATAAAATAAACAATAAATTACTCGCCTTTTTACAACATACTTTTCATAGAAAGCGATTTCTATTATTCGGCAGCTACCCTCTCTAAAGTCGATCAGGAGCGAGGTTACTGTCAGGCAGCTAGCTGAGATTTTATTGTGTTATTCAATTATTAGTATGGCACCATTGTTATGGATCATAATGCCATGTAATCCGCAAGCAGCTCTTAAGTGCTTGCCTTTTATTTACGCTGCTGGTTCCCATTAGATCCGACCAGCCAGCCGACCATTGCCATTAGCAGAGCCCTTAAACGGCCAACCACCGCAAACCCCTTGGAACATTGAAGCAAACACAGGCCGAACGAGCGATAAGGGAAATTTGGCAGTATGAATGGATGCCGTAATCGAGCATACACACAAAAAAAATCGCATCATGTGCAATTATTATTTCATAATTTGTTTGAATTTTGAAGTGAAGGGTGAGAAAGTCAATAGCTTGCGGTTGGGTTACTCGGCAGTAACTTGCTTGTTACCGCTCGGACTGTGCGGCCAACAACTGTGATCCACTAATTGTTATACTCTTTACCCATTGAAAAGGAATAAGCAACAAAGGGTATATATATGATGAATATGCAACAGTCCGAAGAAGATATCCCATAATCTATGTTACAACTTTACTAGCATTCTCGAAATATATTTATCGAAAACAGTTAATTTATAATATTCCGATTACTAAAATAATTGTTAGTGCATTGCCTATTTAATAAAAACATTTTTTTAACACGTTTTTTTTATCGGCTCGTACGAAATACATATTGAGGATTACGGATACCGTTCAAAACAAATTGATGTTTTATTTCAGTAACTCCATTCATTCTCCCAAAAATGTATAAATATATAGATCGAAATAGCTTATCAAACCCTATCTCGTAGATTATACGAGCTAGAGACACAAAATATAAAATTCTATATAGGTTTACATAAAGTACATATAGTATATTTTTTATATTTACCGATTTCTTAAGAACAGGTTTTTTTTTAATGGAATCGGTTTTTATATTTATATACGCATTTAAAAGTCATCTTTGCTACAGAATATTGCAGCTTGCAGGGTATCAAATAGTCAGTTATTCTCGGCTAAAGAAGTCGTAAGTTGTTAATCGCTTGTTTATTGTGCATATTTTAGTGGGCTTAACGCGTACAACCATGATGAGCATACATGCAGACAGCTATGAATATAAATAATCATACATACGAACTTTTTGTTTGTTTGGACCGCCAGACTAGCAGATATCGTGAACCCACCTTAAACACACACAAACACACTCTTGATCGGTATGTTGCGAGGGGGGTGCGGTTCCAAAATCCGAAATAATCTCAATCTATAGCGTATGCTTTACGATAACATATTAAATCAAATTCGGTGGCTATAGCGCTTATAGTTTTTGAGATATGATAAAAAGAAAACGGGTCAAAAAACCGATAAATATCGATATTAAGAAAAATAAACCAAGCTTCAACTCTCTAGCTTTAATTGCTGTGCTTGCTGTCTATTGGCTCGTCAAATTTTACCACATGTTTTGTTTAATAATATCTGCGTTACTCATGTCGACTAAATTTCGTGTCTCAATCTCGTGTAATCTACGAAATAAGCTTAACAAGTTTTAGGTTGAAGATTTTTATCTTCATATATATATAAAAACCGATTTAAAATTATTATAATTTTTACTTAACCGGTTCATTAACAAGCACTCCTGATAATGTTTTCTTTAAGGGTTCTGAGACGTAATCTTCTTGTGACTTGTGAAAAAATAACTGACTTTCTTACCCAATACCAAAATAACTGTCTCATCTATTGGCTTTTAATGCAATTCATTTATTTAAAAAAAAAAAAGTATTCCATTTTAGCCATTAAAGGAAATACTTGAGACAATGATTGCAATTTTCCAGACAATTGCCAAATGATTATCATATTCATGTCATTTTATATTCACGAATTCGAATACATTTGCATTTTAATAGGTGGAAAGCTTTAGATTGAATTATTGGCAGACTCTTCAAATTTAAATGATTTGGCTTGACATATTTATTTATTTATTTTAATACCCTGAACCCATTGTAAATGGTTTAATGGTAATGGTAAATGGTTCCGACTAGAGAATTTTACTTGTGTCTAAGTTTTTTTGTGTTGACTCGGAATTTTACCTGTTTTTTTTTATACTGTTTGCATCCCTATCAACCGATAAATGCCAACACCTACACATATGCCGTAAACATCATTTTAGCTGGAAGTACCAGTGTTCCCTCCACCGACACTCTTAAAATTCTAGGGCTTACAATCAACAGCAAATACAAATAGAACTCCCGCATTGCTAACCCCCCTAATTAAACACCTTTCATCCCCAAAATATAACTGCAACACTGCTTCTCTAATACTAATTCTAAAATCAATATTTATATCCAAATTAGACTATTACTTGCCAATCTATCCCAAATTATAAATCTGAAAACTATCCAAAACACCGCCATTCGCATAGCCCTTGGAGCTTTTCGGATCGCCGCCATAACAAATATGCAAATAGAAATAAATATAAACTCCTTAGAAGACAGACGTGACTTTTTCCTTGGCAAACTCTTCAAAACCCTCCCCGACTCCCCGCTAAATCGACTCATCGAGACCCACACCAAGAAATTAAAAAGTCCCATCACACTTGACCGTATTATTTACACTTGCACAGACCCCTAAATCCCAACAAAACCTATCCACAGTATACAATTCAATATAGACAGTAAACAAGCAATAGACATCACGCTATCTTCTCACAACAAGGCACACACCAAACCACAATTATGCTCCTCCATCAAAAACTCACTCTTAAATTAAAAATTTCTAGGTACAGACGGCTCCACACTCTTAAGATAGGCCTCCTTCCACACTACTCATATATCTATACTACTGAAACAATAGCAATCCTCGAAGCTCTGAAATTATGTTTAAAAAAACCAGGTTAATATGTCACCTGCTCGGACTCACTCTCAGCCATGAAATCAATCCTCAACCTCAAACACTCCTCTCTTTACGCGACAAACATCAGAAATGTATGGATATCCAGTCATATTGGGATACTAGGAAACGAATACGCCGACCAAAGACACAACAAGACTTCCAATCAGTTATACACCCAATCTTAACGCAAATGACATAGTACGACCCTCAAAATACAATTATTCCAAAAGCAACATCTTCTACAATTAAATTAAATACACCAGATTACGTCTAGGCCACACAAACCTTTTCCAACATACACTATATAGACAAAACTCTCACTAACACATGCCCCAATTGACATTCACCGTATTTTATTCTCATGCCCAGCTCTACAACTTCACAGATCCTCCTTTCCTCACTGTACAACCCCCATATCACCTTTCACAATATATAATAAATAATATAGTAATAATATAATAAATTTAAAAATAATTTTCAAATACTTAAACAAATCCAACATACTACACAAGATATAATGTAAGCAACCCACGCACAAAACAAACCACTTCGCGAACTTAAGGCCCTGGCAGCCATAGCTTGCCTACACAACAGTTAGTATTAAAATTTTTATTTTAAGCTAGCATTATGTAAATAAATAAATACTTGTCTTTTTATACTGGTTATACCCTGTATGTTTTGCACAGCTTTATTACTTTATTTTTACCGGTTACATAGATTATACATATTTTCGACTTAGGAGCATCGAATGTTAAGAGTCAACTACTTACCTATTGCTTTAGGATCCAGCTGATAGGGAGGTATTCCACAATGTGCAGGCGGTGGTGTTGATAGTGGGTCTCCGTTGTGGCAAAAGAATGGAGGTAATCCAATTTTATTTGCCTGCAATAAATATATATGTCTGTTGTTATTATTGTGAACAACGGATCTAAAATAATTCGAGAAGTTTTAAGAGTTGTTTTTGTGACTGTGAAATGGAGCCTACAATTACATACGTACAAAGTGTGATATTAATAAATTAAATTAAATTGAAAAACAGAACTTAGTGAGGTGCACTAAACAATTCCCAAACATCTTTAATATAAATAATTAAACTCGTCCGCTTTCCCATGCACTTTCGGTATGGACTGCGTCAGAATTAGTATGCAGTAAAAGACGAAAGGTCATTGGACTTTTGTTGACCTCCGCTATGCCTACGTTAACCTCCCAACAGAGCCAGTACAGAAATGCGCAAATAAAAAGCGAAAGAAAGGGAAACACCAGAGCGGACAATTGGTAAACAGACAGACGTACCACCTACATCACAGCAGCTCCGTGCGTCCCCTCGCCAACGACGACTTTCCCCATGCACCACAAAAAAAAAAACCATTCTTTTTGTGCATCTTTCTTTTGTTGCTTCTTTAAAAAAAATTGTGTTTAATTAAATTTATAAGTTAACTTTTAATGTTCCTAACTTTACTGAAAATATATAATATTTATATTGAATAAAAATGTTATCATTAGTGTTACTGAGGTATTGTAATGGGCTTAGAGACAGTTAACAAATAAATCAAGAAATATTGCTCTAATCACACACATTTCAACACCCCCTGCCCATAAGTCGGCGTATCAGTAGTTTATGTGCAAAATATTATGTGTCTAGCTTTAGAACGGAGGGAGATTTATCGATTAAAGCAAGTTGCCACGCCCCTAGTGGGCGTTGCCAAAATATCTTAACACCTTATCTGACGCGAGTATATAGATATTCTAAGTTTCATTGGGTTTGTGCAATATCCGTTTTACTGTCCGTCTGTTCGTATGAACGCCTTTTTTTCGCCGCTATTGAAGCTAGAGACTTGATATTTGGAATATATATTCGCGTCAGATAAGATGTTGAGGTTTTAGGAGCGCGCCCATTGGTGGCGTGGAAATTCGTTAAAATCCTTATCTTGGGGCGGGTAAGCCGCGAAAATCCATCTCTCCCACAATTTTAGAGCTAGACTCACCAAATTTGGAAGCAGCTTTCTGATAACCTCTTCTAAATATAAATTGGGCTTAGGCCCACTTCCGACCCCACAAATTACGTGTTTCCAAAATACCAAAAATAATTTAAACCGTGAACAAGTACTGCGCAGTTTGTTACACCCGACTGCAATGTTCTTTCTTCGGTTGAAGTTTAGGTTTATTTGATTTTTGTTCAACCAATTCCGTATAACGTTTATAAGACGTGTTCTTTATCAAGAAAAACTATATTGTATAGGTAAATAAACAAAAAAACAAAACGACTTGTTATACTTAAATATGTTTTCATTTTGTAACTTATGGAGTGGAAAGTTTTTTCAAACTTTTTATATTTTATTCATCGCAATTTATAATTGTAAAACATATACAAGCACATAAAAAAATCTTGGCCCTCTATGTCACCGCCCTGACTATGCCCATGTGTTTATGTATAAAGTCTATATTGGCGTATGTGTGTGTGTGTGTGTGTGTATATATACATATGTGTAAGTTTGTTTCGTATTATCACTGATGTTGTTGCCGTCGTACTTGTTGTGGCTTGATGAATAAAACTACAAAAACAACATGCAAACAACACAACAGCAACAACAATAATAATAACAGGCAGCAGCAGCTACAAAGCAAGCGAGTCAGCGAAACCGAAAATATGTCTTTGATGTAGCCGCCGCTAAACGAATATAAAAAGTGCCGCCAACGCCGCGGCTTTCCCACTGTTTCAAGCGCTCACCCCTCACGCCCGCCGGTGCTGACGCTGCACCACCCATGGTGCTGCCGATAAACGTATGTGTGTTGATTCGACGTCTACTTGGGCTTTCATACCCTGAACCCATTGAAAATGGGTAAAAAGGGTATATTGGTTTCGTGCAAATATATGCAACAGGCAGAAGAAGGCATCTCCGACCCCAGAAGGTATACAAATTCTTGGTCAGCAGCTATAGCCGTTGACCTAGCCGTGTCCGTCTGTCTGTCCATCCATGCATTAACGCGTCGATTTCAGAGGTTACAAGAGCTAGAGAGCTGAGCTTGGACTTTTTAAGCTCGTGTATCCCACACGCAGATCAAGTTTATTCCAAATGATCGATAACTCGCCTGGTTTTCTTATCAGTATTTATCGGCATTTCGAGCATATCTCTGAAAATTTAAGAGCTAGAGCTAACAAAACTGGTTTAATATGTTTTCAGCAACAATACGCACATTATAAATATTTCGGATTTTGACTAAGTCAAAATCCATTCAGTCAGCTGATTTCAATTTTTTTAAAGTGAATCAAAATCAGTTGACGCAGTCCGTAAATACAGTTATGCACAAAGAAACAGCTCAATTCATTTAAACTAATTATTGCCCACATTGTCAAGAAACAAATACAAAAAAAAAAAACTGACTGGCAATCCTAATTTTTCAACTTAAACGTATGAATGTCTAATTTAAGATTTTAGGATATGTACACCAAATAAAAAATATCTTGCAAAAACGAATTATCCCAGATATGCGGCATATACCAAAAGTTGCGGAAACTCAATGCATACAACATATTAAACATTTATCAAAATCGTTGGCGCCGTTTTCTTTTAAATTATCAAAATGTGCAATTGAAATCTTTTTCACCTGTAACTTTTTACCTGCGTACTTAGAAACAAAAAGAAAAACAAGTTACGCCTAAAAGCTCGACTGTAAATTCTCCTAAACCATAAATTTAATTTTTCGATATTTTCATTATTATCGATATAAATCGATTTTAAGATTTGGTTTTCTAAGATCTTCTTCGAGATCAAAGACTATATGTACTCGTAAGACATATAGACGCATTTTAGGAATATTTCGGATTTTCAATACTTCCACCTCACTTGCCCGAAATATCAATAAACGAAATTCAAGTACTACAGACTTACGCTTTGGTTTGTCTATAGATCTAAATGCTCTTGTTACTGCTGAAAATTTCATACCGATTAGCAGCAGCTGAGAGTAAAAGGCGCAGCAATATGTATGTGCGATATTGTGAAACCAAAGGTGTTTAAATGTATGCAACGACAGATAGCCGCAGGGTTTAGGTATCTTCTAAGCGGAGACTCCCGACTAGAGTCATCTTACTTGTTTTAATTACCGCAATATATTCTTTGAAAGATTTCGCTTTAGATAATAAGTTTGCTGTATCGACCAGGTTATGCATCTAATAACGTACACCTCACCTATTCATAAAATCATCGATTTTAAGGAACAATTATATATCCTGTTGTATATCCTGTTTTTAAAAATCGAGATATGGAAATGGGCTTTAACGCAGAAAATGAATTTCTTTAGATGATGCTGTAAGAATGAAATTGGACGCCATTGTCTAAAAGTGAACTGCAGCGGAAGAATTGGGGGTTGTTTTTTTTGTCTCTCATTAAAAGGCACATCAGCATCAGCACTCAGCATTTTGGGTGGTTGCTTGTTGCTGCTGTTTAGGACTTGTAGTTGTGGTAGTCGGCGCGCTTTTTTTAGATTGCTTCCTGGATTCGGAACACCGCACGCACACTGCTAACAGGTCTCTGTTTATGTGTGCGTGCTTGTGTGTGTTTGTGCGCGCGTGTGTAGTGGATGTGAGTCCGTTGATTATGTTTACATATGTGAGGCAGAAAGAGAGCGAAAGAATGAGAGTCCAATTTTGTATACAGCAAGAAGGCCTGAAAGTTCTACCACCAAAGTACAGCGAACCGATAGCAGCCGACATCAGATACAGCCCAGGAGGGTGGAGCAAAAAAGCGCTCCGTACTTTAGGGGTGTTGCACTGCGCCGTAGACTTTGATTAAAGAGATTTAAATTTAAATATTTTTAAAATCGATTTAGTCAAACACATAATTACATGGATTATCTATGCAAATGCTTAAGAATGAAGCATGATATTTTAAATCCTGGACTTCATTGTTAAAATTATTTATAATGATTTCTATACAGAAAACGGTTTTTACTGACTGCATTTTGAATTTATATTGTTTAAAATTGTTCTGCGGTGAAACTTTTTTTTTTTTTTTGTAATATTTTAAAGTCTGGATATTTTTTTTTTGCTTTTTTTCTGAAGTGACCGTGCATTTTTTAAAATCATTTTTCGAGAATTTCTAACTATATTTTTAAAATTTTTACGCTTTCTGAAAGCTTACTAATATATCTTTTAATCAGTCATACGCACTTTAGAATTTAAATTATTATTTTTTGAACTATTCATTTGGAATTAGGAAAATTATGATTTTTTTGTGGTCTATTTTTTACGATTTTTTGATTTTAAAACTCGGGGAAAAGTTTCTGTTTCTCACTCATTTATTTACATAGTTGTGTTGTTTAAGATATTAATCATTTAAATCTTGCGCTTTGGCTTGTACATAGACTTGGATGCTTTTATTAACTGAAAATTTCATTACGATCATACTCTTAGTTTAAAAGTTATTCAAGAATTAATTTTTAACGACAGCTCGACGCTGGGTTCAGGGTATCTCCTAGTCGGGCACACCCGACTAGAGCCATCTTACTTGTTATTTTAGATTTTGTTTAATTGAAAAATCTAATTTTTTTTTTTTTTTTTTTAATAAAGTATTTGCTTTGGGACATATTTTTCCATTAATAAATTAAATTTAATCAAAATGAGAATCTGCACTTATGCAACTTTGCAGTTGGTTTCCTCATCATAGTAAATAAATAAATTAATAAAATTTTAATATTTTTCTTAGATAATATTATAAAAAAAAACGTTTCTATATTAAGTTATCATTTGTTTTGTCATGGTGGACCTTTCTGTGGAAATGCCCATATACGCTTTTATTTTTAATTTATAAATGCATTCGACCATTTGTTTGGGGCTGACCATTTAAAACGTCATTTTCTTAACTATAACTTATCATAGCAGACGCCAGCAAAAGACACTTTAAGTGAGCCTGTTGCTGCTGAAAAGCTCCTTTTATGGTTTAGGATGTTTGCTGAAGGTATTGTACTTAACCTTCCTTTGTTATCTTTGTCTGAAATGGGACCCTGACAGAACTTCTTGACAAAACTAATGTTGGACAAAAAAAAAAAAAAATAAAAATCCCCCCATGAAGTAAAATTACTCAGCCGAGCATTCAGCAAGCTGACCCAGCAAGTTTTTTGCGTGTTTTTCTTTTCCGCTTGGCGTTCCGGCTTGCGCAATAGTACTCTGAGCAAATACGACATTCGGAAGATAAACGCCGAAAATTAAATTGACACTACCTTCAATTGGCGTCAACCCATCAGGTTGTTAGCCTAACTTAATATATCCGTTTCTAATCCGAACGCATAGACGACATTAGTCAACAGTCTTGCAATCAATGAATTAGGTAATATTTAGTTAATCGAATTGTTTATTGGTTAGCTCGATTTTCGACATTAGATTTTTAGATTTTCCGACAAAGTGTAATAACATCTTAAACCGTAAAACGTAATTTCCAACTGGTACGTTAGTTAACATACATTTGTTTTGGCTAAGTCAATTGATTGCACAGTGAATGAATATAGTGCTGTCCGTTACTCACGCCTGCAACGTTGATTTTATGTTAGAGGAAATGGGTTTGCCGGAAATATTTTTGGATATAATCAATTCTAAGTTGCGGGAATTAGTATATTTTTAAACTCGTTCCCGAAGTGAAACTAGTATATTGGGTTTGTGCAATGTCCGCCATGCTGTCCGTCCGACTGCGCGGGTGAATGCAACTTTTTTCGGGGGTATATTAACAAATATCAAAACTAAACACCATTTGACAAAGAAAGCACATTCAAGCCCCAAAATTTCCGATAAACAATTTCGTGATGAAGGATTTTTAATTTAATATATGAGCGTAATTTTCATGATGTAACAAGATCATTCAAATCTGTATACAAAACAAAGCGCAAGTCGGTAGTACTTTTATTGGATTTTTTTTTGAGATATGCTAAGATAACCTAGTCTTATTGTCGCAGTATTGAGTGGCAATGAAAATGGAGTAAATTAAATAAACTGGCTTTCGTAGTCTTTAGGATCAGATTCATGCATACATACTGGCCGATAGACATTCTTTTACTTTTAACAAGCATTTGCAGCGCTGCAGTATACCCCTTTTTGTACGCTGAACCTATTGAAAACCGGTAAAAAGGGTATCACGGTTTTGTGCAAATGTATGTAACACGCAGAAGGAGGCATCTACGGACCCATAAAATGCATTTATTCTTGGTCAGCAACAATAGCCGAATCTATTTAGCCATGTCCGTCTGTAAGAATGCAGCCGCTATCTAAAGTGCGCAGCTTGTGTAATTTCGAGAATGTTCAAATGCATTCGAGGCTGGGTCAGGGTATCTCCTAGTCCGGCACTCCCGACTAAAGCAATCTTACTTGTTTATCCATTCAATTGGTTCGGGTACAAAAAGGGCGACAAACCTCCCCTAATAACCTATCGACAGAACTTTATGTGTAATTACCGTTGCGCTGCACTAAAATTAGGACGTTACACTTTTATTTGAGTGTTTTTTAATAAGTACGTGGTATATTGTCATCCCCTGACTCCCTTTTGTTGTATTACACAGTGCTAATAAATTGATCCGCCCCTAAAAAAAAGATAGCCCCTAGCTTACGCAGACTTCCTTATGTCTGTAATTATCGAGAGTAGCAGTGAAAAGTGTTATAGTGATAGCGGACATAACAAAGTGTGCAAAAACGGCTTTTGAAGTTTTGCCGCGAAAGGTAATCAGATCGGGTTATATACCGATCGAAAGGTATCGTTTAAACTAGAAAAACATACCATAACATATGATAGCTCATCTGGTTCATAAGATATGGAGCTGTAACTGATTCTAAAAAAATGTAAATTTTTGGGGCTGGAGTTGGATGCTTACAGAAATTCGTTCAGGCATATAGAAATTTGTGTTTTGAATACGCATCGAGTAGCACCTCGCTTATTCAAATCCGATATCAATACAAGTTTATCATTTTTTTTCGATATCTTGCTCCGTTTCATTATTATCGATAAAAATCGATTTTAAGACTTGGTTTTCTTGGCATATCTCGGAGATTATAAGAGCTAGAGCCATCAAATTTCAAAGTTTAATATGTGCTTGTAAAGGATACGCAGATTATGAATATTTCGGATTTTGGATACCTCCCCACATTCGCCCCCCCATATCAAGAAAACGCAAATCACTACTACAGATTTGCGCTTTGGTTTGTACATAGATTTGGATGTTCTTATTAAGCACTGAACATTTCATAACGATCATACTCTTAGTTTAGAAGTTATTGAAGAGGTAATTAGTGCGGGGTCAGCGCAGCCGATGTGTAAAGTGCGCAGCATGCTGCGTGTGTTTTGTGTGTGTGTGTGTGTATGTGTGACTTTGTGAATGTGTGTATGAATGGAAAGAGGTTTAAATGTATGGAACAGCTCGCCGCTGAGTTCAGGTTATCGCTTAGTCGGACACACCCGACTGGAACCATAATACTTGTTTTTTTAATTTAATTTAGCGCAAAGAAAACCCTGAATAGTGAAAAAATTATTATCCTTGCCAATACGCGCATGAAAAACAAGCTTATGAGAATAAAATTACCCTTACAAAACACGAATACGAATACAATGTATGCCAGATTACACTTATTCAGTGAATTGATTTGCTTTCTACTCGCCTCCGCCCCCACATACATATATATAGATAGGAATATGTATGTATGTGTGCAAGCTACAAGCATTTTTTTAATGCTCTTACAGCGATAAGTCTTCTTATGATTTATGGTTTTTAAGAATAAAAACGCGGTAAACCCAGTGTGGACTTGTGAAAATCTGTCTGCAGAAAAAAACAAAAACAGAAAAATATTTGAATAATTTCAAACTTGGGCGAAAACGGATAACATTTTAAGTATATAACAAGATGGCTCTAGTCGAGTGCCCCCGACTAGGATACCCTGAACCCAGGGGCGAGCTGTCGTTACATACTATTAAAGCTCTTTGTATTCATACACACATTCACAAAGTCACACCCACACATACACACACACGCACGCAGCAAGCTGCGCTACACATCGGCTGTGCTTGGCCCCACTATAGAAAATGAATTCTTGAATAACTTCTAAGTTAAGAGTATGATCGTTATGAAATTTTCAGTGCTTAATAAGAGCATCCAAATCTATGTACAAGCCAAACCGCAAGTCTGTAGTATTTGATATGGGGGGCGAATGGAGTCAGGTATCCAAAATCCGAAATACTCATAATCTGCGTATCCTTTATGAGCACATAGTATTTGATAGCTCTAGCTCTTATAGTCTCCGAGATATGCCAAGAAAACCAAGTCTAAAAATCGATTTTTATCGATAATAATAAAACAGAGCAGGATATCGAATAAAAATTATGAACTTGTACTGCGTAATGATTAGGAGAATCTATAGTCGAAAATTTTACTTATCTAGCTTTTGTAGTTTCCGAGATCGCTGCGTTCAAACAGACGGACGGACGGAGAGACGGACATGGAGATGCTTCCTTCTCCCTGTTACAATTTACCAGGAAATTTCAAAATGTGTAAAAATTTAAATAATGCATTTGAAATTTTGAATAATTTTTCCACAAGAAACTTTGTACATGTAGTGCTTATAAACCCTAAGAGCCAGAATTAAGTAGAAAGAGCCAGCAAGTTGAAAGTAGGCAGGTATGAAGATGGACACACTTGCCGAGAGCTGCACCCTTTTGGCACCGATTGTGCTTATTCCTTCCAAAAGCCCTGAGCTATGGAAAATTGATTAATAAATAAGTTGTGTGTCTCTTATTATCATAATTATAACTATGTGACATTTGCAGAGCTTAAATATGATTTAGGTTACAGTACTTACCATAGTTACTGGCAGTCCACCGGGCGCACCATTAGCATATGAGTACGGTGACACCAGGTATCCCATATTGAATGTAGGTGTATGAGGCTCGAGTTTATCTGCAATTAAATAATGGTACAATTTATTTATCTTCTAATTTCTTATAAAAATTATTAGATACATATTATACTAGTACTGCCACCGAGAATGATCGACTGGGAGAAAGCGGCTAGCAATATATACGTAAACTTTTGAAGTTTTGCTACGATATCTCGATCAGATCGACTGATACCGATCGAAAGGTATCGTTTAAACTAGAAGAAAAACATAACACAACATGTGATAGATCAACTGATTCATGAGATATATATCTGTAAACTATTGGGAAAAAATTGACATTTTTGGATCTGATGGCGCCGTTGGAGGCTTTCAGAAATTCGGCCAGGTATACAAAAATGTGTGTTTCGAATACGCGTCGAATAGTACTTCACTTATTCAAATCCGATAGCTCGTTCAATAAAAATAAAGCCTGTTTTCACATCTTGCCGACAAAGTCGACTGTAGTTATAGTACACTTTAGACTAAAACCTTGAACTATTTGCACTCCCTCATCTTGATTTTAACATAACATAACATATAAAATTTTTAACAATGTGACATCTCGGGCCCCTCAATGGGTCACACTCTAATAAGACTGCCAATTTGAGTAGAACATGTTGCCAATCATTTCAAAAAAGTTGTTTGACATTCGAGTGTGAATTTTGCATTTTTTTTGTGAATTGACCAAGTAAAATAATGTCTCGGAAGAATTGGAAGACGTGCAAAAACAAAATTTCAACTACGTTGTCATATTCACCTTTGAGCGAGTTGGCAACTCTGAAAACTGAACCAGGTTGCCATATTTGTCCACTCGGACGCTTTTAGGGTGGATAATCTGCCCTATAAGTTATCACCTGGATTTAACTAAATTTTTGATGTGAAAATCAAATGTCTCTTATCGAAAAATGTCTCTGTATTCACCCTGTAAGGTTGTCGGCAAGATGTGAAAACGGGTCTAAGGGTATTTAATCTTCGTATATGTATGTACATTCAACACCAGTAATAACCGCAATTAGTAAGATATGATTAGTAGCCATGATAAATTAATGAAATGAAATTGAAGAGGACGGTAATTTGTGCCACCGCGTTAATGTGGAAGTTAGACATCTTTTACGCAGAGGCTTTATTTGGCCCCTCAGTCAGTGAGCATACACAGTAAAACACATTTTGGTTCAATTTAGATTAGCACCAAAATAATAAGTCAAATTTCTTCAATAAATATTTGACTTATTATACCCGGAACCCATTGAAAATGTGTAAAAAGCGGTACAATATTAGATACATTGGTTTTGAGCAAATATATGTAACAGGCAGAAGAAAACATCACCGACACACAGATCAAGTTTATTTCAAATGATCGATAATCCACACCGTTTTCCTAAAGTCGATAGAAATCTAAAACAACCTAACATTTTTTATTTAGCGTATTTTTAGAGTACATAGTACAATTCAAGTACTACAGCCTTGTGTAGAAACAGATCGCTTCTGCGTTTAGGGTATCACATAGTCGGGCGCTCCCGACTAGAGCACTCTTATGTGTTTTTATTTTGTTTGGCTGGAAATATTTCTGAGAAACACCAAATTCGTCTGAAATGTAAACAGAAAATTTGTTACTGTGTATGAACTATTGAAGCTCATACTTTAAAAACAATTAACATAATATTCAATCAGTCAAATTAACTGAGCGACCGACATATTCTTACATATGGACAAATGCACCAACTCGCTCTCATTAATCTACTAAAGAAACTGGTAATGAACAAGTAAGAATGCTCTAGTCGGGACGGCCCGACTTGAGGATACCCTGAACCCAGCGGCGAACTGCCGTTACATACATTAAAAACCTATTTGCATTCATACTATGGAAAATGAATTCATTAATAACTTCTAATTAAAGATTATGATAGTTATAACATGATAGCTTAACAAGATGGCTCTAGTCGGGTGTCCCCGACTAGGAGATACCCTGAACCCAGCGTTATATACATTTAAAGCTCTTTGCATTCATACACAAACTCACACATCCACACACACACAAACGCACGCAGCAACGTGCGCACTTGGCACATCGGCTACGTTTGGCCCCACTATGGAAAATGAATTCTTGATTAACTTCTAAACTAAGAGTATGATCGTTATGAAATTTACACTTTTTAATAAGAGCATCCAAATCTATGTACAAACCAAAGCGCAATCTGTAGTATTTGATTTGCGTTTTCTTTGATGGCTCTTATAGTCTCCGAGATATGCCAAGAAAACCAAGTCTTAAAATTGATTTTTAACGATAATAATGAAACGGAGCAAGATATCGAAAACCTGTTAAACTTGTACTGCGTATGTATTAGGGGAATCTATAGTCGTTTAGTTTAGGATTTTAGCTTTTGTAGTTTCCGAGATCGCTGCGTTCATACAGACGGACAGACGGACATAGCTCAGTTCGTCGTGCTGATCAAGAATATATATACTTTATGTGGTCGGAGATGCTTCCTTCTGCCTGTTACATACATTTGCACAAAACCATTATACCCTTTTTACCCATTTTCAATGGGTTCAGGGTATAACAAGAGCATTTAAATCTATGTATTAACCACAGACAAGTACTTGAATTAAGTTTTGTTGGTTATGTGGGGATAATGGGCTGGACGTAACCAAAATCCAAAATATACATAATCTGCGTATCACTTACGATAGATCTTATAGATAATGGATATGCTCGGAAAATCGGAACAAAAAACCGATAAATACTGATAATAAGGAAACGGAGTGAGCAATCGATCAATTGAATCAAAATTGATCTGCGTGTGGTATACACGAGCCTAAAAAGTCCAATTTGCACAAAACCATTATACCCTTTTACTCATTTTCAATGTGTTCAGGGTATAATCAGATTTTCTGATGTCCAAAATTGCCCACAAATTTTGGTTAACGTTCATATCGGGCGACTCTGCCGGTGGTTGCATAACATGGGGGCAGTTCCAGATCAGCCGTGTCTGTACAGTACCCGACTTATGATTCGGGTCATAGGTAAAATCTGAAGACATCACGAATGCCCAGATTCTCCGAACTTTCATGAAATTTTTTTTTTTTCATTTCCTGGTAATGAACTTGTCCATTGTAGTCTCAATAAATTCCAACTTTCCAACGCCGGCTGCCGGAAAAATCCTAAAATCCTTGTTTAAGTGCTCCTTAGCAAATTTTAAACGGCAAGGCTCTTGCGCGCTATTCTGCCTTTAAAATCATGCTCCCAGAGAACAGAGCGAATAGTTTCTGACCTCCGCAACTCTGGCTCCACTTCACGGACCACCTTTGAATCCGATAGTTTTGGATTTTCGTTGAATTAAAATTTTGTTGGGAGCATTTCTTCCCTTATTGTGGGCGAACAAGTTCTCACTACTCAATCGTCGTACGTGCCATTTCGCAAAACAAATTTTTCTGCAAGACCTACTCACAACAAGATGGCTGTAGGCGGGAATACCCGACTAGTAGATACTCTGCACCCAGCATACATTTAATTAAGCCCCTCTGTATTGATACACACGATACCACAGTTGCACTTACTAAAATAAAATACAAATAAATAATAAAAATTAAAGATCACGTGCCGTTGTATGTGCCGTAGTTGTGAAATTTCTGGCAACATTTTCACAAAATAGGAATCTATATCTTTTAAATGTCAATTGCAGTTGTTCTGCGATGTCCCAGCATTTAGTTGCACATGGGCCAATAAGTGTGTTAAGTTAAAAAAATAAATAAAATAAATAAACAGGGTATATAAATTACTTTTTTTTTTTTGAGAAGGCAACGTTTGCACTTATTTTTTAAATTTTTAAACATTTACTAGACAATTAATTAACTTGAACGTATTGAGAGTTTAATGACTAAAGCATAGAAAAAGCCACAACCGTTACATTGCAACATAACGGATCATTGCTAAGCTGCGAAAAAATTGGTTGAAAAATGCTGATATTCTTTTTGGTTGCTTTTTTGGTTTTTAATTGTTATAATATATTTAAATAAAATATAATAAAAAAAAAATTAAGTCATATTTAATAAGTTAAAACATTAGACTAAAAACCTGCATTTAAATCATTTTCATATATTTTCAAGTTTAGATCTTATAGCTCCTTAAAGTTTTGGTAGGTACTGGTTGAAATAAGCTGTGAGCAACTGTATGTATGTATGTATGTACGTCTGATATTAACATCGAAGAATATCAGAGTCGTATCATTAAATAATTCACAGCTTGTTAGAAAAGCAAGCACAAAAACGACACGCTAAAATACCCTAAAATGATGATAAAAACAAGGATAAATACACAAAACAGACTACAAAAACAAAAAGGAAAAAAACCAAAATATATCTTAAATCAAAATGTTAAGGAGGAGAAGGAAGCCGTAAACACGAAATGAGAATTAGCCAACGCACACAGCAGCAGCAAAGAAGGTACGAAAAGTAATGGGTAACAAAATAATCCACGCGTTCTCGAGACAACAAGCGTCTGCCAGCTAGCAAGAACTTCAAACATCAACAGCAGCACACTAACAATTTCAACGCCGGCAGCGGCAGCACAAACGAGACTGAGTCGATTCTACGAAAACTCATTAATTTCCAAGGATACACAATACTATGGCAGACGTACTTGGGAATATGTATGTATATACATATATATATATATATATATATATATATGCATACACACATACGAATAACAAACATACAAGCAGTTTCTGTATGGAGAAGTAAAAGAAGAAGAGGAAGAAAAAAGGGGTACATATGTATGTATGTATACATTTTCACAAGCATTCATACATACATACGTATGTCAACACACATACAAACATGCTTGCACACATTTATTATTTGTATACTTAAGAAATAAAACTGATCGCTGCACAGTGGGAAATGAAACTCGATATTGTTACATAATCTACCAATATTAATATATTTTCACTTCAAAAATCATTAATATTTTTGAAAGTTTTCACATAGTGTGGTTATCTATTAACTGTTTCTGTTCAAAATTATTAAACGGGTAGTATTATATAATATATAAACTATATAGTGATATTTAATGAAAACAAAAGTTATGCTTATTTTTCAAATTTACTCTTGACGCTCAAATTTGTATTTTAAAAAATTTAGATTTCTATATTCGGTCACGAAGTGAAACTAGTTATACTCGTTCATAAAGTGAAATTAATATATTGGGTTTGTGCAATATCCGTCGTGCTATCCGTCCGTCCGGATGAACGCAATATTTTTCGACGCTATTGAAGCTAGAGACCTAAAACTATTGATATATTCTTATAGTTATCTGCTTCAAAGTATTAAGATTTTTGTGCCACGCCTACTGGCAGGCTGACATATCGATAACATGTCGATACACCTAAAATCGCAAATCGATAAAAAAAAAGAAGTGAATAGTTCCCACATTTATAAAGCTAATCACCCAATTTTGTATAGATTGCTGGTGACCTCCTCCAAAGATTATGACTGACATCCCGGCCACGCCCACTAGAACAAAGAAAATCGATGAAAATCTATTTCTCCCACAATTTTAGAGCTAGAGTCACCAAATTGAGTAAGCAGTTTTTTGATGACCTCCTCTAAATATAGAGCCAACATATCAAGCGCTTAGGTTGTATATAGATTTGGATGCTCTCATTAAACAATGAAAATTTCAAGCCGATCATACTTTTAGTTTAGAAGTTATTCAAGAATTCATTTTCCATAGTTGGGCCAAGCGCAGCCGATGTGTAAAGTGCGCAGCTTGCTGTGTGCGTTTGCGTTTGTGTATGTGTGTATGTTTGACTTTGTGAATGCAAAGAGGCTTAATGTATGTAACTACAGCTCGCCGTTCGATTCAGAGTATCTCCTAGTCGGGCCCACCCGACTAGAGCCATCTTACTTGTTTAATGCTCACAGTGTTCAGACACAGACGTTGTAATCTCATAAAGCCGTCATATTTTTTAAAGCTCCAACGTGGGATTAGTAACTACAAATTTCATTTACATGAACATATATACATATAAGTATGTTAAAGCATAAATCTATATGTACATATGCACAATTCTTAATGTTTCACATTAGGTAGCGCCTGACGCCCTTAAAAATATCCCTTCTAAAGCTGCGACCTCCTACGCCCATGGCTGATTACGCCTCGTTGTCTTTTTATACACTAAACCCATTGGGCAATGGGTAAAAAGGATATAATGGTTTTGTGAAAATGTATGTAACAGGCAGAAGGAATCATATCCGATAAAGTATATATATTCTTGATCAGGACGACGAGCTGAAACGATTTATCCATGTCCGTCTCTTCGTGCGTAAGGACATCGATCGCAGCGATCTCAAAAACAACAAAAGCTAGAAACGTAAATTTTTCGAATATAGATTCTGCTAAGCCATACGCAGAACAAATTTTCCATTTTGTTCGCTATCTTGCTCCGTTTCATTATTATTGGTAAACATCGAATTTAGGACTTGGTTTTCTTGGCATATCTCGGAGACTATAAGAGCTAGCTTCACCAAATTTAATATGTGATCGTAAAGGTTAGGCAGATTATGAATATTTCGGATTTAGGATACCTCCCTCCATTCGCCCCCATATCAAATAAAACGCAAATCAAATACTACAGACTTGCTCTTTGGTTTGTACATCGATTTACATGTTTTTAGTAAGCACTACAAATTTCAAAAATGGTTGCTGCCTGCGTTTGTGTGTGCGTGTATGTGTGACTTTGTGAATGTGTGTATGAATGCAAAAAGGTGTAAATATATGCAACGACAGCTCGCCGCTGGGTTCAGGGTATCTTCTAGTCGGGCACACACTACTAGAGCCATCTTACTTGTTTTTTTTTAATGCTCGGAATGAACATTGTTTCGCAGAATCTCCTTCAATGGTCAAAGAAGTAAAGGTAAAAAGCTCGTTAACTGTTTTTTTATGGGCTTTAAAAAACGTCGACGGCGACGGCAACGGAGACGGCGACGCGTTGTTAACAAGTTATGTTTAGCACAACGCAGGCCCGTCGTATTCGAAGGCTACTCCGACGAAAGGCACATATATACATACATGTATACCACATACATATTTATGTATGTATGTATGTGTGCATATGTATTTACATATTTACATCTTATCGCTATTTATACATAAGCCTGTACATATGCACATAAACACATAAGTATACAAGCACATACACATAAAATCAATAACTTTCCAATATCTTTGCTTTGTTTGTGTTTAAATTTAACTCTTATTTCAATTTTTCTATCAGAAAATGTTCTTTATAGGACTTACATAAATATGTGTTTACAATACGTAATCCAAAAAAATCCAAGTATCAAAAGTCTTATAATACTAATGAGTATTTTCTACTTAAAGAATTTTGTTTACGATTGGTTAAGAAATAGAAATAAAATAAATAAATAAATAATTAAATAATATATAAAAATAAATAATTGTTTAATTAAAGATATTTAAGAACAAACCGCTACGAGTTTATGTTAATAACTGTACTTTTCTCTAGGCGTATCTTTTATTTGTACACACATAACTGAAAATTTTGAAAAATATTAATTGTAAAGCTCCTGGCAGCTCACACAACGTTACATTTTAAATTTGAAATAATTTTTGTTTAATTCGTGAATGTAATTCTAAAATGCATACTTCCTATTTATTCAATTCTAGTCTCTTACCGACAACTGGACATGTATTTTAAACTTGTCGAAAATCCACTCTCTGTTGGAAATTAAGAGTGTAAGGTTGTGGTGCGAATTCAATTTGCATCCGTATGGCTTCAACATAATTTTTAAACATTATAAAATAATGAATACGACTAAAACTCTATATACTTCAGTAGTCTGACCAATTCTTCGTAGACTTTTAGTAATAAATCTTCCAGCTCTTTCTGGTCGTAGAACCATGCTTGGTGTAACAGAAATTTACAGAAACTAATTAATGGGCAAATTGATTCTACCGAACTGAGCAGTCAGCAGAATTACCGCTTTCTCTTCAAACCTCTAATATATAATATATATCCATAACCCATTTTGGATCTTATGTTCTGATTATAATAATAATACCTAGTTTTACAAATCTACTCCTCTGTCATCTGTCTATTTGTTCGAGATCTTCGTCACCGAACGTGATGCCCTTGCATGGTATCGTTGGGTCACTTGAAAGTACTGCCGTTAGTACATCTACGTCCAATATAATATAATAGAACGTGATCTAGCCGACAAATATACGTATTGTTTTTTATTCGATTCGCATCACACATTTTCAAATCTTTGCAAAATCAACTCATGCACTTTCTATAAATCAATCCTTTTGCTTGGGTGCTTTAAGAAGAAAACAGATTTAAATTGAGGCAAAATCATATCTCCCGGTCAAAGCCGGGTAATACTTGCCAGCAAACAGTAAACAAAGAATTAATTCATGAAATTTTGTTCACTCAGTTTGAAGTTTGTATGTACACATGCACATACGAATATATTAGTGTATATGTGTTTGTGTATGTGGTGTTTGTAGGTGTATGTAGGTGACACACAATTCTGTGTGTTGTTGTTATACCCCAAACCCATTCAAAATGTGTAAAAAGGCTATGCTGGTTTTGTTTCAATGTATGTAATAGGCAGGAGGATGCCTCTCCGACCCCATACAGTATATCAGGACGACGAGCTTAGTCGATCTAGCCATTTTCGTCCGTCTGTAAGAACGGAGCGATCACGGAAGCTACAAAAGCTAGGAACCTAATCTGCTTGACCATAGATTCTCATATAGTATACGCAGAACAAGTTTATAACTTTCGATATATTGCACCGTTGCGTTAATAACTATAGGAATCGAATTTAAGACTTGGTTTTTTTTAGCATATCTCGGAGACTATAAGAGCTAGAGACACCAAAGGAGTTTAGTAAAGCATACGCAGATCAGGAAAATTTAAATTTTTAAATACCTCACCCCACTCGGCCCAAATATCAAAAGAACACAGCTCAAGTACTACAGCCTTGCGCTTTGGATTGGACATCGATTTGATACCGCTTTTTAATATATACATATATATTTTATAAGAAATATATATATAGATTAATATGTACATAGATTTGGATGCTTTTATTAAGCACTACAAATTTCATAACGATCATACTCTTAGTTTGGAAGTTATTCAAGAGTTCTTTTTTCATTTCATTTGTGTGTATGTGTGACATTGTGAATATGTGTATGAATGCAAAGAGGTTTAAATATATGTAACGACAGATCGGATACACCTGACTAGAACCATCTTACTTGTTTTCACTATTTAGTAGTTCAGTTTCTACCTACTATATAAAAAAGATATATATATATAAAAAATCCATCAAACAAAATCTAATATAAAGCGACACTATTCTGCCACATTTTAAAATTAGTGGCATGAACAACTTTTCCAGGTTTCGCTGACTTTTGCTTTTTATAGATGCGCACGAAAACGACTTCCGTTTTTTGTCCTGTGCGAATCGTTTTTTTTTTTTTTGGTTTCACCTTGGAGCTTGGAGGATTACGTCTGCCGTCAACATTACCACTGAATATGGTGCTCTCAAACAACTATTAGTTAAAGTAACAGAATATATGAAAATGTGTTTTACTTTAACTTTTTCTTCACTTTAAAAGTGTACGACGGTCCCGTTCGACACCGTGGAAATGCCCATATAAATTTGGCGGCACGTACGGCTTGCAAACAAACTTTAAGAAACACACACAGCCAAACAAAGCTCGCAACAAGTACATAAATACATGCATGCATATTTACGTACGTACATACATATATACATATATATATATATATATGCACGCTTTATTTATATACTCGATCTTTTTATGAGAACATACACACAGACACGATACGTAAGCCGCTGACGGCCGAAAGAAAGCAAAATATAGCCAACAGAAAACAGAAAACAAGAAATGAAGTAGCGTGTCGACGAGCCGATCTGCATCACCTTGTTAGCACCATGGAACGGATGCTAAAGTTACAGTCAGCGGCGACGGAGGCAGAAGCAGCCGCAGCCGGTTACTTATCCGCCCCATACGACTACGGCTTTGCCTTCAAGTGTGAGCACATGTTTTTTTCCCGTCTTATTTAGTTTGTTTATAAAAACACTGCATGACGTATGCATACATATGTGAATGCATACATACACATGCATATACTTATGTTCATACCTACATAAGTGTGTATGCATTTTAAGCACAAGACTGCAAACCGGTTTTGAACCGTACCGGCTCGGCCCAAAAGTTCCACATACCATTATTTAACAAGTAAGAACGTTGCAGTCGGGAGTAACCGACTGCGCAATACATGTTCACGGTCTCAATTATTATTGTTATATTGGAAAAATTTTGTTTTTTTTAATAATATTTGAGGGAGGACCTCTATATTTAGAGGTTATTAAAAAAATTTGGTGACTATAGCTCTAAAATTGTGAGGTCATCGACTTGTTATCGATTTGCCAGCTTCGTAGTGGGCGTGGCACAAAAATCTTAACACTTTGTCTGAATAAGATAACTACAAGTACATATCCAAAGCTTCAAGTCTCTAGCGACGGACGGACAGCATGACGGGCATTGCACAAACCCAATATACTTGTTTCACTTCGTGAATGAGTATAAAAACTGTGCACCGAGCACAAGTCGAACTACTTACGCGACAACAGGCAAACCTACAAATATGTATATCTGAACCAAACCAAATTTAAAATAAAAGTGGTTTAGTTAAGAAAACCCTAGTAAAAAATTAAATTTTGAATTGACATTGTCCAACCCCTTAAAAATTTATAAGAATTGTCTAGAATATATATATATCTTCCTGCTGAAAATTTTAACAATAAAATTTGTTTTAATTTACATTTAATTTTTTACATTTAATCTAATAACGTGGGTTTCAAATAAAATTGGAAAGAATGTGACTAATTAATTGAATAATTATCCGTAAGTTTTTAACTTAACTTAACTTCACAAAGTTTTGAATACCTGTTATTGTGCGTTTTGAAAATATCGAAAGTATGTATCCAAAATGTAAACTATATTCGTGTACGTTCAATGAGAGCCCCTTTCAGTTGTGTTCATTTAAATAGCAGTGCCACTACTCGCAGAATCAGAGATCTCTCTCTTCTTAACATTTCTGTCGAGAAGTTTAGGTCTCTAGCTTTTGTAATTTCCGAGATCGCTGCGTTCATACAAACGGACAGACAGACGGACGGGCGGACAGACGGACATGGATAAATTGACTGAGCTCGGCGTCTTGATCAAGAATTTATATACTTTGTGGGCTCAAAGATGCTCCTGCTGTCTGTTACATACATTTGCACAAAACCATTTTACCCTTTTTTACCCATTTTTAATGGGTTTAGGGTATAAAAACAATGTGTGTCGAAATGTGAAGCGAATCGTAGAAACAGCTAAATTATCTAACAAGACACACTTTTGACAACTGGTTACAGGGATACGGAGAAAACCCTTTTTAACATGCCCATGCAAATACTTAATAAACAATAATGGTAATTAAAATCCAAATATCTTAATTCTTTCATGAACACCGAAATTACTAAAAAAAAAAAATTATACATTAGGCATGACTTTTAAGATTTTTAAAATATAACTTTTGCATTAATTTGTGAAATCACTTTTTAAAAAGTTTCAAAAATTAATCATTTAATTTAAATGGAACTTTCGTATAGATATTTAAAAATTATTTTAATATAGATGGTACCTCTACCTCTTATATTCATATATATATTCATATATATATATATATATATATATACATTGGGTAACTGATAAGTATAAGGATAACATATTATTAATGTACTTACTAAATACGGGACTGTGATCCGGCCTCGTCACTGTCTTACTGCCCTTTTCCTAGGTAAAGGAAAAATATGGATTAGAAATGTTATCTGTATTTTTGGTTCAAAGTAGTAAAAAACAAGTATGGCTATGGCTATAAGTAATGGCTCTAGTCGGGTGTGCCCGACTAGGAGATATCCTGAACTCAACGGCGAGCTGTCGTTACATACATTTAAACCCCTTTGCATTCATACAGAATACAAAATCACAGCTCATACATCTCGCGGCAAGCAGCGTACTTTACGCAAAAGCTGCGCTTGGGCCCCACTGTGGAAAATTAATTCTTGAATAACTTCTAAACTAACCAAACTAACCATCCAACTGTCAAACGTGAGTCAAAGCCTCTTGATGGGAGTATGCACGTTTATGTATATTCCAAGTTTCAAGTGTTTGTAGCTTCAATAACGCCTTGCGGAGCAACGGACAGACAACGGATCTTGTACAAAGTCAATATGCTCTTTTGATTTGCCAACAGAGTATACAAATATTCCAATAAGTTATAAGTTATAGCTAGATATCGTATGTTCGATATTATATATAATATAATCGGATATACTAAAGTTAGGTACTTGTAATAGAATTCATAACATACCTCGCTCTCCGTTAAATCAATGAGGCTTGATTTTTCTTCGACTAAAAGGTTCTCGGATGATATTTTCTCATCTTCGCGGTCGCCTTCATCCTTGAATATCTTTACTTCGTCCGTGCTGCCTAAATCATCCCCGGATGACCCATGACGCGTGTGTGTATGCGGCATGGTTTAATTCTTCCGGATGTTGGCACTACTGTGAGCGTTACTTAAATTATTTAAATATCGCCTCGCATCTGATTAATGCATAATACATCACTCCATTGAGCCATATTTGAATATCCTGGTAGACACATTTGTCATCCATGTCGCTCCAAGCGCATCCACCGGATTATTGACACACAAATTCCTTAATACGCTAACGCCAATTCAAACGCCAACATCGAAGTAATATTTTTTCCAATTGATGTCTGCAATATTTATATATCTTTATTTGTATTTATGTTTATATCAAAATTTATATTTATAATTTTACCTATACACGAGGTAACAATAGTAGGGCATTCGGCACATCGCAAAAGTTATTTTTACGTACACAGAAACTGTACCAAGTATTTTTTTTAAATTTGGAATTGTTTTATATTGAATTGAATATCCTTCGTCACAAAATTGTATATCAGAAATTTTGGGGCTGGAATGTGCTTTCGCCCCTAGGTTGTTACCTCGTGTAGAAGTGTTTTTGATATCAGAATTTTTTTTTTTGGATTACTTTTGAAAGTTTTACTTTGTCAAAAGGTGTTTAGATTTTATATTTATTGATATATCCCACTTCCATGATCAAGAGTCGATCCCATATAACTTGGCTAATAAAAAATAGCCAGACCACATAACTTCGATCCCTAATTTTAACTGAAGAACGCCTGCAATCCGCTTCTTCCATACATTTCTCCGAAAACTGTCATATAAATATATTTGCAGGATGGAGCTTAAAACAAGCATCAGAGAATAAAGAAAATTATTGACATTCACATTTATTCACATTTTATACTGATAAGCATTTTATTTGAGAAGACGCCATTCCCAATTGCAGATTGATATGGGGAAGCGCGTGCTAGAACATGAATTTTTCAAAATTTTTCACTAATAATTTAAATTTTATAATTCCGTCAACTGATATTGAATTAATTTTCATTTGATTTCATCTTTTGGTAAACATACACAAATAGCTGTTCCATACAAAATCAAAACAAAGCGGCAGAGTGGCCAGTCCGCTATCAGAAAGTTATCTGGGAACACAGATATTCAAAGTTAATATATATATGTATATAGTAAATATTATGAAATATACAACAAAGAAAATGTTTAACTTTATTTTGATATTTTTCATATAAATTTTCAACTTTAATTAGTATAATACACCATTGGCATGTTTGTTTTCGCTTTGCGGCACAACCTAAAATCAAAGTAAGTTGTTTCCAAATTTCAAACAGAATAGATGTTTGACGAAATCAAAATCCATTCCATCAGCTGATTTGAATTTTTTCAAAGTGAATCAAAACCAGTTGACGTAATCCGTAAATACAGTTATGCATAAAGAAACAGCTCAATTCATTTAATCTAATTATTGCCCACATTGTCAAGAAAGAAATCCAAAAAGAACTGACTGGCAATACTTATTTTTCCAACGCAAACGTTTGAATGTCTAATTTAAGATTTAAGGATATGTACACTAAACAAGGAATATCTTGCAAAAACGAACTATCCCAAATCTGCGGCATATATCAAAAATTGCGGAATCTCAATACCTATAACATTTTAAACATTTGTCAATATCGTTGGCGCCGTTTTCTTTTAAATGATCAAAATGTGCAATTGAAAACTTTTTTCACCTGTAACTTTGTTTCTGCGTAATTAACAGCAAAAACAAAAACAAGGTACGCCTAAAAAGTCATAAATATACCTTTCGAACAGTATACCTATATCTTCTATGGCTTGGAAACCAAGGGCGTGTCAATTTTCGCGGACCTTAGCGTTTTCCCGCCAAACTAGCGGGATTTTTCAGGGAACAAGCCCACTAAGTTCCACAAAGCCATATCAACGCTATCATACGCGAAAATGTATACCGAAATTAACATCAACTTATTCGGAAACACACAAAAAATTTATTTTCTTTACTCTTTACTTTTACACATACTTTTACTTTAGACCTTCATAGACTTGCGTTGCAAAAATAGCCAGTGCTTGTTGTCAGTTTTTTTTATTTTGTATTTGTTTTTTGACAATGCGGGCAATTATTAGTTTAAATTAATTAAGTTGATTCTTTGTGCGTGACTGTATTTAGGGATTGCGTCAACTAATTTTGATTCACATTAAGAAAATTCAAAAAAACGACGAAATGGAATTTGATCTTGAATTTGGCGCGAACAGCTGACTTTGATTTGAGGCTGTGCCGTAAAACGTAAACAAACATTCAAATTGTTTATTTAACTAAAAAAATGGAAATTTTATATTAAAAACGCCAAAATAAAGTTTAAAATTTTTGTTTTCTGGATATTTTACAATATTAATTCCTGGTATGGTGGCGACCCACTGAGAAATCCACATACCTTAAGCTGATGGAAAGGACCCAACGCCAGGCACTCGTCTGCATCACGGTGACGTTAAAGTCCACTAACTAAGGCACTAGAAACACTAATGTGTGTCAACCCCTGGGCATCCGAACTCGGCTCCTTGCACAGAAGACAGCTCAGCGTCTCTGCGCAGCTGGATATATGACGCTTCAAAGTTTTGGACACAGCTCGGTTGGTAGGGAAATGTGGAGTAGCACAGACTATATGATTCCCCGAAACAACTTCAAAGGTACAACAACGTCAATGAGACCAGAACCCTGGTGTCCGGGACTGCCCAAAAATGAATTCGGGAGTCGGGGCAGCAGTGTACTGTGCAAAGCCAAAAAGCCAAATCAGGCTGCCGTTCAAACTGCCCGATCATTGCAGCATATTCCAGGCGGAAGTATTCGCGATAAGAAAGGCAGCAGAAGTAGCCCAAGCACTACACCGAAGACATAAAGGATCAACATTTTCGGGGATAGAGCCAAGCAACAATAAAATCCTTGCAAGCATCTGCTGTTTCCTCCAAAAATGTCCTGGCAAACAGGAAAGCAGTTGATGACCTAAGCACGCCTAGAACAGTGCACATCTATTGGGTTCTCAGCCAGCGGGGCATTGATTATAACAAAATGGCAGACCGCCTATCTAAGGAAGGTGTCGGACTATCTCACGAAAACTCTGCAAATATTGAAATCATAACAAAGTCCCTATATAGCGATCTGGAAAAGACCGCCTGGGTTGCGTCTAATACAATGTGGAAAAACCCAACTAGCTGCAAAGTCTCGAAAATCATGTGCAAAACGCGGGATCAAAAACTCACCCACTTCCTCCTGCAGCTATAGACGAGACTGTAGACTAATGGTAGGAGTATTGACTAGTCATTGCGTGGCAGCAGTTCCCGCCAAGACTGGGCATTACTACAGCCGAAGGCTGTCGCAATTGTAAAGAACCAGAAGTGAAGAAACATAAGGTTTCCTAACGACCATAAGTATCCGGACCAACTTGGTCCATGTTCAACATATATATATATATATATATATATATATATATATATATATATATATATATATATATAAATCAGCCTCGGATCTGATTTTACTTTGAATATCTGTGTGTATCGTCGAAAAATTTGATATCAGAAATTTGGGGCTTAAATGAGCTTACGCCTGTAGATTGTTAGCTGCTGTAGAATCTTTTGTTTGATTATTAAATTGAGAATATAAAGTAAAATTCAAAGAAGTGCGAAACCAAATATTAGGCGCTATATTTCCCTCACAATGTTGTGAAATTGATTGGCAGCAAACACCGTTATTATGTATATATTTCCCATTATTTTGCTTACTTTAAGACTGCCTGAATGATTACACATTTAACCAAAGCTGTTAAAAGCTTTTGAAATACATACAAAAATATAAATATTAGCCCTCTACAATTAGAACTTCTTGTTTGTGAAGGCAGCTTAATTCATTTAAGTGATATCATTTATTTTTGTAAATTTCTTATTTAATCGAAAAATTTAATTTAATTTGATTATTAAGACAGTAATTTTATCAGTTTAACATTACCAATTACAAACAAAAGTGGAGAACAGATAAATTTGCAATAAAAATTTTCAGTCCTTATTTTAGAATGGTAGTGCTGAACAGAACTGGTTCTAAAATACAGATTTTGAATATCAAGGGTTTGCTGTTTGTTGCTCAATTTGCACTTATTAAAAAAATATATACGTGCCCAAAAATATATCCAAATAAACCAAACAACCAAATACAATATTTATAGAAACATATTTAGATTGATCCTTAAAGGAAAGCATCTCGGAAATATCCTAAATTTGAAGTTTTTAGCTTTAATGCCATCGACAACTTGGAATTAACGGATAGAAACATAGACCGATACATCACAAAGCTAATATACAATTTACTTTTTGTGAACAGAATATACAAATATGAAAACCAAAATACACTACTATAATTCACATAATTATCATGATAGACAGCAAAAGTCTTTATCGTCCATTTGTCTGTTTAAATGTAAACAATTCCATGCAATTAAATTTTTGTATTTAGCTTTTCATATGCTTCAGATATTACCTTTTACCGAATGTATCTATTATATAGCGTTACAAGTGTATAGATAGATAGTGGATAGATATATATAAAGCTAATGTAAAGTTGTCTTTCTGTTAGGAACTGGGAAATTCGTTCAAGTCGATCGAGTAGCTTCGTTCGTTTGTCTGTCCGTCCACAAAACGAGTCCAGATAAATTGACTCAGGTATGTTTTAACAACACCGGACTTAAACTGAACCGGTTCGAATCTGGATCTCCAGTAGCACTGTAGTCTGCACTAGGGGCGAAGCACAAATAAGTGTGCAAAAGCGGCTAGTAATATATTTTGTATAATTTGGAATTGTTCATATATTAAATGGAATATCCTTCGTCACAAAATTTTATTTCAGAAATTTTGCGGCTTGAATGTGATTTCGCCCCTAGATTGTTACCTCGTGTAGATGTGTTTTTGTTTGTTGAAAAATCATGAACTGAACCTTTAATTGAACGAGTTGTCCAAAAATCACTAAAAAAAAAAAAACACCATCCCGAACAGAAACGTTTTTTAAAAATATGGTTTAATTTGAAAGATCTTTGAAATCAAACATAAACATATTGCATTAGCTCGGAGGCAGCCTTAAGGAGAATTTGCTAAAATGTTTTAAGTCTTACCTATTTGTAGAAAACAAAAAAATGTATTTTTTTTGTATAAATAGAAAATATAATGTTTTCATGATAAACTAAAAGAATCCAACTAACCAAGGTTCGAACCAACTCATGGTTTATTGAGGCGAGACATTGGTTCGAATCGTCAGCCGAACAGCCGACAATTATTTATGGGTTTCAAGTTTTCATTATTAAGCAACCAAACTAACCAACAAATTTTTGTTTAAAATTTAATTTTTAAAACGATATCTTGACTTAGCCAGTCAAGTAAAATGCAAAGACATATAAACGAGTCCACAGGAAATTAAAGCCTTGGTACACTGCAGATCACTACTCTTTCTTTTTTATAAATCTAACTCACGCACTAATAGTTCTTTCTTCTTTTCCTAGAACCATATTTTCGACAGCTATTACAAATGAAAAATTGCTATGACAAAAATAAATACAAATAATACCAAAAACTTGTATTTTTATTTTATTCTATAAGTTTTAACCTCTTTTCCGGAAACTTCCTTATGAGAAATTAAAAAAATTATACGAAAATATCAAAATCAGCTTTTCAGAAAATGTATTAATACAAACAGGAAAAAAACAGCCTTATCTACTTATACTTATCTATCTATACTTATACCTACATATGCATACATACGTATATATCTCGCATATATCGAGAGATGTCCTACTCTCATACTCGTCAACAGTAAAATTAACAAGGTCTTCGGCCTTCGGGCGGCCGATCGAGAAACGACTTCCTAGAACAGCCAACAACAGTGTTAGGCTGTTGTGTTTAGAGCCCGGGCCGCTGTCACTGTCTCTTTCGAAGAGACGAAACTCACATGCAGAAAGCGAACCAATCGAATACGAACAAACATATGCAATACATACATAAGTATTTATGTGCACACACACACACTCTGTGTCTGTGACTCTGCGTAGGGCTATGTGAAGTTCGAACGTCGCGTCGTCTATCTACATACATATATACATACATACATACAAACACATGTACCTGGTGAGGTGCGGGCCTCGCAACAGATTCTGATTATGTGTGTGTGTGTGTGTATGTGTATGTGTGTGTACTCGCAGCAGGGAATAAGGCTAACTATTAGTTCAAGGTAACAAGCGAACCCAAAACCACGACGACGACAAAAACAACAACAACAACAGTGGCGGCATAAAACTAATGACACGAGTTTCTATTTAGAGACATGATTGTAGGATATATCAACAGGTAGAAAGAATGAAAAAAAACCAAGAGCAACAACAACGAGCGTAACAAAAAAGAAGAGAATACGAAGAATGTTTCGTATTTTCAGCAAATAAACATACGCATACATACATATAAACAAACAGAATTATGAGCGTGTGTGTGTGCTTCAAATTTGTACGTGTGCGTGAAATCGAGGAATTTACGAACATATTTTTGAGCCATCAACTTGAAAAATCATCTTTAATGGTTAATATATATGTTTAAATTATATAAATTTAGTTATAGTTGTAGTAGAGTTTTACTTACTATTTGTTAGTTATTGCTTTTCACAGAACAACAAAAATGTTTTTTAGTTCTCCGTCGGTCAAACAGGTAAACGCCGTTATGTTCCGCCCTCAAGTTTTTTGCGATTTTTCTATTTTTTAGAGGTTTGCGCGAGAAGATTAGAATCGGCGACAATCCACACTAATAAATTGGCACTCATTGGATACTTGTGTATTTCCCTTGTGTATTTGTATCTATTCTCGAACATACATACATAAACTCTGATATGGATATATGTTTATATTAATATGTGTGCGTGTACGTGTGCAATCGTATTTGTGCATGGAAATGTACATGCAGGCGTTAATTGTAGTATTTAACAATATTGTGTGCTTGTTGCTGCACATTATATTTAGTTACACTCTTCGATATTTGATTCAACTTGATTCTTTGCTCTTATTCAATTTTATTCTCGCTAACTTTATTTCGTCACACGCACATGCCGCTACCAATACCAACACCATAGCCGCAGCCACAACCACTACACACACACACGTACACGTATTCACGATCGAATGCAGACTATGACGATTCCGATCACAATAGCCGCACGTTACACATGCAAAGGCACACACATACACACGCGTGAAGAGATACAGACACAGTCATATGTATGCATCAGTATTTGCTGATTTACATATATATACACATCCATCCATCCATACATACGTGCATATGTATCTTGATTTCGTTAAGCAGCATAAATACGACGCAACGGCGCGATCTTACACTTATCGTACATCACCGTCGCGCAAAATATTTTAATTAAGATTTTAATTAAGAGTTTTAGCTACGCCTATTTTTGAATATATTGCTATTTAAAATGCGGTAAATTTACAATTTAAAAAACGCTTGAAAATATCACACAACCGCTCTCAAAACCTCGCGCAACAAAAACTGAAAAATTAACAGAGCTTCGTTGCTTCCGTAACACAATTGAAAGCTGTTAATAACAGAAACCGCTGTAGACACATTTTAAGGCGGCGCTGTTACAATAACAGCTCTGGTGCTGCCCGTAGCCCGTAGCCAAAAGTAAATCAGCTGTTGCTTGCCATGTTAAATATCGTAAAATTTATGACGACCGAATTAATCGATATTTTCTTGTTTGAAATAAAATTCGTTGTAACATATCGGCGAGTATTGTAATCGCTACAGAAAAATTAAAACAGCTGATACTGCGATGCATTTCGATAAATCTAATGCCAAAAAAGGGCGCAACGATAAATAGTAGAATTGACTTTCAGTAAAAATAGTTTATTAAAAAATGTTTGGAATTGTTGATTTCTTTATTATAAATTTTCGAGCGTCTAACGCGTATCGTTAGAGACTTATCCATTTTTAAAATGTATTACTCAAATAAATAAAACACTATTACTGTTTTGGTATTGTTTTTATTTATTTATTTAATAGTGTAATAATTGATGTAAACACCTTTCTGTTTGCATCTTCGAGATGCTATTTGCGACACAATCGTTAAGGATATATATGTAGCTAGAAAACTAGATTTTCAAAAGTAATATGAAAAATTCCAAAATCCTTGACACTGTAAAGAAAATTTGACCAATTATATCAGTTGTTTTTTTTAAAAACTGAGAAAATTAAATATATTCAGCAATTATTTATTTTGCGTTGGTTAAGGAACAGTTCTCTTCATGGTTTATCGAAGTGAGCTGGGTAAGTTTGTCATCACGGGTTTTTTTATTGTAAAAATATATACTTTCATAGCCAATTGAACCTTTTGTTGATAAATGGAATTTCAACGGTTGGTGACAACAGGACTCAAATGACTCGGATGTAATTCTAATCTACAACAAAGAATAAACTCATTTAAATAACATTAGAAATTATTTGTGCTTCTATCCATGTTATATTTATCAGTTCTACTATCTTAATAAAACCTTTTACATGGATGTTTCAAATTTGAATAAATGTTCATCATAAAGATAAATGCAGTATACTGCTTATAGGCAACAACGAAAATGCATTAATTTCATTGCATATAAGAATCATTTCATTAATGCGATAATCATTTATATTTAGTATAAATATATCAGACATATCAAGCTTTGCATTTATATAATAATTTAATATAAGCGGAGCACCTATATAAGTAATATGTACAGTAGATACATTCTAATTAATTTTTCAACTTACTTTTAAACGTGACTTCTTCCAGATTTAACTGGAAAATAGTATTGAGAGTTTTCCATCTACAAGGCATCAGGACTTTATTTTGCGTTGGTTAGAACAGTCCTCATGGTGTGAACTAAAAACTATTTTTATGTTGTTTTGCAATTTTGATTTAAGTTTCAGTAAATTGGATTGTTCTTTATGTTGTTTAAGCGATGGTGAATCCAAGTTCAAATATAAGCATATCTTTTTATCGAACCTTTGTGAGTAAAGTTATTACAGGAAATTGTTATCTTCATCCTTCACATTACAATAAACTGTAAGGAGAAAGAGTTTAAAGGAAATATTCTTATTTTTTTTAAATAACAAATGGTATTTCGACAGTAACAGAAATAAAATTATTTGCCTTGTTTAAGAAACAGTTATCTACATGGTTTTGCTTGATCGTACCTACCTTGCGAGTTGTGAAGTGGGTATTTCCAATTTCATCTTCGTCCTTTACATTGTAATATACTGTAAGGAAAGTAATGTAGAATAAAAAGAATAAGCTATTGTTTTTTTTTTATTAAACAGCAAAGTTAGTTAATCATTTATATCAGCAATTTATTTATTTGCGTTGGTAAGGAACAGTTCTCTTCATGGTTTATCGAAGCGAGCTGGGTAAGTTTGTCATCACGGTATAATCTATTTTAATTTGTTTTTATGTTGAAACTATTTAATTTGTCAACGTACCTTTGCGATAACAACGGCATTAGGTACCATAAATTAAAAACCAGGCTTTGATATTTCCACTGCAAAAAATAATATTATACAATAAGTTAAACATAGAAGATATATATATGATTGGAATCCATAGATATATCATATTTTTTAGCTTAAAAATTAAAGAACTGTTTACAAGCAATGTTTTCATGTATCGAACCTTTGCTTGATGTGAAGAAATGACCATCAAATGTTAGTTTGTCATCAGTGCTCTTTTTTTAATTGAATATAGCGTTTTAAAGTACTACCGAACCTTGGCCTAGAATCGATGGGAAAAGTTTTTGTATTGACCCACACCGTAAATTATATTCAGCGCCTAACCTTTCACGCCAACACGCTCGCCAGAGAGCTACAAATAGTTCGACCAATCAGGCGACCAAAGGAAATGTCTTCCAACCATCTACTTCCCCCATAATAATTGATATATATTAGCAAAGTTAAAGTTTCAGTAATATATATTCCAAATATGGTGCCTCTAGCTCAAAAACTATGGCAGATATAGGTATTTCCGGGATGTCAAGGTCGCAATCTTTAGGGGAGGACACCAGCAATCGATATACTAAATTTGGTTTTGAATAAAGTCGACATCAAACTCTGCTAGTAATAGCAAAAGTTGTGATTTCATAAAACCAAAAAATCAAGTGCCCTGCTACAGCAGCTACCACAACAATGATTGTTATATATATATATATACATTTTTTTTTAAGTTTGCAGCCTTGATTTTAAATTCAGTGAATTGGATTTTTTCATTTGTGGTTTAAATGATGGGGAATCCGTAGACTTATCATCATATTTTGCTTGTTTAAAAATTAAAAAATTAAAGATATCAAAAATACTTGCTTGATCGAACCTTTGTTGCGAGTGATGAAGTGGTTATAGGCAATTTCACCTTCGTCCTTAACATTGTGATAAACTGTAAGGAAAGTAATGTAGAATAAAAAGAATAAGCTATTGTTTTTTTTTTTATTAAACAGCAAAGTTAGTTAATCATTTATATCAGCAATTTATTTATTTGCGTTGGTAAGGAACAGTTCTCTTCATGGTTTATCGAAGCGAGCTGGGTAAGTTTGTCATCACGGTATAATCTATTTTAATTTGTTTTTAGGTTGAAACAATTTAATTTGCCAACGTACCTTTGCGATAACAACGGCCTTAGGTACCATAGATTAAAATCCAGGCTTTGATATTTCCACTGCAAAAAAAAAATACAATAAGTTAAACATATAAGAAATATGATTGGAATCCATATATGTCATATAAAATAACAATAACCTAATGTTCATAAGGCATTGTGACCTTGCAAAACAGTAAATAAAATCTAAATTTAAATTGTTTAAAAATTTATCTGCGTTACAAACTTACCATTGCGATTTTGAATAATGTAAATAAGACATTTCCAATAATTTGTAATTAATCTGTAAGAAAAGAATTAATTAGTAAGCTTAAAGCCAAATAGAAAGCCACACAATATTTGATTTTAGCAAACAAGTTCAGTTGCAAAGGTTTCATCAATAGTATTTTTCAAGAGTAGCAAATAAATTAAGTCATCAATGTTTCAGGATATAAAAATATTTACATACAAATGCATGTGATTTCTTACCATTTGCGTTTGTACCCTGCTCGGGAAATAAACCAACATCTGTAATTTGATGTTTTGTAAGTTTGTCATCACGGTATAATCAATATTGATTTTTGTTTTCATAGGAACCCAGTTTAAGTTGCCAACGTACCATTCGGGTAACATATTTACAGGGCTTATCTACCCATATATTAAATTCCGGATTATGGTATTTTGCCTGCAAAAATTAACATTATTTTTATTATTTCAGAAAATCAGATCAGCAGAAAATAAAAGTACATATATCATTTCATTCAACACTGCAAACTGGTTTTATACTGAACCCATTAGAACTGGAAATTCAATATTTAAAAAAAAAAATACGTATATATATATAAGTTTACATTTCGAGTTAATGGGGCCGTCGGGGGCTTTCAGAAATTCGTTTAGGCGTATACAAATAGTAATAGTGAAGACAAGTGTTTAGTTGATTAAGAAAATTAACTTTTTCAGTTTTAAAATAAACAAGTAAGAACTGGTTCACGGTCTTAATTGTTATTGTTATTTTGGAAAAAATGTAAGGCCGGTGGTGACTCTAGCTCAAAAAGTGTGGTAGATATAGTCATTTCCGGGATGTCAAGGTCGCAATCTTTAGGGGAGGACACCAGCAATCGATATACCAAATTTAGTTTTGAATTTTTCGATGCATTAGAATTCTCAACGAATTCAAGCTCCGAACGGTTGACAAGGTGTTTGTGAATAAAGTCGACATCAAACTCTCCTAGTAATAGCAAAAGTTGTGCTTTCATAAATCCAAAAAATCAAGTTGCCTGCTACAGCATCTACCACAACAATGATTGTTATATATATATATACACATTTTTTTTTTAAGTTTGCAGCCTTGATTTTAAATTCAGTGAATTGGATTTTTTCATTTGTGGTTTAAATGATGGGGAATCCGTAGACTTATCATCATATTTTCTTGTTAAAAAATTAAAGATATTAAAAATGCTTGCTTGATCGAACCTTTGTTGCGAGTGATGAAGTGGTTATAGGCAATTTCACATTCGTCCTTAACATTGTAATAAACTGTAAGGAAAGTAATGTAAAATAAAAAGAATAAGCTATTGTTTTTTTACTAAACAGCAAAGTTAGTAAATCATTTATATCAGTAACTTATTTATTTGCGTTGGTAAGGAACAGTTCTCTTCATGGTTTATCGAAGCGAGCTGGGTAAGTTTGTCATCACGGTATAATCTATTTTAATTTGTTTTTAGGTTGAAACAATTTAATTTGCCAACGTACCTTTGCGATAACAACGGCCTTAGGTACCATAGATTAAAATCCAGGCTTTGATATTTCCACTGCAAAAAAAAAATACAATAAGTTAAACATATAAGAAATATGATTGGAATCCATAGATGTCATATAAAATAACAATAACCTAATGTTCATAAGGCATTGTGACCTTGCAAAACAGTAAATAAAATCTAAATTTAAATTGTTTAAAAATTTATCTGCGTTACAAACTTACCATTGCGATTTTGAATAATGTAAATAAGACATTTCCAATAATTTGTAATTAATCTGTAAGAAAAGAATTAATTAGTAAGCTTAAAGCCAAATAGAAAGCCACACAATATTTGATTTTAGCAAACAAGTTCAGTTGCAAAGGTTTCATCAATAGTATTTTTCAAGAGTAGCAAATAAATTAAGTCATCAATGTTTCAGGATATAAAAATATTTACATACAAATGCATGTGATTTCTTACCATTTGCGTTTGTACCCTGCTCGGGAAATAAACCAACATCTGTAATTTGATGTTTTGTAAGTTTGTCATCACGGTATAATCAATATTGATTTTTGTTTTCATAGGAACCCAGTTTAAGTTGCCAACGTACCATTCGGGTAACATATTTACAGGGCTTATCTACCCATATATAAAATTCCGGATTTTGGTATTTTGTCTGCAAAAATTAACATTATTTTTATTATTTCAGAAAATCAGATCAGCATAAAATAAAAGTACATATATCATTTCATTCAACACTGCAAACTGGTTTTATACTGAACACATTACAACTTGAAATTCAATATTTTTAAAAAAATACGTGTATTTATATAAGTTTACATTTTGAGTTAATGGGGCCGTCGAGGGCATTCAGAAATTCGTTTACAAATTGTAATAGTGAAGACCAGTGTTTAGTTGATTAAGAAAATTAACTTTTTCAGTTTTAAAATAAACAAGTAAGAACTTGTACACGGTCTTAATTGTTATTATTTTGGAAAAAAGGTAAGGCCGGTGGTGACTCTGGCTCAAAAAGTGTGGTAGATATAGGCATTTCCGGGATGTCAAGGTCGCAATCTTTAGGGGAGGACACCAGCAATCGATATACTAAATTTGGTTTTGAATAAAGTCGACATCAAACTCTGCTAGTAATAGCAAAAGTTGTGATTTCATAAAACCAAAAAATCAAGTGCCCTGCTACAGCAGCTACCACAACAATGATTGTTATATATATATATATACATTTTTTTTTAAGTTTGCAGCCTTGATTTTAAATTCAGTGAATTGGATTTTTTCATTTGTGGTTTAAATGATGGGGAATCCGTAGACTTATCATCATATTTTCTTGTTTAAAAATTAAAAAATTAAAGATATCAAAAATACTTGCTTGATCGAACCTTTGTTGCGAGTGATGAAGTGGTGGTTATAGGCAATTTCACATTCGTCCTTAACATTGTAATAAACTGTAAGGAAAGTAATGTAAAATAAAAAGAATAAGCTGTTGTTTTTTCGTATTACATAGCAAAGTTAGTTAATCATTTATATCAGCAATTTATTTATTTGCGTTGGTAAGGAACAGTTCTCTTCATGGTTTGTCGAAGCGAGCTGGGTAAGTTTGTCATCACGGTATAATCTATTTTAATTTGTTTTTATGTTGAAACTATTTAATTTGTCAACGTACCTTTGCGATAACAACGGCCTTAGGTACCATAAATTAAAATCCAAGCTTTGATATTTCCACTGCAAAAAAATAATATTATACAATAAGTTAACTAAATAAGAAATATATATGATTGGAATACATCATATTTTTTGCTTAAAAATTAAAGAACTGTTTACAAGCAATGTTTTCATGTATCGAATCTTTGCTTGATGTCAAAAAATTACACAAATGGTTCGACCAATCGGGAGACCAAAGAAAATGTCTTTCAACCATCTACTCCCCATAATAATTGATATATAATAGCAAAGTTTTCTTAAACTTAAGTGAAACCCTGCGAATAACAACAACCTATTGTTCATAAGACATTGCGACCTTGCAAAACAGTAAATAAAATCTAAATTTAAATTGTTTAAAAATAAATCTGCGTTATAAACTTACCATTGCAATTTTGAATAATGTAAATAAGACATTTCCAATAATTTGTAATTAATCTGTAAGAAAAGAATTAATTAGTAAGCTTAAAGACAAATAGAAAGCCACACAATATTTGATTTTAGCAAACAAGTTCAGTTGCAAAGGTTTCATCAATAGTATTTTTCAAGAGTAGCAAATAAATTAAGTCATCAATGTTTCAGGATATAAAAATATTTACATACAAATGCATGTGATTTCTTACCATTTGCGTTTGTACCCTGCTCGGGAAATAAACCAACATCTGTAATTTGATGTTTTGTAAGTTTGTCATCACGGTATAATCAATATTGATTTTTGTTTTCATAGGAACCCAGTTTAAGTTGCCAACGTACCATTCGGGTAACATATTTACAGGGCTTATCTACCCATATATTAAATTCCGGATTTTGGTATTTTGTCTGCAAAAATTAACATTATTTTTATTATTTCAGAAAATCAGATCAGCATAAAATAAAAGTACATATATCATTTCATTCAACACTGCAAACTGGTTTTATACTGAACACATTACAACTTGAAATTCAATATTTTTAAAAAAATACGTGTATTTATATAAGTTTACATTTTGAGTTAATGGGGCCGTCGAGGGCATTCAGAAATTCGTTTACAAATTGTAATAGTGAAGACCAGTGTTTAGTTGATTAAGAAAATTAACTTTTTCAGTTTTAAAATAAACAAGTAAGAACTTGTTCACGGTCTTAATTGTTATTATTTTGGAAAAAAGGTAAGGCCGGTGGTGACTCTGACTCAAAAAGTGTGGTAGATATAGGCATTTCCGGGATGTCAAGGTCGCAATCTTTAGGGGAGGACACCAGCAATCGATATACTAAATTTGGTTTTGAATAAAGTCGACATCAAACTCTGCTAGTAATAGCAAAAGTTGTGATTTCATAAAACCAAAAAATCAAGTGCCCTGCTACAGCAGCTACCACAACAATGATTGTTATATATATATATATACATTTTTTTTTAAGTTTGCAGCCTTGATTTTAAATTCAGTGAATTGGATTTTTTCATTTGTGGTTTAAATGATGGGGAATCCGTAAACTTATCATCATATTTTCTTGTTTAAAAATTAAAAAATTAAAGATATCAAAAATACTTGCTTGATCGAACCTTTGTTGCGAGTGATGAAGTGGTTATAGGCAATTTCACATTCGTCCTTAACATTGTAATAAACTGTAAGGAAAGTAATGTAAAATAAAAAGAATAAGCTGTTGTTTTTTCGTATTACATAGCAAAGTTAGTTAATCATTTATATCAGCAATTTATTTATTTGCGTTGGTAAGGAACAGTTCTCTTCATGGTTTATCGAAGCGAGCTGGGTAAGTTTGTCATCACGGTATAATCTATTTTAATTTGTTTTTATGTTGAAACTATTTAATTTGTCAACGTACCTTTGCGATAACAACGGCCTTAGGTACCATAAATTAAAATCCAAGCTTTGATATTTCCACTGCAAAAAAATAATATTATACAATAAGTTAACTAAATAAGAAATATATATGATTGGAATACATCATATTTTTTGCTTAAAAATTAAAGAACTGTTTACTAGCAATGTTTTCATGTATCGAATCTTTGCTTGATGTCAAAAAATTACACAAATGGTTCGACCAATCGGGAGACCAAAGAAAATGTCTTTCAACCATCTACTCCCCATAATAATTGATATATAATAGCAAAGTTTTCTTAAACTTAAGTGAAACCCTGCGAATAACAACAACCTATTGTTCATAAGACATTGCGACCTTGCAAAACAGTAAATAAAATCTAAATTTAAATTGTTTAAAAATTAATCTGCGTTATAAACTTACCATTGCAATTTTGAATAATGTAAATAAGACATTTCCAATAATTTGTAATTAATCTGTAAGAAAAGAATTAATTAGTAAGCTTAAAGCCAAATAGAAAGCCACAAAAAATATGATTTTAGCAAACAAGTTCAGTTGAAAAGGTTTCATCAATAGTATTTTTCAAGAGTAGCAAATAAATTAAGTCATCAATAGTTCAGGATATAAAAATGTTTACATACAAATGCATGATTTCTTACCATTTGTGTTTGTGCCCTGCTCGGAAAATAAACCAACATCTGTAAGTTGATAGTTCCTGCAAATATAAAAAATTATTACTGTTTCGATATTATTATTATACAGTATAAGCAAATGAAAATAAATTCTCAATATGGCAATCAGCTACTATTTGGTTTTCATCAATTAGTTGACAGAGACGAAAAATAAAACATCATGTCACATACATTTGAATATATTATATATAAAACATATATTTTTTTTATGTTACTCACCTTTTCGGGGCTGTGATGGAATTCACGGACAGTTCCTGTAAAGATAAGAGAAAATACCCCGAGTTGACCCACCCACAGCTATATATGTATAGCAGTAGAAAGCGAATATCTATTTTTATTTTGAATTATTTGTTGTTTGTATATTTTGAGACATAGGTCTCTGAATGCATTCGTTATTCACATGTGCACCCGCTTGTCTAATTCAAATTTAAACGGCCTCCTGCACGGGCGGCTCATAGCCCTCTGGGCGATCAATTACGGCGCCCTCAGCGGAGACTACAGCCTCGGTGGTTTTGCCGCCACCATCGCCATGGAGCTCCAGGAGTTTGGACACATCAAAGCGGGGCTTCTTCAGCACCTTCACCTTGCGAATGTAGACATCGTGCAAGGGGTAGATGCGCTGGCAACTCTTTTCTATGTCCTTGGCGATAGAGTCCAGGGCCAGCTTGTTAACCAGCTGCTTCAGATCGGCGCCGCTCACCTCGTTGGTGATGATGTCCGTCATGCGCGCGCGGATTTTGCGCACCTGCGACTGCTGGGCGTAGCATGTCTTGCGCTGGGATTGCTGGTCCTTGGACGTGAACCCAATGCAGAACACGCGCAGCAGGTATCCATCGACGGTCTTGGCCTCCACGATAGCTTCGATAAGCGTTTGCCACTTCTTGACCATGGATCTGTTTGCAGAAGATGCGCACACACACACACACATTCATGAACATGCTTATAACAGACTCGAAGAAAATAAAAAAAAGTGAAAATGCACTGACCTGTATTTGTCTGTGGTCAAGTCCATGCCGTGGAAATTGCAGAGCACGTTGCGATCCTGCACATCTTCAGCGATGAGGCGGAACTTGCGGAAAGAACGCTCGGGGTCGATATCTTTCTGCAAATCGGCCAGCGACACTTCGAAAACACGGCCTTTCAGGTAATCGGAGGCAATTCTTTGGCCCTGGGTGCGGTTCACGAGGGTCTTGCCAATCTGCCTGGTTTGGAACATGTTTGGCGCTTTAACATCGTACCAATCCTTGCGCGAGAAGGGATCGACCACCTTCTTTTTGCCACCTTTCTTTCCGCCTTTTGAGAGACCCTTATTTTTGCCGACCGCCATGGTATACGTTTAAACCGGAAAAGGTCGAGACACGTTGGCCAACTGTCAAAAGCAGGAAACTGTCAATAGTGTTGTGAAATGACTCAGAAATTACCCAAGGTTGCCTTAGACGGAACGATTTGCGATAAATCCAAAATGCAATACATGTTTTTCTTTAATAATTAAAACATTCAAACTTGTAGTTCACAAATGAATAATAATAATAATTTTGTAAAAAGTATGTGATGTTGGAGAATTCAACCATAAATCTTAATTTCAAGTTTTATTGAAGTATATTTTGAAAGCGAAATAAAAATTGTAACAAATAAAATTCTTCAACTCAAGATCGCATTCGGACTCCGATCTTTATCTATTTTAACTTAAAAATATATATAAAGTTTATTTAATTTAACTATGAATGTAATAAACGTTTAAAACGAATTAAATGAATTTTTGCTTATATTAAATCTGACATAAAATATTTTAATATGCTATATATATATATTATTGAGAAATATATTTTAAAATAAAATGAATTTTTTTGGTATTATAAATAAATATATGAGCTACATATTTATAACTGCATTTCAAATGCCATTTTGTTTCATTCATGCAATCAAGTTATCGTTTGATGAGTTGGGCTGCGTTATGTGGGAATGTGGTATTTTACAGTTAGCAAAGTCTGGTCACACAATCAGTTATTCATCGCATCCATTTTTGTTCTGCTTAGTTCCTTTTAAATTATTTTTGCAATCCAAAAACAATATAATTTGTCACATAAACAAATTACTTACAACTTTTTATTACATCACGTGCTAGCACACAAAATACAACTTCCTAATAGAGAAAAACATTTTTGAGCCGTCTCAAATCTAATATGGATTCGGCTGGCATCAAGCTGCATGAAAACATCTGCACTTTATTGTTTATAGACGGAGCTCAGTTTTAACTCTTGATCTCCCCAAAATACATTTCTTAAGATATGTGTGAAAGCAATGCGAACGTACAAATTTACTGATTAACTTAGAACTCGTAGTGTAAGCGGTTGTTTGTTTGCTTAAATTCAAGTCGAGACGCGTTGTAAATCAATCTCGAGGATCCTGTACATAATAGATACATATCTATGTAAATACTAATATTTTGGCATTACCTGCGATGTACAACAAGTGAACAACAGTAATAGATATGGATCCCACTAACTTTGCCTACGAACACTATGGGATATTAGTTCAAAACGATGAGGAAGAGATATCCAAGCCCGATGAACTTCGCACTCTAAATGTACAAAATCTAAGCGAGGGTGAGCATATAAATAAATATATATAAATAAATGGCTTGCTCTTTTTCTATTTGTGTTAACTCTCATTTGGATCCATGACTAGTTTAGTTTAGCTAGATATCTTTCTAGCATGGAGGCAACTTTCCTTTTGATACCCTGTACCCTAGCAGCAAAAGAGTATATTGTGTTCGGTAGAACGTTGGACTGATTTTCCGAATTCCAAGTTGTTGCTGGTTTTTGGTTTCTGAAGTTAAATTGAATTATAGAAAATCTTAGCGAAATATTTCCGTTTTGGTTCATTTGTCTTTTGATAGCAAAGAGAGCGTTGGGAATGTTTAATAATTCTATTTTATTAAATTGTGTATCGGTCTAGTTCTAGGCACTGAAGACATTGTTCAGAGCACCGAGATGGTCCTTGTTTCACAGAATGATAAAGCCTTTGACTCATTTGTTCAAGCGGCGCCCCATAACAGCATCAGCTTTGATGGAAAATCATTATTGAAGACGCCAAAAAATATTTGCCTATCGTCAACGAAAATGTGAGTAAATTTAAGCACTCACTTTGAATTAAGTTGCTTTCTATAATTTCCATACAACACTTGTAGGCAAGCAAAAGCAAACGCTGGCAATTTGATTGGGAACGATTTTATGCTGAGGATTGACGGATCGAAGGCACCTCTCCTCGAGGACAGCGATAAGGGCGTGCAGCAGGACTTGGTGAACTGCATGCAGCAGTTGCGTCAAGACGAAAGCGTTAAGGAGCTTGCCAAGGATGCTGAAGTTATGGACAGGAAAAATATCTCATTGTTGGCAGCTAATGGCAAATCCAGACGTTGGGAACAAAAGTTAGTCCAAATCAAGACTATGGAAGGCGAGTTCAGCGTAACGATGTGGGCATCTGGGACTTCGGATGATGATGAGTACTCCGGCTCCGATCAAAATGCCGAGGAAGTCGACTATTTAAATGGCAATGATAATGCCCCCAATGTAGCACTTAGCCCAGAACAGTTGCAGAAAAACGACTCAGTATTACATCAGCAGCACTTGTTTTTCCAGCAGCAGCAGCAAGAACAATTCCTGCAACATCAGCCTCACATGACTGTTCCATTAACTGGGACCACAGCTCCTGATAAAGGCGGCAGCATGTCGCAGGGATGTCAGCTGATTAACGAACAGCCTGTCCTGGCCATTGAGAATCAATCGTTGCTGCCAAATGATGCTGATTGCGACATAACGAATGAAGTAGCTGCTGCGTCTGGGTCGCTGCCCTTTGGCGTGGTTCGTCAAGGTATCCAAGGTAACTAGCACGATATATTAGCATTGTTGTTATTTTAATACTATTATTTATAGGAACACCGGCAGCGGACATTGTGGCAAACGGGGCCGATACGTCTGATTTTGGACAATTTACCAACGACAAGAAGATTGCCTGCCCGCATAAGGGCTGTCAAAAGTACTTTCGGGACTCGTCCGCCATGCGCAAGCATTTGCATACACACGGTCCGCGTGTTCACGTCTGTGCCGAATGTGGCAAGGCATTTGTGGAAAGCTCCAAACTTAAGAGACATCAGTTAGTTCACACGGGAGAGAAACCATTTCAGTGTACTTTTGAAGGCTGCGGGAAACGATTTTCGCTCGACTTTAATTTAAGGTAAATTACAATTCCCATCGATAATCGAATATTGAAGCGTCTTATGTATCGTGAGCTTTCGCTTTCAACGCACAGAACACATGTGAGAATACATACTGGAGACAGGCCGTTCGTATGCCCTTTCGATGCGTGCAACAAAAAATTCGCTCAGTCCACAAATTTGAAGTCGCATATTTTAACCCATGCAAAAGCCAAGTAAGCAAATGAAGTTTCCATTATACTGCTGCAATTATCTATTGTCAAATATTATTTTAGGCGAAATACAGGTACTCCGCGCCATACCACTTGCCCCAGCAACGAACCTCTTAGTCCCAGTGGGGAAAGTGCTACAAATTTGATTAAAGCAGAATTGCGTGATACAACTATGTCAGATACCCATGCCCCTTTTGTAATGTATGCCGACTAAAATGTTTGTATATTTTAAAACTCAACCTTCGGATAAGCGTATTGTAAGCACATGTAGTATCTATTTTAAAGAATAACAAGAGCATAGTATGTATATATGTAGCTACGTACCTAAGTTAATATAAGAAACATTTATTTTCTCAAAAAACAGTGTCATTAAATGGAATGCAAATTTATCTATGGATAGTACTATACTATGTTTTAACGGTTGCCCAATATTACTATGAAATACACATTGTAAATTGGTTATCCTGATCCTTAATTTTGTGCTTCGGATCTAAACTATCTAATGTAGACTCAGGCATAGATTTCACCACGATGCGCAAGAATAAAATTTGCTTTCACAGAGACGACAAACAAATTTACGGTTAATATGTAAATATGTAATATTAGCAAGAAGAGCTGCTAAAAACATAAATTTTTAATCTCAAGTTCGAATAGACTGAAATTTCAATTGTTTTTATTATTGTGAGTTGTATACCCAACAGAGAAATAATTGCAAAATATTTGGTATTTTTTGTGGTTTAATGAAAACCGAATGTAAAAAAACTTTGCTTTTTTGATTACAGATTTTGTGGGAATCCACAAATTTAAGGGGGAATTTACATTTTGACTTTTGCTTTCCAAATTTTGCTTTTATAATACTCGTTCTCGATATGTATACTTGTATATATATATATATATATACTTGTAATTATCTGCTTTAGACGAAGTGTTAAGATTTTTGTGCCATACAAAATATCGATGTATCTCACTCAGTTTTACCGCTGACATAAATTTTTCTGACAGATTACTAATTACTATAAAGATCGCCCCCAAAGATTTTTGAGGTTTGGGGCAGTTTTCTGATGACCTCCGAATATAGAGCCGAACAATTTCGGGTACGCCCACTTCCGGCACCAAAAATGACCAAAATCGAACGTTTTTCCAAAGTAACAATAATAAAAAAGACCGTGAACAAGTATTGCAACGTGCTTACTTGTTTTTAATTGTTTTCAACTAGAACTACTTGTATTTACTTCTGCAGCATTGCTCCAAGATTTCTCCCTTGGCTTGTCTGCTCGCCCAAAATCATGCTTAAAAGCTGGATTTTTATGTACGAAAGGGGATTGTAGCACGTTGATCGGCAAGGGAGTAGATTTGCGTAATTTAAAATCTGAAACCAAACAAAAATAAATACATTTTTGTGTATTACTAAGTGTATTAAGTTGTGCCTAATATTTACCACGAATATACCCTTGGGAGCTTTTAGTTCTCTGAAGCCATTGATCATTGATCTTACGATTTGACCGAAAGTAATTCTTCAGTATGTTAACTTTGTAAGTTTCCGGGGTTTCCTCAGAGATTAACTATAAAAATAATTATACAGTTTTATTGATACGGGTGTGATGTAGGAGAACAAACATTGCATATAAGATAATCAAATTTCTAGATGTAATTGTCGATTGATTCAGATAGGTCATACTCAAAAAGAATATAAAGATAATGTAAATATATGCGTATGTTGTCTTTGTAATAATATTACTAATACTTACAATACTGTCTTCAGATTCGGGGGAATCTCCTCCACTGTGCGCTGCAAAATGGTTGTCCAATTCTTTGCTATCAAAACCATTTGTTTTCTGAAAAGCAGCTCTAATAAAAGCAGGAGGTAGTTTTAAATTGTTTTCTATATCATTGGGTAATTTCCAGGTCTTAAGGTCATCATTCCAAAAAGAATTTTCCAAAATTTGTTCTGGATTCCTAAGAATAAATTTTATACGTAGAAAATAATGCAGTTATTAATTAATTCGTAGTAGCTTTATTTATTTTGCAAATAATAAATATAATAATCTATGATAAGTCTAATGAACACTTAAGACAGTCGGCGCTCGATTTTATAGCCGAACAGAAACTAGTATTGAATGCAGTAGCCTCTGATAGATTAATATTGAAATGATTCTTAGCGAGTGTTTTGATATGTCTATGGCTCTAGTTCAGAATAAAATATCTACTCCAACTTTCACTAATGACATTTAAATAATAATAATATAAACTATTTAAAGTGCACGAAAGTAAGAATTCTGAATGGGGAAGTTTGCTTAAGATATACTTAAGATAAAAAGAATTCATTTGACTTAGGTAATTTAAAAAAAAATATATATATATATATATTTATATATACCAATTTCTTCCGTTTTTTCGGAGAACAGGCTGCGCTTTGTACAAAAGAAGCTGGTAAAATTTTAAATTACGACCAAGATGTCGAATTTCATCTAAATAATCCTCTCGGTCCAATTGAAATTCGGAATTCAGATCGGCCACCTCCCGTTCAAGCATTTTGATCTTTTGGCTGCACAACTTAATGCGTTCGTTCTTAATGTTTATTTCCTGCTGAATGCTGGCATAATGACCCTGCAAGAGGTCACGATCCTCGCTCTCCACTCTGCTCAGAGCATGCGCAATGGCGCTCAGATGCCTCTTGGCCTCCAGCTTACGTATCCTGTGACGCTCTCGCAATTGCAGATCATCAACTCTTTCACCACCGATTAGAGCCTGTTTTATCAGATCAATTCGCTTTCGTGCATTCAACTGAAAGTATTCGCTCTCACTGCGATCAGAGTGCGGGTGTTCGCTTTTGGTATTTGGCTCGCCGGGCGTTACCTTAATGTCGCTCATCTCAGCCATCATTTGCTGGCGCATCTTCACCTTCTCCTCCTCCAGCCATAACTCCCGCTGTTTGTTGTTGTCCTCCACAAACTTGTGAAGGATCACACTCTCGTGTTGCTGGCTCTCATCGAGCATTCGTTTCAGGTTATGAATTTCCTTTTGATACTGACGCAACTGGGCATCTTTCGGGTCCTCATTTATTGTAGGTACATTCGAGATATTCTTTGCTCGACATGCGTATCGTAGTGTGGACAAAGTCTCGTCGTAGTTTGAATCGGCTGGCGAGATGCACGCTACCATTAGCGTCTTCGTATTGCCTCCCAAGGAGTCCTGTTCATGGGTGTGGTTAAATAAGTTATATAAATACACATAAACATTGCTCCATCCCAATAACTCATCACTTTATGAATGAGTATAAAAAGGACTAAAACTAGAGAATTTGATTTTTTAAAACCCATTGGATTATTATTTATAATACCTGCAATAAGCGCGTGAGCTTGGAGTCCCGGTACGGCACATGCTTTGTTTTACCATCAACTAGTGCTGATATAACATTTCCCAACGCCGATAGTGATAAATTGATCTTTGTCGCCTCCTTCAATCGTTCGCCGTAAGTCCCGGTCTTGGCTTGTCTTTCGGAGCCGGCTAGATCGACTAGGTTTAATTTACCTCGACGAATGCCGCCAATGATGGAATGCGAGGGCGAACTTGCTGTTGTGCCACCCGAGGGCGAGGATTCTTGGATTTGTTCCAGACTTATGGTAAATATCGTGTGTGATCGTGAGCTCTTCTCATTCATTAATGTGGCTGCCGTAATACGATTTTTGTTTCCTATATTCAACCAGTTGTAACAGTCCATGGCATTCATTACTGCTTGAGTAGTCAGCGAAGGAACTGTGACGCCTACGCCGGGAACATCTTTGAGCGGATGGTTCTTAATGCTGTTTGCCTCATTTGCACTCAGGAGATCTCTGATGTTTTCATTGTAAATTTCCAAGTAGCTCACCAGCGCCAGGTACCTAACGCTAGTGGCTATAGAGATCGTTTCAAAAATGTGATCGAAGCATCTCTGAATGATGCCGTTGTTTTCGGCAGCTTCGGAATATCCTTCACCCTGTTTTTTTTTTTTTTAATTATAAAATATTTTATTGTGCCAGGAGCTAAACTGTGATTGATTAATATATTACTTTCCCTTACCTGCATTGTGTGTGTTTTGCCACAGCCAGTCTGGCCATACGCGAAAATTGTACCATTGTAACCTTCCAAGGTGCTCTCCACTAAGGAATAACACATGTCATTGTAGATTGTCTCTGTCTTCGAAAGCCCATCGTACACGCTGTCGAATGTGAAGGATTTCCTTGGCGCACTCCGTGCCAAAGGGTTTAGTACGGATACTGCGTAATCACCTATTTCCACAATACTCTGTTTAGGATTTGAAAAAAAGCGTTAGTAATTAGTCTTCACAGAGATCTTTAAAAATAAGCTTAGCCGGTTAGAAAAGACTCAAAAACCTTTTGTTACGAGCGTTTTCCACACTTTTCAGTTTCCCAGCTTGAAGGGATTGGGCTGGGATTCAATCAGCAATTAATAGAAGTTTGATAACTAAGATTATTGAAATTACCGAAAAATCGTGCGATGCAAATCTAAGTACAAACCAAAATGCACAAAACCTTTTTAACCATTTTCAATGGGTTCAAGGTAAATGAGTCCTACCAAATTGTTTCCCCTCGGATCGAGTCTAGCCAACAGAGCCATTTGAATGGAATCACTTTTAGAATATATTGTTGCTATTGAATGAGCTTTCAACCCTCGTAGCCTAAACATAATTTTTTATTATTTAATTTCGAAAGTGCAGATACGTGTAATGAAAAACACCTCAGTTGGAAACTATCAACATATTTTTTAATATAACTACATTCATACATTAGCGTGTCGAACCCAGAAGCTCGTTCTGGGTCACTTTAACAATTAATCTACCGAGACCAAGTTTAAACTACACGAATATGGAAATCGATATATATATATATATATATATCTAATATATAGTAAGTTCTGTATGTATATTTACATACAAGTAAATGATAATGATAGAAGATAAATTGACCTTTAAGAGTGCTTAACTAAACACATAATTACGAACACGAATTCGTGCAAATATACATATATGTATATGAATATTTGCTTTTTATTTGACAATATTGTGAGAATCTATTTAAGCAATAATCATCGAACTTCATATAACATACATCTGATTTGCCACCAATTTCCTTTTGGTTCATGGGCCGACAGCGCACAATAACCTTCACGTTTTCACCCATTTTAGCAGCTATTAACGTCCTGCGCGTTACCGCCAATGCAGAGTGGACGCTTTATACTGGCGGTGTACAGTGAATGGCTTGAACTTGAACCCATATTCATTCATTATTGAATACGATATGTACGTACACAGGACGAAAACAATTACATTCGTACATTCACATGCTTATACATTTATTGGCATATTGACGTACATATGTACAGTTATGGGTGAGCATTCATGGCTAACCGAACAGACTTCTCTTCGACTAGAGCTGGACGACTGTTATTTTTCGTGACCACGCACGACTAAGCACGACGTCTTAGGGTAAAAAATTTGGTTTCGTGAGATCATTTCATGTCGAACGTGGAATGAGTACCACGCTACAATAATAACTTAGATACAACAAGTAAGATGGCTCTAGTCGGGAGGGCCCGACTAGCGGATACCCTGAATCCAGCGACAATCTGGCCTGTAGTTCGCGGTCTCAGGTCGCCCCCTTTTGCATTCCACGCGGAACTGGGGAAGCGGGGGAAAAAGATGGACACATATGCGTAAAGACCAAGGCAACATATTTTTTTTACTACGCATCGAAAGAAAAATCCGATCATGCAAACCGAACAAAGTTAATGCAAAAACAAAAAAATACGAAGGCTGTGCCTGCTCGTGTCCGTTTTTGGACTGGCACGGCATTGCACCACTAAGGACCGATAATAGGGGCAATTGGCCACCGCTCTATCGCGCCGATGGGCAATTGACACCACCAGAACTGCTGGGTGTCGTTACACACACACAAACACACGCCGCTTGCATTTACTCTCAGCAGTTGCACTTAGCCCCCACTATGGAAAATGTATTCTGGAATACAGAAACTACAGTCGAAAAGTTTAGGTCTCTGTCTTTTTTAGTTTTCGAGATCGCTGCGTTCAAACAGATGGACAGACGGACACAGCTCAGCTCGTCCTAAGAATATGTATACTTTATGGGGTCGGAGGGGTTTCATTCTGCATGTTACATACATTTATAAAAAACATTATACTCTTTTTACCCATTTTGAATTGAACTTTTTTTTCGATGAGTTTTACCGTCTCAATATTATCGATAAAAAGCGATTTTAAGATTTGGTTTTCTGGGCATACCTCGGAGACTATAGGAGCTAGCATCACCAAATTTAGTTTAATATACGCAGACTGTGAATACTTCGGATTTTGGATACCTCCCCTCATTCGCTCCTATATCAAAAAAGCGCAAATCAAGTACTACAGAGTTGCGCTTTGTTTTTTTTTTTACATATATTTTGATGCTTTTATTATGCCCTGAATATTTATACAAATTTTTTCATCAAACTCTTAGTTTAGAAGTTATTCAAGAATTCATTTTCCATAGTGGGGCCAAGCTCAGCTGTTGAATAAAGTGCGCAGCTTGATGCGTGCGTTTGTGTGTGTGTATGTGTGATTTTGTGAATGGGTGTATGAACACAAAGAGCTTTAAATGTATGTAACGACAGCTCGCCGCTGGGTTCAGGGTGTCTGCTAGTCGGGTACACCCGACTAGAGCCATCTTACTTGTTATTTATAGGTTTTGTCTTAATTAAGTGTTCATGTGTGAATAGCAGCTGTATATAATTAGTTATATTTTATTAGACAATTTGTAATATTTAACTGACATTGACTGCCTGACTATCTATTCTTTCGTATCTAATTAGATTAGAATGAGTAGTCAAAAGTGTAATGAACTGAAGTAACCGAAGCTTTACGGTAAAATTATAGGCATGCGCTGTGCAAATGTGACTGAAGCTTAAAGCCATATGAAAGCTTAGTTAAAAAATAAAATATAATGTGACAATTTGCAGATTTGTGGCTGCATATATCGAATTTCCGGAGTTTATACTATATAATATATAAAGGCGATATTGATTTCGTTTCGATGCACAACACATGAAAAGACAATTTATGAAAAAAACGAACTTTGCGATGTGAGTTAAAAGATAAAACGCGAAAATGTTAATTTGGCATGCGAAGAAGATGTGCAACAATAAAACACTGTGACTTGGACCAAATATGCAACATGAGTATACTATAAGTTCGGAGAATGTTGATGGTTGCTGTTCTTTTTGCGAACGATTGGAACCCAAACGATACACTTTAATGACAACGGAGTCCAAAAGCTCGAAGGGTTCCTTCGGGATTAACTACATAATACACTTATTTCTGCTCTCCATGGTATTGGTTGCCAATGCGCTGCCGCCAGTGATTCGAGTCGGTAAGATTCTAATATTTGGTGAATGATGCTACTTATTTTATGCCCCATTTAAGAATGAGAATAGAACGAGACACTATCTATGTATATTCTAAATCAGTATAAGCAGCGGGAGCTGTATGACTTTGTTTGCCTGTCTATTTATATGCAAACTGGTCGTTCAGTTCAAGGGGTACCTACATGAAACCCGACCGAATTTTGTTTGCAGGCACTATATCACTACATAATTTAGCTATCATAGAAGCTACAATTAGTTGTATGAAAACCATTTTTGTTTTATAAGATATCATGATTATAATACGATTAACATCGGGCAGCCATAGCATATAGCTGCCATAGGAACGATCGGTCGGTAAATGCTTTTTTGCATAGAAACTGTTTTTAAAGATTTCCCAACTTGACTTGACACACTACGAAGTGAAATAGCTCACATGCTTTCAGATTGCATGGGCTCTAACGTTTCTTCTCTGATTAATTCGAATTTCTTCGGTTTAAAATTTCTTTTTTTTTAGGGGCCATTTTTACCGAAGACGAACGCGAAGGTAGCATTGAATCGGCGTTCAAATATGCGATTTACCGCATCAATAAAGAAAAATCGCTCCTGCCCAACACACAGCTTGTCTATGACATTGAGTATGTGCCACGCGACGACTCCTTCCGAACTACGAAGAAGGTCTGTCGACAATTGGAAGCTGGAGTTCAGGCCATCTTTGGCCCTACAGATCCTCTACTGGCCGCTCATGTGCAATCAATTTGTGAGGCCTTTGATATACCCCACATTGAAGTTCGAATTGATTTAGAAATCAGCGTTAAGGAGTTCTCTATCAATCTGTATCCGTCCCAAAACATTATGAACTTGGCCTATCGCGATTTGATGATGTATCTCAATTGGACAAAAGTCGCGATAATTTACGAGGAAGATTATGGTAACTATTTTCATAAAATAAAATTCATTTTTTTCACCTGTACTTTTTACCTGCGTACTTAAGAACAAAAAAGCGAAGGCACGCCTAACAGCTATTAAAAATACCTTTCAAACAATATGTAGAGCTTACCTGTATACTTTGTGGTTTCGAAATCACGTTGGGAATGTCAGTTGTAGCGGATTTTAGCGTTTTCCCGCCAAACTAGCGGGTTTTTCGAAAAGTCGTAAAACAATGGTTAATGATAGGGAACAAGTCCATATAGTTCCATAAAGCCATCTCTATGCCTATGTACTATGTACTATGTACGCGAAAAATTATAACGCAATTAACATCTAATTTTCGGAAACACTATTGAACGAATTATCGGATTTTAATAAGTGACCATTCGACGCGTTCTCGAAACAAATTTTTTCGAATCGTTTACAGCTATATATCCCATGGGATATATGAATATATGAACATATATGAACCAGATGATACCTTTCGATTGGTGTATAAGTCCTTCTAATCGGACTATCGTAGCAAAACTTCAAAAGTTCGTTGGTGTCGATGATGCCTAATCCGCAGTTTAGGTGTCAATTGCAGCGAGACAATTTTTTTTTTGGTTTTTATACTCGCATATTATTATTATTTGTATGCATAGTAATAAGGTACAAAGTTTAGTTATTATTATACTGTGAACAAGTATTGCGCTTTCAGTTAAACCCGACTGCAACGTTGTCACTTGTTTTTATTTAAACTTGAGAACATTTTCAAATTAATATTAAGAGCACTTATGTTTATAAAATCATATTTATTTCAGGGCTTTTCAAGCAGCAGGACCTTATTCACTCATCTGCGGAGATGAGAACCGAAATGTATATAAGGCAAGCAAATCCGGAGACTTATCGTCAAGTTTTACGAGCAATTCGCCAAAAGGAAATTTACAAAATAATAGTTGACACAAATCCAACTAATATAAAAACTTTTTTTCGATCAGTACGAAAGATTCATATATTATTATTTATTTTTATATATATTCATCTCTAACATACATAGTAGTTGTACATACATACATACATAAGTTCCTATGCGTATGAGTGATAAAATATGGATAATTTCCCGAAACCATGAAATAGAAATAGATATTGAAATGCTTGCGTGAAAATTAAAATAATAACAAAAAAGTTTAATCAAATAGAAACAACAATGTATAATAGCTATTTCAAGAACCTCCCGGTTCTATCAATAGCAGACTTTGCTATCGATCTTTGATTTAAAACAGTGGAACCACTATCACTTTACAGTGATTTCTTCCAGTGAAATTTTTATATTTCACGTCCCTAAAATGTTTTGTTCAACATGTATTATTATGTTTAAAGGTATTATAATTTTATAAGACTGTCCAATAGTCAAAATGAAAGACCGCTACACAACTTTTCTGATGTATTGGGGCCCAAAATGACAAAAATAATTTAAAACAAGTAAGGTGGCTCTACTCGGGCCCGACTGAAGTAGACACAGACCAGTAATATTTTAGATTTTGGATACCTCCTCTCATTCGCCACATATTAAAACAAAATACGGAATTCAAGAACTACAGATTCGCGCTTTGGTTTGTACATTGACTTGAATGATCATGCCCCAAGAGCAGCTGCTGGGGAAAGTGCTCTGTTTGCCGCGGGCGTAAGTGTGTGTGAATGTATGAATGCAAAGGGGTTGTCCCAGGGTGTCTCCTAGTCGGGCACTACCGATTAGAGCTATCTTACCAGTTTTGTTTCAAATATTTATAGTTTTCAGCTCAGCAATTAGGAGTTTTGTCCATTAAAATCTTTAGATAAAAGCCGAGGTAAAGCCATTTTTGGTTTAAAAAAATTGTTCATTAAAGATTATGTCTGTTACTTAGAGCCTTGAATGACACAATGCTTTTATGTTTATGGCGTTGGAACTGGTCGATTGGCATTGGAATGGTCGAGCACTTTCGAGCTGAACATTCTAGCATTTTATAGCATATCTTAATATCCTGCATGAGAGGGCGAGAGTTGCGGTTTATTAAAAACATATGTAAAATGCTAAAAACAACTTTTTGGCCCTGTGAAGGTTTAATATTTACTTTTTATACATTCATTACACATAGATAGCATGCGTATTCATATTCGAATATCTTTAATGGAATTTACACACTCCGGCTTAAGATAAACTATACATGCTTTGACATTAAATTCCAGATACTACAGCTTCAAATGAATGACCATCGATATCATTACATGTTTACAACGTTTGTGAGTAGTACAAGTGCTGAAATGATCTTGATAAAAACAAATATAAATTAACAAACATAATTAAATATATAGGATTTGGAGACGTATGATCTGGAGGATTTCAGGTACAACAGCGTAAATATTACGGCTTTCCGTTTAGTTGACGTTGGCAGTAAACGTTACCAGGAGGTCATAGATCAAATGCAAAAGCTCCAGCACAGCGGATTAGACATGATCAACGGGATGCCTTACATTCAGGTAAGGGGAAAAACTAAAATAAATTGAAATCACTTAAATTAAAGAAGAAACTCATAATTATTTCAGACAGAGTCTGCACTCATGTTCGATTCGGTATATGCATTTGCCCATGGGCTAAAACATTTGGATAGTAGTCACACCCTTACGTTCAAGAATCTTTCTTGTAACTCTGACCGAGTTTGGAGTGACGGACTTTCACTTTATAATTATATAAATTCGGTAGGAAAATTAAAAATTTTAATTGCATTAGGTTTTAACTAATTTGTTTTTAAAAATATTATAGGCTGCAGTTGATGGCTTGACAGGAAGGGTTAACTTTATTGAGGGACGAAGAAACAAGTTTAAAATTGATATACTTAAATTGAAACAGGAAGTAATACAAAAAGTTGGTTATTGGCAACCTGATGTGGGAGTGAACATTTCTGATCCAACTGCATTTTACGACTCCAATATTGCAAATATAACTCTGGTCGTAATGACTAGAGAGGTATGCACGTATTTACACATATATATATATATATCAATATACATAAGTATATTTGATTTTGACATTTTAAGGAACGTCCATATGTTATGGTTAAGGAAGATGTAAATCTTACTGGAAATGCTAGATTTGAGGGCTTTTGTATTGACCTATTGAAGGCTATAGCACAACAAGTTGGCTTCCAATATAAAATCGAACTAGTACCCGATAACATGTATGGTGTTTATATACCGGAAACGAATTCCTGGAATGGAATTGTGCAAGAGTTAATGGAAAGGGCGAGTATATATAATGTTTAACATACATTTGTTTCAATTTGTATGTAAACTAATCAAAAATGGTTAAATCATATTTCAGCGCGCGGATTTGGCTGTCGCTTCGATGACCATTAATTATGCACGGGAAAGTGTTATTGACTTTACCAAACCATTTATGAATCTCGGAATCGGCATTCTTTTCAAGGTAAACTATTATACCCTTGGGCATGATAAGCTTATGTGATGTGGGTCAGTTCGAGCTTCAAATCAATTATTCGAGCATACTTTTGGTGTATAGAGTAAAACAATTCAGTTTATTATAATAACATATTTCCCATATCAGAATTGGTTTATTCAAACACTTAGGCTCGTTTTCACATCTTGCCGATAACCTTACAGGGTAGATAAACTTGCCGATTAAAGATATTTGATTTTCACATCATACATTTATTTCATCCAGGTGATAACTTATATTGCAGATCATCCACACTATAAGTGCTTAACACCCAGTTGACAAAAACCTGGTTCAGGCTCTGCACTTGGCAACGCCGTTGAACTTTTGTTTTTGCACCTCTTCCTATTGTCCCGGACATTATTTTATTTGCTCGATTCATTAAAAAACTCAAAGCTCACTTATCGGAAAGCTTATCACCCTGTAAGGTTGTCGGCAAGATGTGAAAACGGGCCTTAACTTAACAATTTTTAATTATTATTTTACTTACTTTTAGTATGTATGTCGCCAGCTTTTAAATGTTTAGTTGTAATTAAGAACCAGCTGGTACAGCGTTAAATTTCAAATTGGCTAAATCCAAAATCCTTTAGGTGCCGACAAGTCAACCCACACGACTGTTTTCCTTTATGAACCCATTGGCAATCGAGATATGGCTGTATGTGCTAGCTGCTTATATATTAGTATCTTTCGCGTTATTTGTGATGGCTCGATTTTCTCCATACGAGTGGAAAAACCCTCATCCATGCTACAAGGAAACTGATATCGTTGAGAACCAGTTTTCCATATCAAACAGTTTTTGGTTTATAACGGGAACGTTTTTACGGCAAGGATCCGGACTAAATCCAAAGGTATGTTTTATACTTACGCTCATAATTACACTGTTTTCATATTTAAGTTAATATATCTATATGTATTTACCTATACTATATATATAGTGGATAATGCGAGCCTATTCCTCCGCCCATGGCTATAAAGTATTATATAACGCCGAGCCATCGCATTTCAATAAGTTGTTGTGTTGTCTTTCAGATATCAGATCGAGCGCAAACGAAGTTTTTCTCTTTCATGAATCCCCTCGCTATCGAAATATGGTTCTATATAGCATTCGGCTACGTTCTTGTATCTCTCTGTATCTGGATGGTAGCACGATTATCGCCAGTGGAGTGGGTTCGCGCGAAGCCAGCCTGTTCCATGGCATGTGACCATATGTTGCGAAAAATTCGAAAGGCAAATAATGTCTACGATCAATTGGAACTTAAATCTTTAACAAGCACTCACACACACGATAATATTCGTACTAGTCGTGCCAATGCCGATACCGAATTCTATACTGAAAACAGTGAATTTAAAGTCGATGATCCGTGCTCAGCTACTGCTATTAAAGATAATGCTGAGACTGTGGACTATTTTATAAAAGATGATGATGTTAATGATGATGATGAAAACGATTCAGATGACACTTTGGAGTTAGTTAGCCTACAAAATGACTTTACTCTGAAAAATAGTTTTTGGTTTGCAATTGGCGCTCTTATGCAGCAAGGGGCCGATCTATATCCTAGGGTATGGATATTTAATTTACTATTTGCTTTTCAAATCATGGCTGCAAACCCAACGATAACTCGGTTTACGGTTCGAAGCAATGCTTTGTCTTTAAATTTTGTTCGTGAAGCTGTCTTTCCACATTCATGAACCCAGGGCTTGGCTCGAATCATTGTTCGTCATGTTTTATTCAATTTTAAATGAAACAATATTATATTAAAAAAAACATTTGTTTTGTGTTATTTTTTATTAAGAAGTCAACAATATATTTTAGCGAATTGCGTCATTATATTAATATTTTACAAATATTTTGTTACTGCTTTATATTTTTAATAAACATTGAATCGATTGGGTTTCAAACCAGTTTGCAGCCTTGTTTAAAATAAATGATAATTTGTATACGACATTCTAAACGTTTATTTATACATTCATATGTATGTATGTAAATTTCAAAATTGAAAGATGGTAATACGACTTTTGTCCTTAAATGAATTCCCATTCTTTTTCAGGCTACATCAACACGAATTGTTGGCGGCTGCTGGTTTTTCTTTTGTCTCATTATAATCTCATCATATACGGCTAATTTGGCTGCGTTTTTAACAGTGGAGCGTATGATTACCCCAATTGAAAGCGCATCCGACTTGGCAGATCAAACTGAAATATCATACGGCACTTTGGAAGGTGGTTCAACAATGACATTTTTTAGGGTAAATATTAGTGGATAATCTAAAAAGTTGAAAAAATAAATCAATTATGGGTTTCTTCCAAAAGAATGTCAAAAAGTGCATTCATAGGTAGACATACAGAATGAAATCAGACAAACCAGTTTGATTATTTTCGTATTACAATTGCTAAATATGTAAATACATCAAATCTTTTCCAAATCTGGCAGGACTCAAAAATTGGAATATATCAAAAAATGTGGCGTTACATGGAAAACCGAAAATCTTCTGTGTTTGTGAAAACCTACGAGGATGGAATTAAGCGCGTTATGGAGGGCAACTATGCTTTTCTAATGGAATCAACCATGTTAGACTATGCCGTTCAGAGGGATTGTAACTTGACACAGATTGGAGGCCTCTTGGATTCCAAGGGTTATGGTATTGCAACACCTAAAGGATCTCCTTGGAGAGATAAAATTTCTTTAGCGATATTAGAGTTGCAAGAAAAGGGTATTATTCAGATACTCTATGACAAATGGTGGAAGAATACAGGCGATGTGTGCAACAGAGATGATAAAAGCAAGGAATCGAAAGCCAATGCGTTGGGTGTTGAAAATATTGGTACGTAAATATCTTTACATAGTACAAAAAAGTATGCAAGATTTGACAATTTTAGGTTTTTACCATACTATTACGATTTAAAGTGTTATTATTAAAACAAAAAAGGAAGAGTTAACGACAAATCTAACCTAAACTTTCAGCTTATAATTTTTGTTCGGTATCTTCCTCCATTTCAATAACATTTTTCGATGTATCCATATAACGACTGGGTTTTCCATTTGTTTAGTATATTCTCGTAAAGCATACGCATATCATTTTTAGATACCTCTTCCAACTCGCCCCAAATATGAATAAAAGGGAAATTAAATTTTTGTTTTGAAGGAAAAGATTGTATTACCGGCCTTGCACATATGTAATCAATTTTCGAATAATTTTGGCCTGTAGCATACCTAATTTAATTTTTTTTTTACATCGATAATTTTTGTCAACAATAAAGTTGTAAAATGATTGATCGATTGTGGAAAATGCATTCTCACGATAACACCTTTTATTATTATATTCATTTCAGGTGGTGTATTTGTTGTGCTACTTTGTGGTCTTGCGCTTGCGGTAGTTGTGGCCATTTTCGAATTTTGTTGGAATTCAAAGAAAAACTTGCATACTGACAATCAATCCTTGTGTTCAGAAATGGCCGAGGAACTGCGTTTCGCCATGCACTGCCAGGGATCCAAGTCAAAGCAGAGACCTGCACTGAAACGTGATTGCCTAAAATGCGCTCCTGGGTCCACTTATGTGCCGACTAATGTAACAATGCCAAACTTGGGCGTTCATTATAACTATTTTAATTGAATCAGATTCGGAAAATAAAACAACTACGAACAAAGGTTAAGGCTTTTAAAATTAAGTAAATTGTATGCATATATGTATGAACATACATATGTGTCTGTTTTACAGAAATCTATTATTTTTGTATCAAGACTTTCAAAAACGAATATTTGTGACAAAGCGAATAAGACACTGGTCTTCAAATAATAAACTTAAATTATATATAGGCTATTTACTGCCAAATTTATTTGTTTTTTACAAGGATTCGAAAACAGAAGCGAGTAAATGGGAAGTCAAATGGGTACCACTGTTTACATGTCAGGCGCTTTCTTACCGATGTACATATGTAAAGGCATCTCAGTTAGTGTTCATAAGCTAAGTCCCGTTTTCACATCTTGCCGATAAAGTCGACTGTAGCTATAGTACACTTTACAATATAATCAGTCATTAACTTTCTTCGTTCCCACACCTTGGTTTTACCATAACATAACGTTTAAAATGAATTGTGAATTTTTTGGTGGATCGATCAAATAAAATAATGTGGACAGCACTGAAAACTTAGCCAGGTTGCCGAATTTGACAACTCTGTGTTAAGCACTTATAGGGTGGATGATCTGCCCTATAAGTTATCACCTGGATTTAACTAAAAATTCAATGATGTGAAAATCAAACTTCTTTTATCGGCTAGTTTATCTACCCTGTAAGGTTGTCGGCAAGATGTGAATTATAATAATTAATTATAATACTGGTAGGGACGACGCACACTACAGCGCTTATTGGAAAGCATTCAAAAATTCAATTGTGATTTAGTAAATATATTATAACAAGATGGCTCTAGTCGGGATTAGGAGATACCCTGAACACAGCTGCGAGCTGTCGTTACATACATTTAAATCCCTTTTGATTTCATGCTTACATACATACACAAAATCCATCGGCAATTTGATACCAAATTTGTTAGAAACAGTAATAAGGTTTATGTCCCCATACATTTTCAGCATTGTGCGACGGTCTGAGTCGATACATCTGTTCGTATTTTGTATGAATTCATTCCCAGATACTAAAAGACTTGGACTAAGATTTGAAAATGCAGACGTAGGTGGATGAAATGTCTTAATGACCTGGCCAAAAGTTATATGCCAGTCATAGGTGTGCTATTTAAGTTTCAAGTTGAGTTAATAGCTTGTTAATATATATACTATACTCAAAATATTGTAAATTGTGAAACATTCTGGATTACGTACATTTGTACATAGGCGATATTTATTTTGGTTTTCGTGCGTGTACATTTTGTTAATTGTGCTAAGCAGACTTTTATTTCTAAAATTCTATATTAAAGACAATGTATTACCGTTTATTCTTTTTATGAGACTTACTAATTTTACGGCGCTTTAGAATCATGTCGTATAAAGCATCCAATCCCTCTTGTAGCCCTTCGCCAGTTATAGCACAAGCAGGCTGTATGTACCAGCCTTTTAGATGCATGGAAGCGTTCAAATTATTGTGCTTTATTGTAAATTGAGAACTGGTCATCGTTGGCGACGTTGGGGCTGCGCTTTTGGCATCGTTTGGCAAACTGGAGCTCTTGCTCTTGGACTCCACGTGGGAATGTTGTGGAAATATGCCCCTTATTGACGATGCGTGCTTTTCACTGCCCTTGCCGGCATCTGCAGTCAACTGCGTTTGTGGCGAGTTTAATTGGGTCATTGAAGTTGTGCCACGGTCGGTGTAACTTTGGTTTGGAGTGGTATAACCAACTATGTTCCCTGTTGAAGTTGAGGTGGAAGTTAAAATATTCGATATTGGATTGTGTAGTTCATGTAATCCTAAGAGCTTTTCAAGTTCCTTTGGACAACACGCGTTTGGTAGATCTTGTTTGTTGGCCAATATAAGAACAGGGACCCCCTAATTAAGGAAAAAAGAATTCCATTATTAGTAAGATGTTAGGATAACACGCGCTTGTCTACCTAATTAACAGCTCCCAGTGTAAAAAGATTTTAAAGTAATGTCGACTCTGCCTTATGTTTTTCTACAAACATACCTGATTATCTGGACACTTGGCTGTACGCATTAGCTCCATTTTGGCCTCTTCCATTCTTTCAGTATCGACAGAATCCACAACAAATAAAATTCCATCTGTACATCTAGAAAATGCACAAAACTCTTTAATAGCAGTATAAAAACTTTTTTTTATAAATTAATAAATATGGAATCACTTGCAAAAAAAAAAAACCCAAGAAACGTAGCCTTTTATTGAATATTGAAGAATACATTTTAAAACCATGGGTATTAAATCAAGAAACAAGCCGAATAATAAATAAGAACAGTTATTTGCGGGAGCCGAATTAAAAACCTACTGATACATAGTATACACAGACACATCTATATTGACTCGGCTATTGTTCCTGGTTAAGAATATATATTTTACGGTGTCAAAAATGCCTGCATTTCACATTTGATGACAAAATTATGTTACCCTGTATGCAGGGTAATAAAGACAGATTTCGTCACAAAATTAGAGTACTAGCTACAAAAACATGGGATGGGAATGCACATTAATTTGTCTTAACTCCATCAACATATTTCTATATGTAGTTGTGTTTCTTTCCTCAGAGAAACCTTTATATGTATGAATGATTGTGTATTCACGTTTAGATACATATTTATGTATGTATGTTGTCAATAAACAGCTGTTTTTACTAACCGAGTATAACTTCGCCAGAGCGGCCGAAGTTTTTCTTGTCCGCCCACATCCCAAACGAGAAAGTGGACTCCCTTTGCCTTTCCCAAAGTACCCTGGACCTGCAAAACGCAAATAAATTATTTCATTCCTTTAAATTTACGCAAATAAAGTACCTTCTCACAATTAAATCCAATTGTGGGCACTGTGTTTAAATACTGATCGAACTTAAGTCTGTATAGAGCTGTTGTTTTGCCAGCAGAATCCAAGCCTAGCATAACGACGTGAAGAGTTCCCTGCAATTATCGTTTTGCTTTGATATTTTAAAATATTAAACACTGTTTATGGCTACCTGTGAAGGCAAGGCATCCAATAAATTTCCATTTTTCACCATCGTTGCCCCCATTTTTTTCTTCTGTTTTTCTTACATTATGTTGCCACAATTCGTTTAGGGATGCTGATATCGTATCGATATATCGATAATTTACATTGGCACCTAGCTAGAGCGATTTCAATAACACATATGTATATAACACAGATTTATGTCCGTAATTCGGTAAATTGATAATTGTTTAGTTTAGGTCCCGTAGATAAATAATGTGTATATTAATCGGGGATTTTGCCAAATCGATGCAGTATTGCACAAAGAATATTGCCCGAAAATTATATACTTAAGAAAAATGTTTGTCGGGCCAACAGTGCCAAAATCAGTCGAATATCGATAACTTATAAAGATGAGTATGTCATTCGATAGGCCACCAGCCAACGTTAATTCAATTCAAAAACATGCAGTTCATTAGAAAATGCGATTTAAACTTCATGTCTCAAACTGCATTAGCGAAGCAAAAAATTTCGTTCATACGGACGGACATTGCACAAACCCAATACACTCTTTTCACTTCGTGAATATCCTATTTTGTTTATTATTATACATACATTAATAAAACCATCCAGTAATTAGATCCACATATATATGTTCCTCTTACATAATGAGATTAAAAGTTGTACATAAAATGCAAAAAAAAAATAAGGCATTTATTTAATGCACAGTGGCTCGTCCCGGTTTTAAAACTGGCCACGGCGCCAAGTTGCACGCAAGTTAAAATATTTTAATGTTGTTTGCAGCAGCGCAGTAGCAGTGCAGAAGCAGCGCAGTAGCAGCACGATGGCATCGTGAATCTTTTTATGAATGTGAAGATATGAAAGCATACACAAACGTACATACATACCCATTAAACAATATATATATACACATATATATATGTACATACATATGCATATGTCTTTGAAAGTTGAGTATTTGCGACTAGACCATACTAGTGTATTTGTAAATTTATGTCCAATAAAATGGAGATTTAGGCCATAGTGTGCGGCATCTGAAATAGAAAAATGTTCCAATGTTTGTATGTATGTATGTACATATGGTTGATTAGATGCGCATGTATTTTTATATAGGACGTATTTAAATAAACATATCGTTCATACACATACATTCGTACGTACATTCGTACATATGTACAAACGTATGTACGCGTGTCTGTGGATGTATGGATACACATATGTAGGCAAATATGTATATGTTTCAATACTATATTGTGAATGTGCGGGAACTTGGCAATATAGTAAATAAATAGAATGTGGACGGTGTGGACGCTATCTTTGATGTGCACTCATATTCTTTAATTCGAACGGCATATACATACATATTTATGTAGATTTATTTTGTTCATTCGAGGTTATTATTTTAGTCCGGACGGTATTTTAATTTTATTGTTATCTTATACAAGTTTAGACCGATAAATTAAATTTTATTGTACAGCCCCGTACTTGGATATTTCATTTAAACACAATTAAAGTTTGGTAAGTAAAAATACTAGACTAAATGATGTGCTGTGAAAATGGAAGAAAAAACAAGAATATCGCGAATAAAATGAATAAAAAATATGCATATAAATAATCAAAGCGTTACGTAATATGACAGTTATAAATACCAACCTGTTTACATAAATGTACAATCACCAAGTGAACTCGTATATAAGTAGTAAAAAAGTGTATTTACTTAATATATTTACAATTATGTACATATATAAGTATTTATTTGAGCCAATAAGCTAAGTTAAGCATGTATGTATATGGTCTACATACTTATGTATCACACATATACATATATACATACATATGCACCTAAATACATCAAAGAAATCCCCAGAAAATAATAACAGGTGTCAACAGGTAATAAATGCGATTAGGATGAGCGAAATAAAACAAAGTTATTTCTTTCAATACATTTAAATGTACATAGTACATATGTACATACATATATGTTAATTAAACAAAATTTGTCGGGTGTTCAGTTCACAGTTCAAATATAATAATTATTAATAAAAAATTATTTTAAATTTTAAACAAAACATATAAACATAAATCTTTTTTCGGGCAAATAACATTTTTAAACACGTTCATATAGTGAATCTAGTAATTGGGTATGTCAATAATGTCAATCATGCTGTCCGCCTGTCCGTCCGTCTGTCCGAATGAACGCAACCTTTTTCGGCGCTATTTAAACTAACTAAATTCTAAATTAAACTATAAGCTCTAGTAGTCCGGTGTTGCTAAGATTTTGTTGCTAAGAAGTTGTTAAAAGCATAAATTATTTGTATAAACAAGTATATTAGTGATGTTATGATCCAAATCCGATACATGTATTGCCTTCAGACGGTTCCAAGCAAGTTTAATCAAATTATAATTCAAATTAAGAGACTTCTTTGATCAAAAAACTATAAATATGTTCGTTCATTGTGGAAACGGAGATATCTTTCAAAAAATATAACAATTTTTCGTTTTTGCTTATAATCTCTTAATACCTACATACATGTTACATACAACTAAACTTAACTTTAATATACCTAGAGAAAATTTGTATGAACATTTTTATTGATTACTCTTTGAGAAATATTCTCTTTAATTAATTTAAATACTTGTTTTTCTTTTTTAAAAACTTGAAAATCATAAAAATTATTCTTTTATTTTTTAGAAAAAAAATTGTATATCATAAAAATGGATTCTGAAGACGTCGTAAGTACAATAGATTAAATTTTTGGTTTGCCTGAAATATTATTAAAAATTCATCTACATCATTTCATATACCGTATACTTCAGCTATTCAAAGCTATCTGCTCTTAACGTTTAATTAACTGTACTCTGTTCACAAATTGAAAAGAGCATATTGGGTTTGGGCAATATCCGTCTAGTTTAGTTCGTGTGCCAGTTCGTATGAACGTAAATTTTCTTCAATTTTGGATATATATCGCTTCAAATAAAGTGTTAACTTTCTTTTGAAGTCGTCCATCGAGGGTAGGCGGGTTAGTTGGAAAGTCCATGTCTCCCACAAGTTAGGAGCTGATCACAATATGCTGCAGTTATTTATTTAATATTTCCAAGTTGAAAATATGTCTAAAAATCCCGAAGTCACAGTTTTCAAGTCAATGCCTTTCGTATACAGTTTAGCACATATATTAAGAAAGCTCCTTTAAACGCGTTTTAAGCTTTTAGTTCACTGTGAACAGAGTAATTTGCAGTCGGTTGCGCAACCGACTGGAGCATTTTTACTAGTTGAAGCTAAGTTTATGCATACAAAAATGGCTCTACTGAGCACTTGGCCAGTGAATTTCTACACGTGTGGTAACCAACGAAGTCGCTAGTCAGATTATTGCAGCGGTACAGCCAAGGTAATGCATATACACATATACATGTATGATTGGTACCTGATGAATTTACCAATTTAAACGGTCTATCTTCTGTACTGTGCATGTGTGTTTTAATGTATGTGTTTTTAGGCGCAAGTACAATTGTTTGGCCGGAATACCGGGTATTTTCTAGCTAAACATCACCAAGGATACGATCTACAGTCTACAGATGATGCTGCCAAATTAAATTTAATTAAAATTAATAATCGATTCCAGCGCTTGCCGATTGCTTAATTACAAGTGCCTAAGTGCTTTTTTCAAATGCTTTCAACGCAACGTGCAATATATAACGTTTTGTTAATGTTATTGTTTTTTATTTCAACATTAAGACTAAATTAAACGAAACCGAAAATACGCAATTGGTTAAAGACTCCAAAGAAAACGTGCCACCTGAAGCGGTTGACAAAACAGGTGAGGAGAGCTGCAGTACAAAAGATCAAAAAAATGAAAAGGCTAATGAGGAATCAAGCAAAGAGCCTGTCGAAAAATTGAGTGCTGATGTAACCAGTGCGGAGGATGAGGACGAAACTGCTCATACAGAGACCAAAACAACAACAACAATAATTGTTACTAAGAAGGATAATGGAGAAGAGACTCCCATTACAGAAACTAAGACAACAACCACAGTCGTTGTCACCAATAATGATAATGAAGATGAATCTCCTCAAACAGAAACGAAAACAACAACCACAGTCGTTGTCACCAAGAAGGAGAACGAAGATAAATCTTCTGAAAAAGAAATTGAAACGACAACAACTGAGATTATCACTAAAAGAGAAAGCGACGAGGGTACTGCGAATACCGAAATAAATGATGGCAATAAAAATATAGAAGCTGAGAGTGAAAAATTGTCATCAGATAAGCCAACGAGCCCCGAAACTGCTGAGGTCCCCGACAAAACGGTTTCTCAACAAGCAGTTCCGGATGCCGCCGAACAAAATGTTAATATCTCCGAAAGGAATGATGAAGAATCAGAAGAGAGTGAAATTTCGTCTGATGATGAAGACCAGGAGACGGAGGAGAAGATCGAAGAAGTATAAATATTTTATTTACCTATATCTTTTGCGCATATTCCAATACTTAATGCAAATGCTAGTTAGCTAAAAATATTTGTTTGTGTAAGACATCTGAAACTTTTGAGGGTTGTTTAGGAAAACAAATTTTCTTTTTCTTTTTAATTACTATGAAGTAGTTAGGATCATTTGTCGAGGACAAGGGAATATAAGCGGTATATATTTTTGTTTTAATTGTTATTAAAACTATATTTCAATAGATTGACGATGACCCAGGTCAATCCAATATTTCTGACAAGCCCGAAGTGGAAGCAGAAGTGAAAAAAACCGAAGACGTGGATGAGAAAGTGTATAAACAAAATGTAAGTAAACAGTCAAAAGTTCGGAAAATTAGTTGAAAATGGTTCAATGAAAGTTTTTGGTTTATCATCTGATCAGCTTCCAACTTATTTTAAAGGATCTTTGCAAAAATTTATTGGATATGCTTTTTAAAATTTTTTAAAAGTTAAATTATTTCTGCTAAATCTAGATAAAAAACGTTTGGACCGAGAAGAGCCGGTTAGCACATATTTTAAATACATATACATACATTTTATATATCTGGGTACCGTGCTATAATTAATATTATTATTTTTTATATGTATATATAAATATGAAAATTATAGAGTGTAATATTTATGTATGCTCGATAAATACTTATTTAAATGTGTGACTTCCGACAGTTTCTTAGAGAGTGGATTGGGGATTGTGGAATCTGATATTAGCAATTAGGATTTAAGACTATATTATACTCCTTTTACATCTTTTTCAGAAGGATATCAATAATCAGATTGAAAACATTATATCTGATATTGATATAAATATTAAAGCTCAAGAAAAAATAACGCAACTTAAGGAACAAGAGCTCCAACTAATTCAGAAACAAAAAGAATTGGCAAATGAGATTCAGCAGCAACAGATATTGGCCCAAAAGTTGATTGCTCAAAATCAACTAAAGGAACAGGAGTTGCAGGCTCTGCAGGCTCAGCAACTGAAGCAGTCCCAAAGCGAATATAGGGAGGAGACTGTGCCAACAGTATATAAGGATTATACAAAAATATATAACCAGCATGAAGATTTCAATGAAAGAAAGGTAGGCGACAATAGTATTTTGTCACAAAACGTACAAATATTCGGTCATCCCAAATAGAAAAATGACACTATCGTATTTGTATACTCGTTCACGAAGTAAAACTTGTCTATAGTATATTCCAGCCACGTTCACTCCCGCCCCCGCGAATCTATCTCTCCCGCAATTTTAGAGCTAGAGTCCCCAAATTTTAAAGATAGATTACTGGTCACCCCTTTAAAGATCCTTAAAAAAACACTGGAGGCATGGCATTTCAATAAAATCGATGTATCTCCCTCAGTTTTAAAGCTAGAGACATACATTTTCAGGAAGATTACTAATGACCTCCTCCTCTAAAGTTCAATCAATTTTTTTTGGTTATGCCCACTGGGAGCGTAGCAAATCGATAAAATCCACATATCTTTAAACGCGAAAATCCATATCTCCCACAATTTTAGAGCTAGAGTCACAAAATTTAGTAAGCGTTTTCTGATGATCTCCTCAAAATATGGAGCCGACAAATTTCGGCTACACACACTTCCTCCCCTACAAATTACAAAAATCTAAATTTTTCCACAAAACAATATTAATTAAGACCGTGAACGAGTATTGCCCAGTCGGTTACGTCCGACTGCAACGTTCATACTTGTCTAATAGTAATCAAAAACATCCATCTTCGAACTCATATAGTATGTATATACGGTGGTCGCTCGATAATTACAAATACTTGACTCCGAGGACCGTTTAATTTATCGAAAAGTTCAAATTACTGAACTCGTAATTTATATATACATGTATATATCTTATTTTTTTAAACAAAGTAATACAACAGTTGAAATTTGTTATTTTACATATGTACAGATAGTCAAAACAATTCGTTGAATTGGTTCTTTGAATTAGAATTTGAAGGTGATTTTGTCATTTTAACGAAAGCAATTACATTTTCTGAACATATTTGTTTTTTGATAAAAAGCACAGATGCAGAAAACATAAAACATTCTATTATTACATCTTTCAGTCCTAATACGCTAGCGTTTAGTGCTAATATGTTGGTTTAATTGCTAGGCAGCTCTAATGTCGAGCGCCCGCTGTACGTATATTCTTAATCAGGACAATAAGTTGAGTCGTTCTAGGCATGCCCGCCTGCCCTGTCAGCACGAACGCATCGATCTCAGAGAATATAAGAATGTACACTATATACTATAATATATATATATATATTTATATATCTATGTTTTTTTTGTTCTTTGTTTACCCAGTAAACTCGTTCATATGCACGTATATCTATGTGTATACATATATACATACATATATAAATGTATATATTTTACGTATATATTTATATATATTTGTATGTAATACTCGTACTATTCAAATCCATATGTGCGATATCCACTCTCCGAGTGTCTCTATAATTAGCATAAGAGAGAGCTCTTCATATAAGCACACATAGTCATACACATATGGGTGTGTGGATGATTCTGTTTAGAAAAATTTTATTTGTACCAAAGGCGTTTACGAGTCCAAATTGTCTGAAACATGCAAAAAGGTTTTCCAACATGCAATATTAAGGGCCTACCCCAAACAATATGGAGCTCTTATGATCGAGATAGGTCGCAGGCGCAAGTTCAGCTAAATAATTGTACAATTGAAAGGAAACGTGGATTTCGACCGAGCGATTGCTACGATGAAAGCAAAAGAAAAATATTGCTCGACCTGAGCACAAAATTGTGGCAAAGGAAAAATGTACGTAGATCTGCGTAGCGGTACTGCCTCTAGTAAGGTGGCACCCATAACTACATGCATTTGTAACTGCAGAAATGATTGATTATAAATAAGAATATAATTCATTTGAATATACAATTGAAAGCTTAGACAATATGAATGTAATTAAAATAGGAATCATCAAACATAACAAGGACAGTTGATTTGCGCAAAATATTTACTCCAGCTACAGATGCTCCCCAAATATTGCCAAAGAACCGTAAGTAGTGTTTCAATAAAATTGAAAAAGGTGATACGTAAAAAGACAAACAAAAACTTAAAAGTATGTACGGTTACCCAATATAAATGTCTCCTACGTTCGTATGCTGCTTTAATTAATGCAACATATATATATTTTCGCCATAAATATCATCAATCTCACCATTTACCATATTACTTACATTTAAAAGCTCAAAATACATATATACATACAACATTTATATATATATATATATATATATATATATATATATATATATATATATATATATATATATATATATATATATATATATATATATATATATATATATATATGTATACATATCAGGCTGCATATCCAAAAAATATTGTCGGTGGTTCGGTTCACAGCTTGAAGCAATGGCTTAAGGTTCAGTTCATAAACTTAACTTACTTCTTATCTTATATTCGTCAAAATGATGAAGAAAAATACTTGTCCACGAAGTGAAACTAGTATATTGGCTTCTTGATTTTTCTAGTAATTCTGAAGAATTCTCTAGTAATTCTTTTTAAGTGCACATATAATGCTAAGGAACATGTTTTATTTGTTATTACACAGTGAACTCGTATTCTGCTTTCGGTTACACCCGACTGCAAAGTTCTCACTTGTTTTGATTTGTTTATTTTCAATTATATTGTATTTTCAATACAAATCTCAAAATTTAATATTGTGAGTCAAAATGCCTTTCCTTTTGGGTTAAGGTTTGACTGAGTTTTTGAGCAACCTTGCAGCCTTTATATATATATATATATATATTAATGTTTTTATGTGTGTGTATGTGTATATGCCAAAAATTGCAATATACATAGCTTTGTACTCGAACTACCGAGGCGACAAAGTGGATTACGTATCGCCTTTTAACTGAAAATATATGTTTTGCAAATCAATTGAAATGACCTTAAATTTGTTTAAACTAGGAAAGCTATATGCATCATCAGCATTTTATTCCCCAACACTGCATCCCACTGTGGAGGACCAGGTTGAGCTTGCTCGCCGAATATCGCATTCATTGAGTGACATAAGCAATCACACTTCTAAGGGTCAATCAATGTATGTGAATCGGAAAAAACGCTCAGTAAAATGGGTTCACGAAGGTTGTGGCCAAGGTAATAGATTTGTCGATGCATGCAAAAGGTCCTTTTATTCAGTAGGTATTATAACTGTACTTTGAAAATATATACACCATTTAGGCCAACAAGAGAAAAGTTCAAGGTCAACGTTTGAAAGAAACACACTGAGAAACCCAATTTAAATTACAGAGTTTGAAAAAAATTAAATACATTCTTAAACATTCTTAAGTTATGCAGTCATTAATGATTTCATAAATATTTAAGCTTGAAAACATTTGTAAGCTTTAATATTTCATATTAGAAGAAAAATGTTCATTCTAAAGAAAATTTTGGTATCAAGTAAAGAAGTATTCCCTCTTACCTGGATTTTACAAAATTGTTTTTTTTTTTATTTTGTGATGATATATAGTTAACATTTTTAAAACTAAAATTAATCTGGCTCTTACAAGTTTTAAATGCAAGGAATTTCAATCTACTACGCAAAATTATTTTTTAAATGGAAACGAAGAATCAAACTTAAGTTCGTTTTAAGTTTAGATTTGAATTAAGATTTATTTATTTATTTACTTAATGCTAGCTTAACATTAAAATCTTAATAATTACTATTGTGTATGCAAGCTATGACTGCCAGGGCCTTAAGCTCGCGAAGTGGTTTGTTTTGTTTATATCTTGTGTAGTAGTATGTTCGACTTGTCTAAGTATTAGAAAATGATTTTTAAATTTGTGTTTGTTTGTCACTTATCACAAACCCAAGCAAACAAACACAAATTTAAAAATCATTTTCTAATACTTAGACAAATCGAACATACTACTACACAAGATATAAACAAAACAAACCACTTCGCGAGCTTAAGGCCCTGGCAATCATAGCTGACATACACAATATGGGGGTTGTATTGAGGGGCAAGCAGGGCATGAGATAGTGTATGTTGGCAAGGTTTGTGTGGCCTAGACGTATTCTGGTGTATTTAATTTGTTGGAGTCTGTTGAGGTTGGTATTTTTAATGGGATTAGTTGTTGGAGGTGTTGCCGCAGATTTGACTGGTTTCATAATTTCAGAGCTTCGAGGATTGCTATTGTTTCAGATATTAAGAGTGTGCATTTCTGTTGTAATGCTTCATCCCGTTATATTGTTTATTTTGGAGCCATCTGTGTAAGGGAATTTGTAGTTTAACTCACTCTTAGTATTAGATTGGAGGAGAATAATTGTTGGAAAACTGTTTGGAGTGTGGTGGCCTTGTTGTGAGAAGATAGTGTGATGTCTATTGCTTTGCCCACTACTGCGCCCACAATGTCCAATTCTCGATATGTGCACAACATCTATTGCATACTTTGATACTTTTTGCTTGGTTTTAACTGCTGACTAACTCTGCCGGCTACACTTTTGCGAATTCTTAGAATTTGTCATATATGTAACTTGTGTTGAGTTTTGTCACAACTAGTAGTGTAGTGGTGCAGTATAAAATGCAGCTAACATTATTATTTTTAATAATTCGCATTCTCTGTCAAGTACATACACACATATATATGAATATATATAATACTCAAAATCATTAACATTAACATAATTTGATCTGTTATCCTAGGTCAGTTTTTGTCTTGCTGTTATTCTAACATAGTGTTAATCAAATGCACCAAGCGCTGAGCACTTTTTGGCGCTAGCGCTATAGCGCCTTCTTTGTTATACTTGGTCATTATTAATTGGAATTTTATGTTGATACTTATTGGATAGTTTAGATTATTAGATAACTGAACGTGAATTTCGTCACAACGAAATGGTTGGTGTCGATGGTGTCTAACACGCTGTTTAGGTAACATGTTTTAGTTGATTAGTTTAGTTGCTAGGGCACATGTTTTAGTTGTTATTACACAGTGAACGAGTAATCCGCTGTCGGTTTCAGCCGACTGCAACGTTCTCATTTGTTTGAAATTGGGGCAGCAGTGGGCGTGGCTCTCAAACTGTAAAAGTTGTAAAGAATCGTGAATTGGGGACCGAAGAAATAAAATATCTTTTTAATCTAATTTAATCTAATACGATAATATACATTTATTCATTTAAGGTTTATTTATTTAAGGTTTGAAATATTTGTGAGTAATTAATAGGCAGGGCTTATTCTTCTTATATCAGATAGATCAGCCAGATAAATCCTATATTGATTTTCTGACAAAAAATTGCAGTAGTTGCTGAAATTATTTTTAAATATTTATATACATGCGTATCTATTTAGATGTGTATAATTCTATTTAGCCTTTTATTAATTGCAAAGCTTTGTTACATTGTTTATTATGTTTCTGTTTACTTAACCAATTAAGATGTTTTGTATTCTGCAGCTTTGAGAAATAACAATGTCAGTAAATACTAACTAAATCATTTTCTCTATAAAAATTTAATTCTACTTTATAATTAAGTACGTTAAGAAAAAAAATGTTTTTCCTTTGAGACTTTAAAACAACAAAGGTAAATTATTTTTGCCCACCGTCTTCCAGCTTTTAGAAAAAAATGTACTAGCTAAAAACGATTTTACAGTAGGTCATGGAAAATGAAGGTCATATTCAAAGATACTAGTTTAGTCAAGGCCCGAGATCTGTATCTGTTGTTTTTTCATTATTCTTATTTAAAAAGTTAATTTTTTTTCGTGTACAATTAAAAAAAATTATTTCATTTATTTTTAATAAAATTGTTTAATTTAATCCATAAATACCGATTGTAGAGGTAGAAGATGATATTAGTGAAACTCAGTCATTATATAAAGAAAATGCGGATGCAAATTCGAAGCCGGAACTAACCAAGCTGGAAAAAATGCCCTTAAAGCTAGTCATGAATCCACGAGGACAAATGCGTGATTATAACTCTCTGAAAGAATCTATAAATATTGAAACAGGCCTTTTATCTCCTGACAATTGCGCTGAGCTAATAACTGCGCTGCAACTGCATAAGGGCAGAGGTAAACAATTTTTAACTACATACATATTTCATAAAAATATTTGATTCTACTATTTTTCAAAAATATTTAAGTAACACAATATTTGAACTCAAGTGCAGACTCCAAAACAAGAAATTTTTTTAAACAATTTTTTAAATCTGGTATTATTTTTATTTTTAGTTTTTTTTTAGAGGTAACCCTGTGTTTTTGATCATTACTCGAGAATGTCATAGCCGATGTGGGAAATCTTTACGCTTCCTAAAATCCAGTAAATATATATATATTAATCAGTTATACACACTTTTAAATTTAAATCATTAGTTTTTTAACTAAATAATTTTACAATTCAATTCAAGTAACACAGACTGCGCTTTGTTGTGTACATAGATTTGAATGCACTTGTTAAGTCCTGAAAATTTCACTTTCCAATATCTTTCAAATCTGTGGGCCATCGAAAACCTCTTCCTAATTTTGCCATTTGTAGGAAAACGGGTTTTAGTTACTCTAGTGCTTCACATTCAGTATCAAATGCTTTTACAAAGTCTTTGATCAGTCCAAGCTTGATGTGCAATGGTGGCAATATAATGCCATCCAGCTCGCCTATCCCAAAGGCCAAAGCAGAAATACTTTGTATAATCAATCCGGATAACATGGCTATAACTTTCAAATCGCATACATTTGATACATACATCAAAGAGTTTAGCCAATGCTCCATAGGACTTATCATTTTCCTAATTCAAAATTATATAGTTACACAACTAATGATTTATATTCAAAAGTGTGGTTGACTGAATAATAGGTATATTCATTAGCTTTCAAGAAGAGCTAAGACTTTTAAAATTGGTTGTACCATCTCGAGTAATGATTAAAAATACAAACACATCTCTGGAAAAGCACTAAAAATTACCAACTTAATTAAAATTAGAAAAAAAGTCGTACCATAAAAAATTTGTTTATTTTCGTCATATGGTGCCATATATGTCATATATATATGCCGTATGTGGTAAACAATACAAATTGGCTGTTACCTAATGTAATTGGGATTTTATGTTCCTGCACAAATTACAAATGTTGTAATTAAGTTACTTATTTATTATTAATTTATTCATTTTAAATATACTCGTAACAGTTTGTACACACACACATACAGACAGACACTTAAAAAGACGATCATTTTACAAGTATAAAATGACTTAAATTATTGGTTTGTATAAACAGAGTTCACAAACTTGGTTAATTTACTTAAGTGCTAAATATCTGAAAGCGCTGCGTTTCCAGAACATTTCTTAAAAGTTGGCTAAGTAATATTTTTTGTTTTTTTAAAACATGTACCACTCGCTTTGCCTGCCTCCGCCACTGCCACCGCCTCGGCCTAACTGCTATTCTATCAACAACAATTACAAAAACAACAAATCCAATAAATATAAATAAATTATTATAAATTACGAAGGAGCTGAGCTCTTTGCAAAACGTCGTAGAAAGTCTGAAAATTGGGTAATCGACGAGACAAATGCCGGCACTCACAGTCCATCTGGTATTCCAGATTACCAACAATATCAGGCCAGGCCGGCAACCTCGCCTAGCATTTTACCAGCATATTCGGATGCTGGCAAACATCGCGTGCAACTGAACTTGCACCAGGATCAACTGATTGAGAAGTACTCAAAGCCCGGAGTCCAAGTGGTAAAATCACCATGGGAAGCTGCTCTACAAACCGGGTCGGCAAGCACAGCATTTTTGGATGACTCGAAATATCGGAGCCAAACGCCGATAGCGTCCTTACCATCACCTGTGCATTTCAATCAAGATGTTACCGATTTTCCTGGCTCCAACTTAGAGTTGTCGTCGCGTCCGCCTGCCTCCTATAGCACATCTTCAAACAACGCACACGATTTGTATAAAAATGTTAGTATTTAGTATCTCAAATGTTTTTATTTTGATCGCAATCTTTTTATCTTCCTGGTTTAAGTTCGTTCACGAGTTGAAAAGAGTATATTCGGTTTGTGCAATGCCCGTTCGATCGATCAAGACGATTTGACAAAAATCTATATTTACGAAAATAACAAATATTATTTTGTTATTCTACTGTGAACGACTATTGTTTGTTCAATGTCCGTCATGCTGTCCGTCCGTCCGTCCGTTTGTCCGGGAACGCAACTTTTTTCGGCGCTATTGAAGCTAAAGACTTAATACTTTGGATATATACTTGTAGTAATCGGCTTCAGATAAAGTGTTAAGCTTTTGTGCCACACCGGAGGCTGGCATCCTGATAACATGTCGATATACCTCAAATCGCAAATCGATAAAAGGTGAATATTTCCCACAATTTTAAAGCAAGTCACCAAATTTGGTATGTAGATTGCTGGTGACCTCCGGCAAAAATTGCGGCCACGCCCACTAAAACACCCCCGTAACACCATATTTGGAATAAATATTACTGTTTCCAGTACGTCGCAAAACTTTTTAGCCGCGCCCCTTCCCCCCCCCCCCCTCGTAATCGCAAAAATCGATATACCTGAAAGCACAAATCGGTAACATGTGTATTCTTCCCACAATTGTAAAGCTAGAGCCACCAAATTTGGTGTAGATTGCTGGTGACCTCCCCCAAAAATGGAGACCTCAATATTCCAGCCATGCCCACTAGAACAATAAATTACAAAATTCTACATTTTTCCAAAATAACAATAATACTTAAGACCGTGAACGAGTATTGAGCCGTCGGTTACGCCCAAGTGCAACGTTCTTACTTGTTTTATTTGTATTTTTTTTTAGCAATTTGATACTCGACCAATTCAACCGTGCAATCCCCAAAGAGAACTGGCATATAAGCCAAGCGTGGCACAAGGCTGGGGAGGTCGAAATGTTGAACTCCCAAGAGGTAAGGCTTAACCAAAATTTGTTTATAGATTTTAATAAAATAAAGTATAGTTTATATAATAATATTCAAGAAGTTAATGTTTTCTAAATTTAAAAAAAAAATAATATAATTTTTTCACTACTACTTGAATTAAGATTTTTTCTAAGTGTATACATGACTTGTTTCTTTAATCAATTTTTTATACTCGTTCACGAAGTGAAACTGGCATATTGGGTTTGTGCAATGTCCGCCATGCTGTCCGTCTGTCCGACAGTCCGGATGAACACAACTTTTTTCGGCGCTTTTGAGGCTAGAGACTTGAAACTTTGGATATATACTTGTAGTTATCTGCTTCAGACAAAGTGTTAAGATTTTTGTGCCACTCTCGACTGACAAATCGATAACATGTCGAAACACCCCAAATCGCAAGTCGATAATAGGTCAGTCGTTGGTTTATTGAACCAACAACAACAGTATATAAGAATATTTGTCATCTGTGGATGTTAGGGATCGGGAGGGCTGAATGGCCTGAACTGAGATGATATGCAAATATGCATCGTGCATACCGATCCCTTGAATTGTAGGTTGTTAAGGCAGCCGTCTAATAATTCATTTTTATTTTGTTTTTTCTTAGTCCTTACAAAATCTCTCAGATGTTTTAAACACACAAATATTCAGTCAACGCATTTAATATTTCAGAGTATTATTGGACAGGCCAGCATCAAAAATATGAAAACGAGAATTCAGATTATATGAGTGAATATTATTGTGACGCCAATGAACATGTTCTAGTAGATGCAAGGGCTTATGGAATCAATCCGCACTTACATCATACTGATAATACAAATACTTATATTGGCGGAGAACATAATTTGAGCTTGAGCAAAGAAAGTTCAGTTTTAAATTTTAACGAGGAAATTCAACATAGGCTACAACAATTAGAAAAATTTCAGCAATGCTTTATCCAACAGCAACGACTAGGCTTAAACATACAGAACAAACGTACAATGCCCACGGTCTTTGGTCAACAAAATATATCTATGGATAAATATAACAAACATACGAGTACGAAGACAATCTCCCAGTCTAGTCAGTCAATAAAATCACCATCTACGAATTCGAAAGTATCAGTACGTGAAGAAGATAAAACCGAGAATAATGCAGAGAATAATGAACCAGTCAATGTTCGTGAGTTAATTTTCTCATTTGAGCAACAGTCCCTGAGAGAATGTGATGTACCACAAAAAAGCAGATCCGAACTTACTGACAAAAAGCGACTTGTATTGGAAAGTGAAACAAATCAAATAGACGAATCTCAAACAAATCAAATAGATGAATCTACAACCAAAGGCATGATTTCAATACCTCCACTTGTTGTGTTCATATCACTTTCATATGAATTTGTTTATATGTATTACCTGTAAAGTTGTTTGCTTTAAAATATTCGGTTTTATAATTATACCCTGAACCCATTATAAATGGGTAAAAAGGGAGCAATGATTTTGTGAAAATTATGTAACATGTCGAAGGTGGCATCTGCAACCCCATTAAGTATATATATTTTTGGCCAACATCACTAGCCGAATCGATTTAGCCCTATCCAGAATATATTAGAGACTAAGACTAAGTGCTAGAGAGTTGAAGTTTGGATTTTAAAGTTCGTGTATACCATATGCATCTCAAGTTTATTGTCGATAACTCGAGCCGATTTCTTATTTCGAAATGTGTTACCAATTGATGGACCCATCTTCGACCCCAATAAGAATAAATATTCTTAAACTAAATTACGAGCTTAGCTTATATAGTTATGTTTGGCTATTTGTCATTCTTTCAGATTAATTAAGGCTGCAAATGGAGTATCACTTCCAACAGCCCTAAATAATATGTAAACCAGTTATAAGTTTTGTGAAACCCGGGATAGATCCGTCTGTATATTTTTAGGCAAATGATTATATCTTTTCCACCGTCATCCTTTGGCCTAAAGGAAACCTTGCTAAGTTGTTTGAGATATCGTTCACTAATTTACAAATAAGGAGTCTAATTGGCCTCTTTAAATGTTACCAACAAATAAATAACACCGCGCTGGTATAATGGATAACTTTTGTTCTAACATTCGGTCATATATTACCCATATAAATTTGTATACTACACAATTGGAATGTTTTCATATTATACGTGTCGTTATTACAAAATGTGTTATTTGTTCTACGTCATGTATTTGCTTAGAATGATATATGATATAATGATTAACGATTGAACGTGTTCTGATTATCCGGCTACAGGTTCATTTGTAAAAGTGTGTATGTATGTAAATATATTCGTATGTATCATGGCTGCAAACCAAAAATACCAAGTTGTCAGTGATGCGGTTCGTAAGCCTGGTTTCCAAATTTTGTAACCTTGGTTGCAAACCTTCTTTTAAATTTATATTCACTTGTCTTTATTAATCAAAGCAAGTTAATTTTACATAGGAAATATGGCAAATATTAAAGTGGAATTGATTCGATCCAAGGATTAAAATAAAAGCAGCACGCGGTTGTTTTTTAAAAATAACAGTTGAATTTAAGTTTAGGCTCACTTTATTTTTGTGATTTATATTTATTTCAAACAAATTGGGATGCCTGTCTCAAACCAGTTCGGTTATAAATTGGTTTACAGCCTTATATGCATGTATTTGTTAGTATGTCTTTATGTATTTTTACTACATGAGTAATTTTTGATTATACATTATCTTTCACATAATAATTTTCTCCGTTTAATTTGTTGCGCTGCAGGCTTATATGTGCCAAAGGAGATCTCACTGGCAAGCTATGCACCACCGCCAGTACAGCCAAGGAATCAACAGCCTACGTATAATTACCAAGATTCACCTAAAGTGGAATTTTCAAAAGGATATCAAGCACCCCTCATCGGTGAAGCACCAACTGGATTTCCTATATCGAATCCAACGACTGGCTTATATTCCTCAGTGCCACCAAAACAACAACTCTATGCTCCAGCGAGTTACCAGAAGATACCACCAAGCTCCGGGCAGGCACCCCCCCAGGTCAACTTTAATCCATCGCCGTTGTCATTTGATAAGCTATCAAAGTTTCAAGAAGCCGACCAGAGAAATTCGGGTGTATCAAATCAACGATTTTTTAATGTAAACAAGCAGCCAACATATAGAGGCGTGCCAAATGCATCCCCTACTCCATTCGGGTCGGGAGGTGTCGAGGATCGTGGAAGTTTTGATAATGTCCAGCGATTACCGATATCACCGACCTTCACAACGCCCTCATCGCCACAACTAGCTGGTTACGGACAAAACACCTATAGTGCAGGATTTGATCAAACGCGTTCCCAGGGTCAATCCTTCAATAACTGCGCTCGTGGCTGGAGCACAAGCTCTAATACTCAACGAAATGCCTTCTGTCCGAGAGTCCCAGTAGCGACAGAAAGTCTGCCCTACTCGGACTTCTGAAACTAATCAGATATATTAATTATAGTGTATGATTTTCTTTCCGATTACGATTTTCGACATGCTTATCCCATATTCAACGAATGCATACATATACCTACATGTACATGCATATATAATACGTATACATAAACACATACATACATATTCATAACATACACATACACATACCCATACATATTCATATTCATATACATATACATATACATATACATATACATATACATATACATATACATATACATATACATATACATATACATATACATATACATATACATATACATATACATATACATATACATATACATATACATATACATATACATATACATATACATATACATATACATATACATATACATATACATATACATATACATATACATATACATATACATATACATATACATATACATATACATATACATATACATATACATATACATATACATATACATATACATATACATATACATATACATATACATATACATATACATATACATATACATATACATATACATATACATATACATATACATATACATATACATATACATATACATATACATATACATATACATATACATATACATATACATATACATATACATATACATATACATATACATATACATATACATATACATATACATATACATATACATATACATATACATATACATATACATATACATATACATATACATATACATATACATATACATATACATATACATATACATATACATATACATATACATATACATATACATATACATATACATGTACATGTACATATGGACTTTTACAGTTTCTTGAATATATACGATAAATATTTATGTTTATTAATTGCGTTTGTTTATTTGCGTCTTATAAATAATAATATAAAATTATAAACCATTGTTTTTTTTAATTATTTCCTATTTTATATGACCAAAGAGAGGGAATTAATGTTCTATAATATATAATCTATGTTATAATCTGATTTGCTCACACCAATTGATATGGGAGGAAAACCAGGAAAACCAAATCTTAAAATCGATTTTTATCGATAGTGAAACGGAGCAAGATATCGAAAAAAAGGATGAACTTGTACTGCGTATGAATTAGGAGAATCTATAGTCGTTTAGTTTAGGTTTCTAGCTTTTGTAGTTTCCGAGATCGTTGCGTTCACGGACGGACAGACGGACATCGACTCAGCTCGTCGTCCTGATCAGGAATATACATACTTTATGGGGTCGGAGATATTTCCTTCTACCTGTTACATACATTTGCACAAAACCATTATACCCTTTTTACACATTTTCTATGGGTTCAGGGTATAAAAATATATAAATAAATATTAAAAGCTATCAGGGTTACAAACATTTCTAATAAAATCACCGACACGATGGGGGTATATTATTAGCAAGTCCGGCCTAATCACAGCTTATTGTTGTCAGTAACGTTATTAGAACCGACAGCTAAATAGGAAGGCGGTAGTAGTAGAAATACTTGACTAAAATATATACAAAATGTTTAGGAAAGGTGAAATTAACAATATTAATGTTACTTAGTATTTGAAAGAAAGAAATAAGAAGATACAGAGATGGAAAATCACTGACCCGATGGGGGTAGTTTTTTAGCCCGATTGGCAAGCTTTGCCCCTGCTCACAGCTGAGGGTGGTCAGTGACATCCGTAAGTTATCATAGAAGCAAAGATTTTATAAGTGGAAGAGAAAGTTCTAAGGAGAACACGTGCAAAGCATAATCTGTTGAGTATGTAGGCAGGAATAAGCGGTAATATTTTCTAGTAGGTCTAAAAGGAACAGAGAAGTTCCAGCGACCTAATAGAATCGAGCAATCTATGGCTCTAATAATCAACTTATGTTGAAAGAAGACAACATCATGGATTGTCCTACGGATGGTTAGCGACGGAAGAATAAGTAGTAAAACCTGCTGGAGTACGATGATGGCACATAAATTAGGATTCCAGTCTAAACCACGTAAGGCAAAGGCAATATAATCCTGGACCCTAAATACACAAGCAGTATTCCAGGATTGGGTCTACAAGTGAAATGTACAGAAGTTTCGTGGTAAAGGAATCTTTGAACTCCTTCGACCAACGTTTAATAAACCCAAGAACAACCGAAGCCTCGTTTTAAAAAGTGGATGGTAGTGTTAGTATACGTTGCAATGGAAAATTGTCAATTGTATTTCTAACGAATGTGACTTAGAACGACTAAAAGTCATAAACATGCACTTTAAACAATTTAAGTGCAAGTGATTGGCCGAACACCAAAGTTACATAGAGTTCAGATAATCTTGTATCATGTGATTTTATTGTGGGGTAATGGAAATTTACCAAGAAGAGTAGGTAATGGGCATATTTGCCACTAAGATGCAATAACAAAATTGAATAGTCTGAAACTGCATTTAAAAGTGAGTGGTAAGCTTGGCATTGCCATGTGAAAACACCTGAAACACCGTTTGGTGTTGCCAATATAAAAGGCAACCCTCGTAAAAGCTTTCTGATTTGAGCTTTATATAAGCCCAAATAAACACGAGACGACGCTTTGGTGGTTAAACAAGACGGAGTTGCGCAGTACGCGGCAAAGGGAATTGTGAATACAAATCGGAAGATTAAATATATTGAACAAGTTTTTCTGCACAAAAAAAAACAATTTTAGGTGGCACATTAAAAAGAGTTAATCAATGTGATTAAACAATTATTGTGCTCGCCCATGTTTTCCGATGCTCTAAATATATGTTGACATTATTTTCAAAAATGCTAACAAAATTATTTGATGGCTTATAAAAACGATGGATAAGGCTACAAGCTACTAAGTAGTAAGTACATTGATGGCAAATACATTGTCAAAGGCTGCCAGCACGTAGTTTGGCGCGTCAATAATAAATGAAAAATAAAGACAAACGATTTATGTGTACAAGGTGTATTTAAGATGTGTGTGATAAGTTTTATGTGTTGTTTATGTCTAATAAAAATTATACATATATATGTACCAGGTTAAATTAAAAAAACGACGACATGATTTGTCAGAAATTAAAATGTTGTGATTATGTGGCATAACAAATAAAGAAGCATTACTAACAGTGTTATTTTTTAAGACTGATCCAGGCAAGAGTGTCCGACTACCCCGTTTGCCATAACATACATCTTCACGAACATACAAGAACGTACATACATACACAAACACACTCACGCACACGTACATGTGTATACCTATACACACACATGCCGCAATCTGCGCACTTCAGGCAGCGCCCTCTAGTAGGGCTTATTAGTGGAACACATCACTGGTTCCCCGCCAGATTGCTGGATAACTAATCTGATCCAACAAATTGAAATCGCAGTTTTAACATTGTTGTGGGCATCTGAAGTTCAAATTATATATATATATTATGTCGCTCCCATAACGAACTTCAGAAAATATTCTCTGTCTTACTTTGCTATACCCTGCAGTTCATCAGAATTGCTGGAGTAGCTTGAAGAATTTCGAATGCCTATTGAATCGAATCCCCCTATCATCAAGTCATCCATTATTATAGAAATGGCGCCGTAGTATCCGAGATTAAATGGGGAACGCATTTTCTTCATCCACGTACAGTTGATGCATGGCACGAATTTGTAGTAATTATCCGTATCCAATTTAAAAACCTTCACATCATTATTAATTAATTAATTAATGAATTATTAATCATTTAACTAATTAATTATATTATTATTATTATCATTATTATTATTATTATTATTATTATTATTATTATTATTATTATTATTATTATTATTATTATTATTATTATTATTATTATTATTATTATTATTATTATTATTATTATTATTATTATTAATGGTATTTGCACTGCGTGCGTTTGCTAATAACTTGTTCAAACAAAGAAATTCAGCTTTCAATATTTCATTTATTTTCATTTAAGGTCTGAGAAGAACCCTAGGTGAACGAAATGGGGGCTTCACATGGAAACACAAAGTGCTTGGATAATTTACAAAAAATTAAAACAATAATTTTTTTTATCTTGCACTTAAATAGTGGTATTCAGCATATCAGCGCAAATTCGTTTTTAAATATCAATGGTAATGTGATAAAGTGTTTTGTCATCTACTGGCTTTTTTTCAAGATTTTCTTAATATTTTTAGACTTGGCCAATGTGGATCGACCTTACTTTGACGACATAAGCCCAAGAAATGTTTCAGCTGTTGTTGATGAAACAGCAATTCTAAGATGCCGCGTCAAAAATAAAGGAAATCGAACTGTACGCAAAAACATTCATATAAGTACATATTACACAAAATATCCCCTGCAATACTGCAATATAGTGAATAGTTGGAATAAGAGTTGACAATTATAATTTTTTGGAATTTTGATCAGAAGAATTTTATCACGAAATGTGTTGTGTGTTGTAGAAAACATCGCCGATTCCATTTAATTGATTTCTTGAACATTTTCGACAGGCAACTCTAAATATGCATGTCAGCCCAGATCTTTTTTCCCAAAATCAATAAAAAATTATTAAGCCTCCTAATTTTGTGAGAAATTTCTAGCATTGAAGTATATTTTCGAGTAATTTATTGTAATTATTATACTTTAAATTGAAATAATGATCTACAGGTTTCGTGGATGCGCAAGCGAGACCTTCATATTCTGACAACAAACATCTACACATACACCGGGGATCAACGGTTTTCTGTTATACATCCACCAAGTAGTGACGACTGGGACTTGAAGATCGATTACGCACAAGCACGGGACAGCGGTATTTATGAGTGTCAAGTAAATACAGAGCCTAAAATCAACTTGGCAATTACTTTAGAGATCACAGGTATTATTGAAACAATTTTATATAAAGTTACTTAAATAGATTATCACCAAGTTTTCCCTTTTATTTATTATACTCTTACATAACGAAATATGTATGATAAACAGCAATAATCCGATATACCCGTTTAATTGCAGCTGAAAGTGATTTGAGAGAAAGAAACTCGGAAAAACTATACTACAATTCAAAAGGTTTGTTTTTAGTGATATATATATATATATATATATATATATATATATATATATATATATATATATATATAAACTTTTAAGCTAATTTGTTTTCTTATATAAAATGTAAGATGTATTAGTGCTCTAGTCGGGTGCGCCCGACTAGCAGATATCCTGAACTCAGCTACGAACTGTCATTTCATATATTTCATCCCATTGCATTCATAAATATATACACAAAACAAATGCGAACGTTGAACTTGGGTGTAACCGACAGCGGAATACTCGTTCACTGTTTATATAATAATTAAAACATCGCTTGCTAATCATTTTATTCTCAGCAGCTGCGCTTGGCCACACTATGGAAAATGAATTCTTGAATAGCTTCTAAACTAAGAGTATGACCGTTATGAAATTTTCAGGACTTAACAAGAGCATTCAAGTCAATGTACAATCCAAAGCATTAGAAATCCGAAATATTCTTGATCTGAGTCTACTTTACGAGAGCATAAAAAAACCCAATTTGGTCAGCCAATTTATAATTTCTACCGTAACAATAGCAAGAATAACCAGAATTTGGCTTCTGAAAAAAAGCATTCATCAACTTTTCTAAGTAAATCTCTTTTATATTCATTCAAGGTCTTAACAGAGTATATTGGGTTTGTGTCAATTTTTGTCTTGCTGGTGGACGCGTAACCTTCTGTTCGTCTGTCCGTATATCCGCATTAACGCAATTTTAGAGTCTGAAAATCGTCCATTTCCGACTTTATACAAATACACAAATTCGATATTTTTACTGCATCGAATCTCAAAGCTTACTTACATTATTTTCACGCATGTGCAATATTTTTATAATCTGAACCCATTGAAAATGGGTAAAAAGGATGCCTCCTTCTGCCTGTTACATACATTTGCACAAATCCATTATATCCTTATTACCCATTTTCAATGGGTTCGTGGTAAAAAAAAATGCAAGAGGTAGCAAATAATTTCAAGGCAGTATTTCCTTTCTGAATTTCCGTCACTTCCTTCTTACTAATCAAAATATCGTTTAAATTAAAGCTGCTCGGGCTAAGATTTTGGGATCGACGGAAATACACGTAAAGCGAGATAGCACTATTGCTTTGGCCTGCTCAGTAAATGCCCATGCTTCATCTGTATTGTGGTAAGTAGCTGCTTTTTCAGCATTTGTTTAATCTGTGATGCCTGACATTCAACTTCGTAACTGAAGGTACCATGGCTCGGCGATTGTCGACTTTGATTCTCTGCGAGGCGGCATTAGTTTGGAAACTGAAAAAACCGATGCTGGCACCACCAGCCGTCTAATGCTGACCCGTGCTTCATTGCGAGACTCCGGCAACTACACATGCGTACCCAATGCAGCTGTGCCGGCTTCTGTTCGTGTTCACGTCCTAACTGGTAAGCGAATTGTGTGCTTTTTATATTCGTTCACGAAGTGAAAAGAGTATATTGGGGCTGTGCAATGTCCGTCTTGCAGTCTGTCCGTACGAACCCAATTTTTTTCTTCTAGATGTATACAATTTTAACCGAAAGGTTACTAGTGACTTCCTCTAAAGATCGCAACAAATATTTTTTGAATACTCCCACTGGGAGCGTAGCAATTCTATAAAATCGATTTATCTCCTACAGTTTTAAAAGTAGTAGTATAAAGTATGTACTAAAGGATTTTTGATGACCTCATCAAAAGATCGCACAAGAAATGTTTTGGATACGCGCACAGGGGACGTGGCAAAAATAAAATCCCTATATCTTTGGGCGTATAAGTAAATCTATATCTCCCACAATTTTAGAGTTAGAATGATCATATTTGGTAAGCAGTTTTCTGACGACCTCCTCCAATATAGAGTCGGAAAGTTTCGGTTACGCCCACATCCGCCCCCACAAACTACTAAAATCGACAAAACTATAAAAAACGAGTATTTGCGCAGTCGGTTACTCCCGACTGCAACGTTTTCTTTTTTTTTTTTGTTGGAATTTTTCGTACAATTCTTATTAGATACCTTAACTTGAATTTCGTCACATGCAGAACCAAATGGTTGATGGCGCTAATGTCTAACGCGCGGTTTACGTGTGAATTGTACGGTAGGCCCAAGTTCGAGACCGCGCGGAGGAAATATTTTCTGTTTCTATTTACTTGTTTATTATTGTACTCGTTCACGATGTGAAACTAGTATATTGGTAAGGTACACGTTTTAGTTGTTATTACACAGTGAACGATTATTCCGCATTTTTAATTTAATCAGTTCTCGTAAGGATTATGATTATTTCGGATTTTGGATACCTCCCACCACTCGCCCCATATATAAAAAAAAACCCAATTCAAGTTCTTTGGTTTGTACATAGATTCTAATGTTCGTACTAAGTCCGGAAAATGTCATAACGATCATACGCTTGGTTTAGAAGTTATTCATGAGCTTAGTTCCCATAGTGGGGGCCATGCGCAGCCGCTAAGTAAAGTGCGCAGCTTGCGCCGTGTGTGTATGTATTTTGTGTATGCATGAATGGAAAGGGGTATAAATATATGTAAAAACAGCTAGGATCTGGGTTCAAAGACAATATAAATACGTATATAACCTTTGATTCAGTAGATATGAGATACCCTGAGCCCAGCGGCGAACTGTTACATACTTTTAAACCTTTTTGCATTCACACACACGTTCACAAAGTCACACACACACACACACACACACGCACGCAGCAAGCTGCGCATTTTACACATCGGCTGCGCTTGGCCCCACTATGGAAAATAAATTCTTGAATAACTTCTAAACTAAGAGTATGATCGTTATCTATGATCCAAATCTATGCACAAGCCAAAGCGCAAGTCTGTAGTCCTTGATTTTTCTGATATGGGGGCGAATGGGGGAGGTTTCCCAAATCCGACTATTCATAATCTAATTATAATAAACTAAATTTTTTGGCTCTAACTCTTATAGTTTCTGAGATGTGATAAGAAACCCAAGGTAAAATCGATTTTTATCGATAAAACGGAGAAAGGTATCGAAAAAAATGATAAGTTTGTTCTTCGGAGAATCTATAGTCGAAAAGCTTAGCTCTCTAGCTTTTGTAGTTTTCGACGTCGCTTCATTTATTCAGACGGACAGACGTACATGGCTAAATCGACACAGCTCATCGTCCAGATCGAGAAAAACTAATTTTCATTTTTTGTTTAGTTTGATATAGATTTATTAACAATTATAAAAATTTGTTGAAATTAAATAACAATTTTACTTATCGAGGCAGCTAAGCAAATTTACTTTACTTTTATAAAAAATATTTCGAAAACTGCATCGTAGTGGAAAACACAATACGTGCCAGTTACGACGATTTTTGTACACATTTGTAAAACTAACTGAACAGCCCATATTTGTTTTCGGTAAAATGACTAATTCAAAATTTATATTTGAATATTTCTAGGTGAGCAGCCAGCGGCAATGCAAACAAGTGTTGCGAGCGTTCAAAATGCTTCTACTGCAATCATAATTACGTATTTGATCATATCAGAAGAATTGTTGTTTAAAATTTCAAACCTAGCCCAATACATACTCGTACATCGAAGTTCAAGATGACTAATTTAGAAAATTTAGCCATACCGCAAAAAATGTTCTTTAAAGGTACATATTCATAATGAATGGCCAAATGCGGTGTTGTAAAAATTATGTGATGCATATATATACAAACATAAATACAGGAGGTTAAAATAAATTAATTTATTATATATATCTCCGTATTAATGACACATAATTTTATGCAATTTTGAAACTGCGTCCTTATTATATATTTATATAATGTAATTATATATATATATATTCTGTATTATATATATATATATATATATAATATATATGCTATATATATATATAATATATATATGCTATATAATATATGTAAGCTGTTAACACATTTAAAATAAAACGCATTCCTTTCTATTTTAGATTACAAGCATATTCCAAGGGAACGATTGTAAAAGAACGAGTTTACCAAAAATAAAAATAAAAACAAAATATATAAAAATAAATAAAAATAAAATTTAAAATACATACATAGACACTACATTAAGTATATCTCCTATAGTCTTATGTAATAAAATTAACAATAATAAATACTTATATATGTATACACATAAACATATATTTAGATATATACATTTGTATTACTATGTAAATATTACAAGTATGGCAATTACATTTGTGGTTTCTGCTAATTCTTTAAACTGTTTCAACCCGTCTTACATATGCGCAAAAACTGGTAAGATCAAAGCTAAAAGTATTTCTGAAAGGACAATACAAACCCATGTTATTATTATTATTATTCCATAATATTTTCAAGGCCTAGTTGATAAACTGAAACTGAATGCATATTATTTATAATGCTGGCAGTTTAGCCCTTTGGTTAACGGATAAGTGTAACGTATATTGGCATTTAGTACAGCTTAAACAATTTTATTAATTATATGTATACCCTGTTGGCTTGTGTTCAATGACTTCCTCTTCGTACTGTAAGATATTCTTTTGTATACCCGTGTCTGATCTGGTAGGATGCAGGTAGATTACTGATGGATCAAATCGAGAAAACCCTATTCTATCTATATTTTCTAAGCTCATATCCTATCATTAAGGATCTTTTCGACACGGCTTTCATATTTGATATTACATAGTGAACAGAGTATTGCGCAGTCGCTTGCACACGGCTGCATTTTTTTCTGCTTTAGTATCGTTTTATATTTTTTATCGTCTGGAGCTGGGTATCAATTGCTGACGTTTATAAAGTGGTTTAGCTTTAGCTGTTGGAATTTGTGCTCCATGAGCTGAATTTTTCGACGTGGATTTCTCAAACTCCGCCGTCTTTGCACATAATGTTGCTCCGCCAATATTGGATATACTAGCCGGTAGTTTGGGCTCCGAAATACTCGCAGTTTGTACTTTACTCTCTATATATAAGATTAAAAAACACAAAAATTGACATTTTTTAAAATAAAGGTGCAATTAAAACATTACCTTTAATTTGATTAGCTATTGTCGGTTGTAAAGATGATTCTTCCGGCATTAATATCTGTAGACTGGCTGAGAACACGTTTGAGTTTTGTAGTAAAATTGGCGTAGACTGACGTCTTCCATCAGTTAAAAGGGCCGAATCGTAAGTCGCATCTCTTAGGTGTACCTTATTTTCGATTGGTTTGGGTCTCTCAATTTGGGTACTATTAACAAAACACATATACATACTATTAAATATATATATATAATTGTATTAAACTCTGTTAATTATATTCATTCAAACTATTATTTACGCTGAGGATGGAGGGTGTATTACTTGCAGTCAATTTTGTATTTTGAATCCAAAAAAAAAGTTAGCTATGCTTAATAAGCATAAGCATTGCTCCTTTAGTATAAGCATTGCTTATGATAACATTATCAAAATTAAGACATCACTGATTTTATATAAATTTCTTTCATTTTTAACATTGTTGTAGGCCATTGTCCGAAACTACACTAACAAAGATCTTTAAAAAAAAATAAAATACAAAAAGTTGGTGAAAATAAGTTTCAAAATATTATTGAATTTTTATTGATCTTAAAATCGCATTCGCTCATGTCTCATATGCGATCGTATTTGTATGAAAAGTCATGAATACACCATACCTATCGCTTTTAATAAACTAAATCTAATTAAATGCAAGAGTATTATTTTACATTAGGAATTAGCTTTGAACAACAATATGTATCTATTCATCTGTGATCTCAAATTTCAGGGGTGTTGGCTCAATACTACTCTCCATCTAACCCTGCTTTGATAATTTTATTAAATAAAAATTCAAGAAGATTGTAAAAATTGTGACGGAAGTAAGGGAAACGCTAAAATACCTGGCCTGACAAAAATTTGATTTTAAACTTCTTTACAAGTTCTTACTTGGATGTTTGATTAGTTTTGCTCGTAATTAGAGCGTGTAATTTTTCTGGGCAAGTATCCAACATATGAGAGTATAGGACGTCCACAAGCTCAACAGGCACTTTAAAGATTTCTTCATAGTGATCAATCATTATTCTGTAAAGAAAACCATTTTTCCGATTGGTTTGATTTAGCAGGGTATATTCAAAATAATAAACAGATGTCAGTCATTCATTTTTAAATCCTTTAGGAAAAAAAATATGAATTTTGTAAAAACATTTGGCTTTTAATTTTGTATAGGGCTTTAAAGTTATAACCAATGAAATATTCAATACTTTTTTTATATTACCTGATTACATTTATTGCGTCTGCCATGTTTTCCTGTTCCTTATACTCCGCTGTTTTTGGCCCAGTATCTCGCAAAATATTTGGAGCAAAAACTGTAGATAAATTGTTGCTGTCCATTTTGTTGCCATTCATTTGAACAGTTCCATCCCGGGAGCATCATCATCACTATGGGCAGCAACATTGCCAAGAAACTTAAGTAAAACATACAATGTATCTCGATGGACAATAGGTAGTAATTTTATAAGATGAGATATTGCTTCGAGCTGTAAGCGCCGATTTCGAATCCCTAAAAATAAAGTAAAGTTGCGTTCAGCATCATCATTGCATCATTATTAAATTTTTCTCTCTTACGTTGAGTTTCCAAAAATGTTGTATATAATCTTTTGCACAGTAGGGGCTCAGGTAGATCCCGTAAAAACTCTTTGAACAATGTGGCTACATCATGTGGACATGTATTTTCAGGAATGCACATGTTGCAGTTCTTATCAAATTCCTCACGAAGCTGGAATATTCAAAGAAAATAAGCTTCTTGCAGGGCCAAGTAATTTTCTTATAGTTTTAACCAGCTTAGCTAAAGCTAAAATTGACCCAATTTATATTGTTATTGGAATCCAAACGCTTTAAAACAAAAATTGGTAACTTTGCACATTCTCAGACCGTGTAGTGACTTTATAAAAAGATGACTTTGAAGCCGATCGGACGCAAATGAAACTCCCATGAACAGCCTTGATCACATATTTTAGGTTGCAGAATTTATGAAAAGTAGTGAGCACATCTCCAAAAATTTCTTACAAAGATCGGAAACGAAAAATAAGTTTGAAGCCAACCGACTTACTTGTTTCACACGCTTTTGAGATGTACTAACTCTGAAGAGGCCAACTTTTTGTAGTCCATGTTCTTCCAGATATTCTATACAAATGGTAACGAATACGGGTACGTTTAACATAAAATTATTTTTTGATTCTTCGAATAATATTCCGTCGAGATCCAATTCAGCATTTCTTATGTCAAACTGACTACGTGACATTTGCATTGACATCGATGCAGACTTTTGAAGATTTGTGAAGTATTCAGGAGAAGCCACGTGCTCTGAAGGACTACAGCGTCCGTAATCCAAAGATTTAGTCGGCAGACTTTCATACGACCGTACCTATAAAAGACAGATAGTGTTCAGCATTTGTTTATTTTATTTATAGGTAATTTTTATGATTTATAGTCACTTAAGCCGTCTTCCTCGAGAGACAAGACTCAGAGAGGCAACTTAGAATTTTTAATTCAATTTGAATAAAAATCTTTGTCAACTTTTAAGAAACTTTAAAGTTTCTTAATATAATAAGGAAATACATAAAAGCTATACTAGATCGAAAAAATAAGGTTTTATGCTTATTATACCCTGTATCAATTACTTCGGTGAAAAAGGGCTTAGTGACAGTAAAGAAATATTAAATTGGCTGATTACCAAACCTCACTCCCTCCAATGTTAAAACAAGTAAGAATGTTGCAGTCGGTTTTTGTGCCACGCCCATTAAGAGGCTGATAAATCAAAAACATGTCTATACACCTCAAATCGCAAATAAAAGGTGAAGATTTCCCACAATTTGAAAGCTAGACTCCCCAATTTGGATGGTAGATTACTGGTCACTCCCTTTAAATATCGTTAAAAAAAACTTTCAGCCACGCCAACACCCGCCCCCGCAAATCGCGAAAATCTATATCTCCACAGTTTTAGAGCTAGAGTCCTAAAATTCTAAAGGTAAATTACTGGTCACCCCCAGTTTTCGCCCACGCCCACTGGGGGCGTGGTATTTCTATAAAATCAGATTACTAAAAAATCCATATCTCTCACAATTTTAGAGCTAAGGTCACCAAATTTAGTAATCAGTTTCCTGACACAAAAATCGACATTATTCCAAAAAAACAATAATAAATTAGACCTTTAACGAGTATTGAGCAGTCGGTTATGCCCGACTGCAACACTTTTCACTTGTTTTTACCTTGCGAATTTGGGAACTCTAGCTCTAAATCTGTCGGAGATATATGCTTTCATGATGGGGGCTGGGTGGTTGAGGGGCGTTTTTGTGGGCGTGGCCGAGATATTAAGGTCAATCAATCTTTGGGAGAGGTCACCAGCAATCTACTTACCAAATTTTGTGTCTCTAGCTTAAAAATTGCAATAATGCGCGTGTTACCGATTTGAGCTTTCAGGTATACCGATTTTTGCAATTACGGGAGCGTGTCCAGACATTTTTTCTATGATTGGGGGAGTAATTTCGAGTTATATATATTGCAAATATAGTGACTATAACTCAAAAACTGTGGAAGATATGGACAAATCCAATTTTTTTGTGGTGGGCGCTGGGGGCGATCTAATGGGTGTGGCCGGGATATTAAGGTCAGAACCTTTGATGGAGTCTGAAGCAGAAGCGTGAGTTTGTATGAAAATTCAAGAGGTACAGCCTGGCGTTTTGGCACTTAGTCATGTTTACACATACAATTTAAGCCATGCTTAAGCTTAATTTATACCTCGGTTATACTGTGATATAGAACAAATTTTTTCACTGAATGTATGAACCTATAATATTTGATGATACTTTTAATTTTTGTAGAGAGAGTTAATAGAATTTTTGTGGAGAGAGATAATAGAATTTTCCAGCCTGTTATAATAAGTTGAATTAAATAGAGAATAATTGAAAATATTAAATACGTACATTATCATTTAATTTTCCAACTCGACTACAGTTGTTGACTGACGTCAACGAATGTTTCGAACTGGGCACCACTTCTTCGCACCGCTTTCTGTCTCTTGATAGGCAATGTTCCAAAGAAGAGCCAAATAAAACACCACGTCCACCTAATTTAACAAAACATCGTTAAATCAAATTATGTGACAAATCACAGATCATCAATATACACTCAATTCTCTTTTTATGCGATTTCGAAGTTATGCGGTTTTTTTTCCATAATATATTTGTTCTATACAGAATAATAAATACAAAAGCGCAACTAAGGTGTGGTTAATATTTTTGTAAGAATAAATTATCATTGGCGCTAATGCTGTCGTTGTGTAAAGGCAAATCATTTAATGATTAAGAAAATTAATTTTTTTTAAGTTTAAAAATAAAAAAATTATTTTTGCGATGGAAAAAAAAATAAGTAGAGAAAAGCAATTTCTTTAGAAATATAAATTAAAATTTTAGATTATTTAGCAAAAATATTGACTTTTCTATGCGATTTTTTTGGTCTTATAAGCTTTTCGAAAATTATGGAACCTACGCTATTTTTATCATAGAAGTGTCTTTTTTTATGCGACTTTTTGGTTTTATGCGCTCTGTGAAAGTAGAACGAATCCCTATTTTTACCAATTAAGTAGTCATTTTTAATGCGATTTATATGTTTTCGGTGGAACGCATCTACTGCATAAAAAGAGAATTGAGTGTATACAATTTATTGTTAATTATTTGATTATAAATTTTTCTGGAATTAGTAATCGTTAGTATAAGATCCATAATTAGAACCAGCATCATTCATTTTTGATCGCTTATCCAAGTCAGATTAAAACAAGTAAGATGGCTCTAGTCGGGGATGTCCGACTAGCAGATACCCTGAACCCAGCGGCGAGCTGTCGTTACATACATTTAAAGCTCGTTTTTTGAAATGCGCTTTTTTGATAGGGGATGCGAATCGGGGGAGATAATCCGCGCCTGCTTTACGAGAATATAATAAACTAAATGCTGCTAAATTGGTGGATCTAGCTCTTATAGTCTCCGAGATATGCTAAGAAAACCAAGTCTTCATAATAATAATGACTTGTAGTGCGTATGGATTAGGAGAATATATAGTCGAAAAGTATAGCTCTGTTTTTGTAGTTTCCGAGATCGCTGCGTTCATAAAGACGGACAGACGGACTGTTACATACATTTGCACAAAACCAGTGTACCCTTTTTACCCATTTTTAATGGATTCAGGGGATACAAATTAAATAAACAATGAATACTTTATCTGAACACAACATATGTGTAAATTGAGGCATCAACTTGTGATTGTGTATTAAAAGATTGTTAAACGTGAATTAGATGAATTAAAATTAGATAATATAAAAAGCATTGCTTACTGTGTTCATCCTTTTTACCAATATCAAAAAAGCTTGTGGTAAGTGCTCTTTTCTTTGATGTGACTCGTTTTTTCTGGGTCTTTCGTTCCAAATCTAAAAATGTATATTGCAATTATATGTTTTAAATTAACATTACATCATTTTCCTAAGATACACGTATAAAGTTTAACAGATTAACCATTTAAAATGGGTAAAATCGTCGACCCCATAAATTAAATATATTCTTGGGAATCATTACTAGCCGAGTCGATTTCGCCACTTCCGTTTAGCTAGAGTGTTTAAGTTTTTTTAAATTCGAGTTTACCATATTATATATATTTATATTAATTATTTTGGGGTTTTGAACCATATTAAATGAAATTTGGAGACGCCAGCTCTTATAATCTCCGAGATATGCCAAGAAACCAAGTCTTAAAATCGATTTTTGGCGATAACAATGAAACGGAGCAAGATATCGAAAAAAATTATAAACCTGTTTTGCGTATGGCTTAGGAGAATCTATAGTCGAAAAGCTTAAGGTCTCTAGCCTTAGTAGTTTCCGAGATCGCTGCGTTCATACAGACGGACAGACGGACGGAAAGACAGACAGATATGGGTAAATCAACTCAATACGTTGTCCTAATAAGAATATGTGTACTTTATGGGGTCGGAGATGCTTCCCCCTGCCTATACATTTGCACAAAACCATTATACCCTTTTTATCCATTTAAACTGGGTTCAGGTAATTTAAAAAAATATTTAAATCCATATTTTATATCAGGTCAGCTTTCTCAGAAAAAAGAATGCTATTGCTATAACTTACCTATGTTCTTGCCAATATTTAGTTCCTTAATTTTTTCAAGAGCAATGTGCATAAGTAACTCTGTTTCGAGATCGGATAGTTTTTCCAAGGATGTGTCTGTTAGTTGTAAGACCTGGCCATCTTCCGATATCCATGTGCAGTACTCCTACGCGAAGCAAGTTAAGAAAGTTTTCGTTTAGAGTAAATTAAAAATTGCGTTTTTGAAGTTTTAAAAAAGTTAATTTTGTTAGATTTTTCCGATTACAGATTCTTAAAATAACACTTAAAAAAAACAAGAAAGAGCACTCTAGTCGAGATCGCCCGACTATGAGAAACACGGAACCCATTTGCGAGCTGTCGCTACAACCATTTAAACCCCTTTGCATACACACAAACGTACGCCGCTTGCTGCGCACTTTACTCAACAGTAAATTGGAAATATTTAACTAAATCATGGCTGGCGAAATCCCTCGAACTGTACCCTCCACGCGGGTGCCGGGTTCTGATGACCTCCCCTAAATAAAAAGCCGAAAAATTTTGGCCACACCCACTTTCTCCCCCGCAAATTGCAAAAACTAAATTTTTCCAAAATAGCTGTATTATTAAGACCGTGAACGAGTATTGCGCAGTTGGTGTAGCCCGATTGCAACGTTATTACTTGTTTTCTTCTAGTTTAAACGATACCTTTCAACCGGTATATAACTCGATCTGATCGGAATATCGTATTAAAACTTGCCATTGCTAGCCGCGTTTTCTTCATCTCTATCGCGTACTGCCGTCAGCGGTGGGAAAGCACTACTAAAGCATTTACTACTTTAAATAACAATAAGTATGTATTTCTTACCAACGGAGTCCATTTTTGACGATGTGGAACAAAGTCCTGACTTTGATTTTGACTATTTTGACTATTTTGACATTTTGAGCGACTTCCCCAAATTTTTCTTGAAACAAATTGTCCAACATTAGATAGCGATTTGGATTTTTGCATATTGGTTGTTTCATTTTTAGAATCTGAAAGTAAAGTCAAAATTTATAGAAAGTGGATAAAAGTGTTGTTTCGCAAAATCAACTAAGTGTAATGATCGACATAAATACAAGCAAAACAAGTAAGAGTACTCTAGTCGGAAGTGCTCGGCTAGGAGATTTCCGGAACCCAGGTGCGAGCTGTTGTTAAATACGTTCCATTCATACAAACATACACAAAATCACATACACACACAAACACTTACTTACTCATTGGTTGCGCTTGGCCTCCACTTTGGCCTCCACTTTCTTGAATAACTTCTAAACTACGCGTATTATCGTTATGAGATTCTCTGGACTTAAACAGAGCGCAAGGCTTTAGGACTTGAATTACTTATGGTTTGGGCTATACGTTGATTACCAATCGCCATCACGAATGAGGACAAACACATGTATATGTAGATTTAGAAAAAGTAATCTAACGACGATTCGATTTAAACCTAGCTTCAAGGATATGTATAACTACGAAGGGGGTAGTTGGTACAGCTATATAATATGGTGGTTTCAACATTGCCGACTGTTTACTGCGTACCAAAATATAACATGTAAGAACGTTGCATTCGGCTGCAACCGACTGCACAATACTCTGTTTACAGTGTCAAAACAGTTTTAAACAGTCGTCATGAGTCGGAGTTGATTACTAGATTGTTAACTGTTTACTCAAGGCAGTGACTTTACTTAGCATAGGGCAGTAATGAGTGTGGAAGCTAGTTAGTTTGACAGATCCTGAAAGGAAGTCAATAGCACGATAAACACGAGTCAGTAATGGAAGTTATAGTTATAGAAGTTTATTTGTAGGGACAGACGGAAGGAAAAATGGCGCCATTGGACAAAACAAATATAATCTTCTGCATGTTGAGAACAGTGTATAAAAAAGTTGTTCAAAAGTCAAGCCAACGAAAAAATTAGAATTTTGGATTTATTTTTTCGACTGTTACTCGAATGGTTCCTAGAAGTTCCCATGATAGATACATACATTTGTATGTATGTAAGTGCGCACATATACTTACTTATAAATGTTTCGTTTACATTTCCATTTTTTAAGCTCTGAGTACTGCACGGATCAGTAGAGTTTGCATGCCAAAAATTGGAAAGAAAATGCGAACTCGATGTGAGTAGGGCGCTGGCGGTTCTTCCAGTTTTCTCTTTGGGATGGTAAGTAGGACTTGTTGGGGACGTGGGCGCTGACAGACAGGGAGGTTGAGTTTGCTTTCTGGACTGCGGAACGTTTTCACTGTGCTGCTCTTGAAAGCTTTTTTCCCATTCAGTTTTTTTGCGTATTCGCTCGTCCAGGTCGTTTTGCCAGGCGATATGGGCATTTTGTAGATTTTTTGAACTCTCGTTGCCGCGTATAAAGTCCAATGCAACCAAAGCCCAAGCGTCTAACGTTTGCACTGCTTTATTATTGCCCTCATCCATTCCCGGAGGATTTATTTCGCCTTTCGCCTTTATGTTTCGCAAATTTCTATCATAGTTAACTGACTTAAAACGATTTGCATCCCCATCATGTATACTTTTCTTTCGAGCCATTCTTAAGTAACGTTTTATTGTATTGCTTACGGATTGGGAGACGTCCTCATTGTCGATCGAGCTTCTCCTGTGGTTTAAATTATGCGCCACAGAACTTTTGTCTGTATCTTCACCCTCCGAGTTATTATAGTTATGTTCAATCGTTTGTTCGTACTGTTCTGCAATACATTTTAACTCGCTTAGTTGAATAAAACTTGTCTGGGTTCCGCATGAATTCATGCATTTCTCACGAGTGAATCCGCTGTGAATCCTATTATTTCGACTTAAGGGCGTATATGGTAGGGAACTTGTCGTACGCTGGCTTAGATCAAGTGTTTCAGGTGGTTTCTGTTGACGTTTAGCTTGGCTTTCCAATATGGGCTTTTGAGTTTCAGTGTTGTTAATTGTATTCTTTTCGGTGTGGTCTCTTCGAAACCACTCAAATCTATGCGGACGTTTTCGTAGCTACCTGAATAATGGAATAAACTCGAAACTGAGGATGCTCGGGCTAAATTCGTTTTCGTTGGTTCAGTGGAATGTAAAATACGATGTAGTTGCTGCTTCTTTAAGGCATTGTATATTTTTCTCAGAAGTACTTTATCTTCAAGAATTTCCGGTGTCACATAGCCCAATTGTATACCACCGATCGATAGGCTCTTAAGTACTTTCAGACGATCTAAAAGAATTGACTCATATTTCTGAGTATTGGAAGCACAATCGAAATCAATTGAGGTGAGTGCCTTGTCATAAGTAGGACGCTGAGAACTGGGCGAAGATGTCTGGTCAGGCCGAACTGTTTTGGACCCAAGTAGGGTAGTTGTTTTGTAAGAATCACGAATCTTAAGGTACGATTGCAGGAGTTCAATAGTTTGATCGACACTGTCATTAGCCTCTTGATCTCTCAACTGCGAGTGTACCATATGGTTGCCTCGATGATGCGAGAGTATTTTGAGTCGCTTCCTAGAGCTTTTGGTGGCTCCGGGAAACGAGGATTTCCGACGCCACAATATAAAGCGCGGCTCGGCAGCACACACACGCTGAAACTGCGCTTCGATATGGGGTATGCTGTCTATCCCGTGCTGCTTGCCATCTGGCAACAATTTGCGACCAGCATCGGTCATGTACTTCCACGTTTTTCGAGTCAATAGCCATCGTTCCCGCTTCTTCTCCTTATCTTTAGTCTGGAAACGACGACGTCCGGATGACGATGTTGATGTTTTACCCAACGGCCTTGTGCAAATGGGCGAAATGTCAGAGCTCGCATCTGCCTGAGGGTCTGTTAAGTTCGAGTTCAAGTTCGTTGTGATTGTCGGCGAGCCCACTGTCTTTAGAATAGTTGCTTCTTCGATTCGATGAAGCTCATCAATCATACCATCTAACGGACCCGATCTTTTTTTAATCACTGTTACAGGTTGGCGTAAGGTACTGACCAGTTGTCCCGACGAACTAGGCATTTTATCATTTCTATTTATGTCCAGAGCTTGTTTTCTTGTGAATGATGATGCCATCTGAAACAAACATAATCATGAATACTTTTACGAGGTTCGAGCTACATGTTTTTTTTATCAAATAAAATTGGCACCAGTTATGGCAAGAATCCTTGGATATGTGCAAAATGATCTCTAATATAATATATTTCGTAGACAAGTCCAAAAGGGATGGCAGACAGATTTTCGATTTTACGTTTTCCGATGTTTATACACAATAATCCTTAATGTTCATACTCGTATGAGGCGGGTTGGCCAACAATTTTTATACTCTGTTCACAATGTGACAAACGATATATTGGCTATAGACTTGAACTTAAAATGAATACAAGTGCATATTCTCCTCAGACAAACAGGTTTGTTGACGAACTTCCTCTAGGTTGTGGAAAAATTTTAGGGTCTCACAGTTTTGAAGTTAAGGTCACCTGATTCAACTAAAGACTTAGATGGAAAGACGATCGCTATATCGATTTGGCTATTGATCATGAATATATATATACCTTACGAAATCAGAGATGTCTGCTTATATGTTTCACACATGTCATGACAAACTAAAATACCCTCTGCAAATACCCTGTAAGCATGAAGCAAAATAGATTTGTAGGGGCGACACAGTAGACTAATATTCATATTTACTTGCGGTTTAATGTGCTAGGGCGTTGCTGAACAGGCTAAGTTTACAAAAAATAATTTTTGATTTCCATAGTAAATCATAACTTGTATTTTTTTTGGTGTTATTGCTATTATTATTATTATTGTATTTATTGTTATTTATTTTTGCTCTTATTTTTAATAACATTGGATATAGTTAAAGTCATACCTTTCTTGAAATAGCACTGACTACGAAGGCGTTCGGTTAAAATGTCACATTATCAATATATGTATTATACACTGGGAATCGATCCCGGATCATCTATGTTCAGTTCTTGTCCTCCACCGAGAACTGCAGCGAAGAGTATTATTTTCATATTTAGGAAATTATGCCTGGATTGTTGTTTTTGTTAGACCTTCCAGCAGCAATGGGCGTTAACACGAAGAGGCAGGTTAGCAATTCAAATTATCTCAAATTTGATACTGTCAACAATTAAGTTATTCACCTAGGCAATTGTGTAAAGCATTGATGTATGTAAGCACATATACATACATATGTATGTATGTGTGTAAAGCGTAAACATACTTATACAAAATACGTAATTTCACTTTAATTTATGTATACACATACATATACATATACGTATGTATGTTTATATATATATACATATATATGCATATATAAATGTGTATATATTTAAATTAGGGTGCACATATTAGGTATTAGGTATGTGGAGTATAAATCAAAGTTCACAATTTTAGGGGTAATACTCACAAAATTTATTACGTTATTGTATCCAAATAAATGGATACTTTATGTATAAATTATTTTGTCGCTGGTACGTGTAATTCATTTAATATTTAATTTAACAATTTAATCTTGAAATGAACTTATTTTATTAAAAAAATACTATTAAAAATCCATATTTTTAATTATGCAAATCTTAAAAACACAACGATTTAGACTGTTCAACAAACTCAAGTCTCGAGAATAACGTCAAATATTTTGAGAGCACGCATAAAAAGATAGAATACATAAAAAAATCAGTTTATTTCTGAGAAAATATGGCTGAATGTATACATATGTTTATAAATACATACATACTCATGCAAATGTGAATGTGAGTCTATATACAAACATACATATATTCATAGATACGCTCTCACAGTCGTGCAGACATACGCATGTACCTATAAGTGTATTCGTATTGATATGGACAAATGTAAATATAAAGTGATAAACACAAATGTTGAAATATACACACATATATTTATATATATATATATGTATATATATATATTTATATTTTAATATATATATTATATATATATATATATATATATATATATATATATATATATATATACATATATATGCATATAATATATCAGCCTCTCTAGTTTGTACTAATATATTAAAACATTTTAAGTACATTCTCGGTTCTTCATACTAATTTCTTTCGCCTCAACGATATAATATGTACATATAATTGAAAGCAGTATTTAACCAAAATCAAGCCTATGTTCGGATCTTTTGAATAACTCATTAAAATTGTCAAGATGGAATAGTGAATTAAAGGACGAGGGTGGTTCGGCAATGAATCAGGTTTTATAAATCAAATACATAGACTTAAGACTTTTTTCATAGATTCACTTACACATTAAAAATCTACGAGAAATATAATTTCATAGAATTTTATTTAAAATACTCGTACAAATTTAATAAAAGTTGAAAATGGTACGTTTAAATGTCACAAAGAAACGTTGCAATAGAAGTGCAGTGAGGGGTACATTTTTATACTTTTAACCCATTGAAAATGGGTAGAAAGAGTATAATGGTTGTGTGCAAATGTATGCAACAGACAGAAGGAAGCATCTCCGACCCCATAAAGTATATATATTCTTGATCAGGACGACGAGCTGCCATGTCCGTCTGTCCGTCCGTCCGTTTGTCCGTCCGTCTATCTGTAGAACGCAGCGATCTCGGAAACTGCAAAAGGTAGAGACCTAAACTTTTTGACAATATATTCTCCTAAGCCATACGTTCTCTGTTTTATTATTATCGATAAAAATCGATTTATGACTTGGTTTTTTTAGAGCCACCAAATTAAATGTATTATGTTTATCGATTTTAAGACTTGATTTTTTTGGCATAGTTCGGAAAACCAAAATTTTGTTTATTATGTGCTCGTAAAGAATACGCAGATTATGAATATTTCGGATTTTGGATACCTCCCCATTTGTGTTTGTTTTTGTGTGAGTGACTTTGTAAATGCGTGTATTAATGTAAAGAGCTTTAAACGTATGTAACGACAGCTCGCCGCTGGGTTCAGGGTATCTCCTAGTCGGTGACGCCAGACTGGAGCCATCTTATTTGCTTTAACCTCGTTAAATCGAAACTTTGATAATTCGAAAACCCCCGTAATTCGTAAAAAATGATGTTCAATTGATGTACAATTTAGTGTTATTATCGCCTTGTAAAGGGTGGGCGTGATTGTTTATGAGGGAAGTAGGTGGTCGAGAGACCTTTTCTTCAGTCGCCTTTTAGGTCAGGTCATTTGTAGATTTTTGGCTAGCCTGGCGGCTATTGTAATTGACGGTGTGGGTCGTTTTTTTGTCTTCGATCCAAGGAATTCTTGTAATAATGATAATCACAGTGGGAACAATCGGTTGAAATTCTGGTATTGCATTGAGAACACGGTGAAATATAAAAATATAGCGGACCTTTACTAAATATATGCAAGGTTATATACTTGTATACTCCGAAAACAACTGTTCTCTCGTGTCATTGACTAAAAATATAGAAGAATGAGATTTTTATTAAATATTCCAAAAACAATTCAAGTCCTTACGAATTGTCTTACGGGTCGTACCCTTTCATTTTAGATAAATCCAATACGTTATCAGCTTTCTAGCTCTTGTGAAATAACCCCTCTGTTATTCAGCAATTAGTCAGTCAAGCAATCCGTCAGTCATTTTGCACATGGTGTTAGAGTTCTCTTGGCCTAAAATAGAAACAACGTCGTCGTTCTCTTTTAATACTGCATATTAGTTGTTATATCAAAATAAACTCGTTGGCAAAGTGTAGTTTGTTCAAATTTTATTTATACTTTTATTTTCGGTTTACAATTGAGCAATATACATACATAGTAGTATTATTGGTATGTACTAATAAAGTAACTGATAGCACTCGTACGCTTAGTAGGTAAAATGTACTTTCATAGTAGTTAATGAATACACAATTTCCTATGAACGTACATATATGTTGTATACATTGGTATTTTACTAACCAGCATTAGCAATAGACTATGTTCACAGCCAATTTGTCAACGTACAATAAATATTCTTTTAATTTTTGCACATGCCGTTTGCCATTACCTTACGACTATTATTGTACTAAGTAATATTAATATTTAAAAATAATATTTCGTTTTTATTTGTTGCAAATAAGTACACATGTACTATATGTATGCATCGATATATGTATGTTTGTATATTAACTGGTCTGTATAACTACTATGTGCTTTAATTATTGAAATAATTGAATTCTCGTCTTGAAAAAATTAAGCAATTTTAGGATTTAATGGCGCTGAAATAGCTTTACAGATTTAAATAAATATGTTATTTTTCTCAGTCACATTTCATATATTTTCTGTAATTTTCAGTTTATTTACGAGTTTTATACGAGTTTTGAGCAGATTGAACTATGTATGTCAGTAGTGTATGTTCTCATTCTTAATGTAAATATCTTGAATGAATGCTATTACGACCACTTCTACTTTTACCATATCTGAGGCGTGGTAAGCCAGAAAAATTATATAGAAAATTTTCAGAAAGCAACGAAAAGCTGAAATACAGTGGATTATTGGTACATTCGATAAGTACGTATGATCCATTTGTAAACTATTGTAAATGTGTATGTTTTACGAAAACAATCTCACTGCACTCATATACACACATACATACTACATATATTCGCAAATGTACTTAAATGTGTTTTGTCACAATTGTTACTAATTCTAATATTGTCGCAATTAATTATTTTTATTTTAATATACATCTACAATATCCACGCGTGCATGTACAATTTTTATAAAATAATATATTTGTATAATATATTTGTATGTAAGTATTTGTATGTCAATGCAGGGCTGAACGAGTATGCGGTTAGTCTTTAAAATTACAAAAATTATACTAATTAATATATATTAAGTTCTCACATGTGTTCTTCCGTATGCCTATCTTCATATGTATGAGTGTACTTACATATATTTTTTAGCATTAACTTATATTACACACGTCTGTGTGTAGTCTTTCAAAAATACATACATAGTTTATGTCTTCTTTCCTTTAACATTTATAACCATTTCCACTTATGTATGTATACAAAACCCTATTAGACCTACATACACTAATGTCTGAAGGTACTATCTGATATTAGGACGTAGTATGCGTATACATTAAGATTTTCCCCACATTTGTAACAATAAGGAACAAATCAATTTTTTTTATACACACATGTTGTATGCGGGGTAGCAAACCGGTTTAAACCACACCGATTCGATCCCGATACTAACTAACTTTGAACATAACAAAAAACCTTTGTTTTGGCATAACTTAACTTGTAATAACTAAATACACAAATACTTTTGCAACATTTCCATATCCAAGCAAAAAGAAAATATGGGTCCCAAGTTATTAATCATAAATTGAAGTGTTTTCTTACAAATTGATACAAAATTCAACGGACCCAGGTTTAAACCAAAACCTGGGTTCAAGGGTGGGAAAACCCAAGTTCACGAATCGAACCTAAAGGTGAACCGTGAACCTTGAACCGTGAACCGTTACCCGAACCACTAGTAGGTGTTTGAGGGTTTGAAACAACGTATGCGCATTCATACGTCCTAATAAAGTGTACATCCTTTATGGGAATATATATTAATGTTATTTGTATATATAATATTATATAAATTCAGTCATTTCTAGGTTAGAAAGCATTCTGAACATCATACATTCATACTTAACAATGCTCCCAAAACCCCATATGAATGTATATGTACATATTAACATAAAAATCCTCCCTACGTTTAAATAGTTTAAGATATAGTCTGAGTATTGCATTTAAGATAAAATGCATGTATATATATGTATGTAAGTGTGAGCGTGTATATTAACAACATTTCATGTCCATATGTATGTATACATGTATTAATTTGTAGACCATTAATTAACACATGCATCCAACATAATTGACAATATCTAATGTACATGCGCGATAGTCACGTTTATATATACATATATACATACATATATATGCATGCATAAATATATAAATGAATATACGCAAATATGTAGGAGGTGTACTTTTTAATCTATACTCTACTTTATTATCTAAGGTACGTTAACTTTACCACTTACTTGAAGTTGTATTATGTACAGATCCCTAAGTTTAATTTAAAGGTATTTAGCTTAGGATTATTGAAGTACACGTATTCTACATAAATTAATGTATGTATCTAGGTGTATTTATATATACGTTTTTATATATATTCTTATACATAAAATTATTTAATATACATATAATAATATTTATTAATACATATATATCAGTAATGGCTTGCCCAAAGCCTAGTGACGCTTGAAGTTACTCTGACGGTAAATCACGATACATAATCCCGATTTGGATTTGTTGAATATTCATCGGTAAACCGTCCCGTTGCTGTAATCAAACAATTAGTGAAATTTAAATATTTGGGCGTTGGCCAATAAAAACTTGTAAACTTGTTGACATAAGTATTGCGAAATTCCCATTAAATATAAATGTTAAAAGTGCTGGGTAACTTTTAAAGAATATTGGTAACTATCAGAAATGTAGTGAAACTAACAAACAACAGCAGCTAAGGTTAGTTTAGTTGGAATTAACATCACTACTATAAATAAGTGTTGAAATTATACTTACAATCTTCCATTAATATAATCTGTGTATTTTCTATATTTGTACTAGCTACAGAGTGCGGAATTAAGTTGAACTCGTCTTCTGTAAGTCCAGTGTTCCAACGAGACCTGGCACTTGAACGGTGTGCAGATGTCACAGCCATTGTTGGTGCTGAATATAGGCTTAGGTTTGTAGGACTTATAACACCTGACATTGTGGAAATCGATCCGGCATATCCCAATAACTGCAAGTATAAATATATACATTTAAATTCGAACCATAAAATGCTACATAAAATAATTAGTTTGTGTAAATTGTAAAATCTTGCATATGACATAAAGTGTATTTATCATATATATATATATATTCTATATATATATATATATATATATATATATATATATATATATATATATATGAACTGTGGCTTCTTTCTTGGAAATTGGGTTTTCCCATAAAGGAAGAAAATGTATGGAAAATGCTCATTCATATTATACTTTTAGGATACACTTTTGTACATATCTTTTCGATACCTCCCACCCATTAGACATGAAACTTTCTTAAAAGCTGTGAGCAATCATGGTCTGGAATACAGCGTCGGAAATTAAGTTGCCCGAAGTTTAATTTTTTTTAAATTGCCGTAAACCGGCTTTACGGCTTTACGGTGTAAGCTGACAGTTTTTCCACTTAAAATAAAAGCTAGACAGTTCTAATAGCACATTTAGATGGATATATCTTCTGAAGATATATACGTATAACAAGCTCTTTGAGCTTCTTTTAATTTGTTTGGAGAGCTTTACTTACCGATGTGGACTGGGTATGGAAGTGATTAAAGTACTCTCGACTATTGGCTGAGGGATACATCGGCGTTGCGATTCGAGTTAGTGAATTTGAGGCTATTGGTGGCATTTTACATCGACCAACTTCGGTAGAAGCATGGGGGCTTGTTGAAGCATGTGGTTGGGGTGAAGATCTCGAATCAAGTGTTGTGCAGTCAGGATTTGTATTAGGATCTGCATCTGAGTTGATTGGGCTGTGATTGCTCTCCATAGTGTTCACGTTTCGATTTTCATCATCCACCAAGCTCGCCTTCGGTACGCAAAGGCTGCTCGAAGCCAGGCTCGAAGACTGATTGGCCGAGGACGAGGGAGGTGTTTGGACCATAGCCAGGTCTCCACTGGTCCGTATAATGGCAACAGGTCGTGCCATCGGCGGCAGCATGGGTGGCAACATTGTGCTGTGATAGTGCGTCGGGGGTGCAGTGGCTAGTTTTGAACCTCTCAGTTGCTGGTGTATCTGATAATGAGGCGAGTGGGCGTGGTTGTGGCTGTGTGGGCCCAGTTGGTGCGCGTGGGTGTGCTGAAACACGGGATTCTCAATGGTTCCGGAGCCACTGGATACACTTGTCGAATGGCCAGCATCTTGACAAACGTATGTTACAAAATCCGAAATATCATGGCTATCCGATGCAAACTTTTCGGTGTGCTGTTGCTGCTGGGATTGCGACTGGCTGTGTTCGTGCTCCTGCTCCAATGTCGTCGTGTGTGGTGGAAGTCGTGGGCTGCTGTGCTGCGGATAATAGAGTGTATTGACTGGGCTCACAGAGGTGGCAAGAAACGTAGAGCAGTTATGGTGCAAAATTGCTACAAAGGAAATAGATAGAAATATGGCGTACAAATTAACATTTTATACATTGCATTCGATTTTAGATAATATAAAAAACCATCTTAGTGCTTAGTGTATATAAGAATTCAAAAACATCGAACTACTATGTTTACATCTTAATACCCTGAATCCATTGCAAGTTATTCAAGAATTCATTTTCTTTAGTGGGGGCAGCTGCTGTTTGAGTGTTTATAGGTTATTTTGAATATGTATGTATGAATGCAAAGGGGCTTAAGAGCATGTATCCTCCACATATTATCTTCATATTTTTGTGGAATTTCGATAAAACGATGTACCTACTTCAGTTTCAAAGCTACAGACAAAAATTCAGACAGATTACTAATGACCTCCTCTAAAGATCGCACAAAAAATATTTGGATACGCCCTCTGGGGCATGACAAATCGGTAAAATCGATATATCTCCCTCATTTTTAAAGCTAGACACATTATTTTAGACAGATTACTAATAACATTCTCTAAAGATCACACAAAAAATGTTTTGGTAATTATTGATTGTAAATCGATAAAAACCATATATCTTGGTTCGGGTAAGTCGCGAAAATGCATATCTCCCACTAATAAAAATCTTCTTACTTGTTTTTACCTTGATATTTATGTCGAATATTCGCATTCTTGACGTGCTCAACACGAAAACACACACGAAATTATATTAATTAGAAAGGCACAAACGATGTGTTGATTCGTGTGTGTTCGTGACACGCAAGGAAACACGACAGGTAACAGGTGTTGTATGTAGTATGTGATTATTACCTTCTGCGGAACGAATAGGCGGCATGGTAGCTGCAATTGGTCTGCTATTCAATGGCGTGTATCGGTGCAGGGAAATTGAGGATTCAGTCGTGGCCGTTGGTTCGCTATTAGAATTAATGTTATCTGCCGATCGAAGTATTACGGAGAAGCTGCCTGTGGAACAGTTCTCGGTGCTGGTACTTGTACGGGAAATAACCGGTGGCGACGAGCTATGATCGATCTTGCATGCATCGGTGGAACCATTTGTGGCGTCGGTGCGTAATAGCGGAGACTGTGATAAATGCACATTTCTCTGATTCTGATCGACAAAGTCAACTGAAATCAATCGATTGTAGTTTAATCATATATTTCAGATAGCACAAAATGCCTGCTACTCACTGCTGTATCCACCTGGAATCGGGTTGGCGACAATAGCACCGGTGTGTGCTTGACTCTGTGAGCTGGATATTGGCGAATCGGGGGTCAGTTGATATGTGTTGCAGTCATAGGTAGCTCCCATATTCTCCCTCTTAATAATGTTGGTATGCAGGCTATTATCGCTTACTTCGTCTAGTATTGAATCTTAAATATATTTATTTGACATATTTACATATATTAACTTTTCTGAATGAATACTAGTATACCTTTGGATAGTGTCCACAACTCTTGCGATGAGAAGACTCCAGTTGCCAGGATAATATCGTTGCAAACCACTCCATTGTATGGATTGTGTCTGAGACCCTTTGTTTTCGCATCAATATCACCATCCTCTTTTCTATCAACCGATAAGTTATTGTTTCGATTATGCCCGCAAATGGCAACTTGGGCCGATCTCGCGGTCACAACCGATGTAGATATCAGAGTCGAATTTGCGACAGTATTTAACGATGAGGCGTGCGTATTGATAAAATTTGCCAAATACAAATCCAGCTCTCTTACAGAGACGTTAATGTGATACGGGTTCACACATAGACCTGGATGTAGGCATTCAGGATTCTTTTCTAAGCGTTCTCCATCCGTGCTCTCCAATGGTATGGCCTTAAAAAGGATAACCATAACCAGGTCAAGACGCCAGACTTTGTCCGCTTGCCTTAGGCAATCTATTCGCCGCATTTTACCCTTTTGGTCGGGATTGGATAGAACACAAATGGATTTGCGTTTACCGATTATTGATTGCACAAAATCCTCCCGGCTCTCCTGTGTTATATCCTTTCTTAATTTACCCAAAAGACGTGACGCCCATTTTTGTTTCACTTCTGTTTTTTCATTCTGTAATATTGTTGATATGAGGAAATTAGAAAATATTTAATTAGAAAAAGCTATCGAACCGTACCTGTAGCTCGTCCTTGCAATGCCTTTCTTCCTCCAAGGACATACGTTTCTCGTGTTTCTTGTAATACTTTCTTTTAGCAGCTTGCAAGTTAAACCAAGAGTACGAGAATGATTTGACGTATGGTAATAATGCCTCAATGAAAGGGTGGAATTCATCCTACATAAAAAAGATAGGCACACATTACAAGTTACATAACAAATTGATTTTCATCGTACAGCATTCGAAAGTTTTCGCAATACTCAGATTGAGAAGGAAACCGTATGAAAAGCCTTTCAGGGCACTTCAAAAAGTATATTTGGTTTTACAAAATACCATACATATATCGTATATCGCAAAAAAAAATGTGAAGGACTATTTTGTAAAATACGGTTTCATTTTCAAGTGAGAATGTTTACGAAGAGTGAAAACTTTAGTCTGCTGCTTAAATAAAAATTTATCTAGTTGCTCACATTATTAAACATTTAATACACCGAAACGCATTTGAAACAAATTTAATTATTCCAAAAAATATATATCAAGCATTCATATGGAAAGTATGACAAATACAGATAGATACAAATTTATAATACACACTAATGGAATGGCTAAAAAGTACAATCTGAGAAATGGATTGTGAATTGAAACACGCCATCTGAGACATAAACACATATAAGTATTCAATTAAAAATACTCTGTTTCCAAGGGGTAATTTTGTTCCCATATTTTCATTTTCTAACCACTTTAAGCTGGGAACAGAGTATTGTACAGCCGGAAGATTCCGAATGCAATGCATTAACTTGTTTTACTCTTGCAGAGACTATTATAAATTATAATTATGCAAAGAGTTGCTGATAAAAATATTTGTTACAGGCGGAAGTCCGCTTTATCGGACCATTATATCATATATCTACAATAGGAACTAGGAACTTTTCGTCTTATAACGACGTTTTTGTGTTAAAAGTCAATCGTGCGTGTTTGACTTCGTGCGTGTCAGTGCTGAGCATGTGAAAACGACTTAAAACAAAAAAAAAATAGAGAAAAAAATATTAATTTGGGTAGTCGGTCTTAAGATATAAAAAATATTTAAATTCTTTATGAACTTTTAAGCTTAGGTCAAACAAAATTACAAGTCGTTAATCTTCAAAAGTACATGAACGAGTAGAGTTAGTCAGATATGTAAAAAAAAAAGAACAAATTGATCTATATATATATATATCTCTGTCTATATATCACGATCACCATTAATCGTGATTGGCAATCAACGCAGGGACTAAGCCATAAGAGTTAGAAAGCTGAAATTTGATCAGTAGATTCGTCTTAGTACGAAAGTGAGTACTCAGCTGGTATTTAGAAAAAGAAATCCCCAAAACCGTAAAATTATGAAAACCCGTTGTATGCAACTTTTTTGTTTCTCATCCGATGAGATTCCAACTGAATTTCAAAGCTCTATACGAGGACTCCATCCGAATTGTTTGTGTAAATTTTTTTTTGGTAAAGGGTATATAGGCAAACGTTTTATTTTCGTGCGATTAGCTTTAAACTCATTTTCAACGCTTCACATAACAAAATATTAGCAACGTGGTGTTCAAATATTGAAAATTGCTTCAAAACAAACTTTTTTGTTTTCCATTCGATCGATTTAGAAAAATCCACCACTTGAGCGGAAATTTGAAGGTAATTTTAAATTTTCAAGAAAATATTAACAAGCTCATTTTAAAATTTTGGAAAATCCACCAAAATCAGAAAGTCGACTATAAAAATGATAATTTCAGAAAAAAAAGACACAAACACTATATCCATACGCTAGGCAATATGACTCATTAAATCTCTATATGAGTTCAAGCTCTAAATGGTTGGCAAGGTGCTTGTGAACACAAAATCGATATCAAGGTCTGCTGATAATAAAAAGAAAGTTGTGACTTCACAAATTGAAAAAATCGAGTGGAGTGCTAAAGCAGACTATCGGTCAAAACACTGTTATTATAGGTAACATTGGAAGAATATAATATATAGTCTATGGGAAAAATAAGCCAAAAGTGGAGACTGCAAGGGTATTTAATCTTCGGCTTGCCGAAAAACCTATTTTTGATATCTCATCATTAAAAGTACGTGGATATTGTTGAGTATCAGTGTGCTCATATGTGTTGTCGAATACTGTAAACATACATATCATACAATACATACATATACATACAATACAAAATAAATACATACGTGTATATTTATGTAATTATATAAATATGAAAATGTTGGACGTTTTCCTTGCTTGCGTAAGTATGTTTACACATAAGAAAAAACAATTTATAAACCGGCATTATCCTTAGGGGAATTATGTCTGATCTGATGATTCAAATGTATCCAAATTCTGACTATTTACACAATAATATACATTTAAAATATTTTTTAATAAAATATAAATTTAAAATGTGCGAAAGTTTGTAAGGAAAACGACCTGTAAAGTCGGACTTCCGACAAAAACATATTTACTTGATTCTATAGGTATTAGTGAAAATGTTCTTAGGAGTTAAAAAAATAGAAAGTGTTCTTAGCTGTGTTAATAAAATGAAATATACATAGTACATAAACTTAATACTGAAAACACTCTTGCATAATGAAAAAGTAAATGTATGTGATAAGGCAACAAGATGCAGTAAACATACTCATATGTGAGCTTTATTTTGTATAAAACTTAAGAATGCAAATGTTTACATATATCAACATAGAGACACCAAGAATTTGATTAAAAACTCAAAGTATCATAAAAAATTTTAATTACATTTTAAATATTATTGATTAATGTTGAAACATGGTATTCGCAATTTTTATCCTAAAAATCCAGAGCAATTTTTATACCTAACAATAGAATTAGTTAACTTCGATTAGTGACATGTAATCATACTTATTTTTAATATGTGGGTATTATGCTTTCATTAGTATAAAAATGGCGGAATAAAATTTAAATAAAAAATTTAAAGCAATAAAAAATCACACAATTATTTTCAAAATTCGTTCTATCAACTATGGCAAATCAGTGATTTTTTAACTATTTGTATTTGTATCATTAAGATTTATAGTTCTAACAACAATATGCAGCACTGGCTTAGGCTTTTAGCTTTCATTTATTTTATTTAATCCGTTGAAATTGTACGTATAGTATTTTCAAAAATGATCTTTGATTGTCATAAAATATATTTCTTGCTTTTTAAAGTTAAAGCATTGTGCCTATGGGAAACTCTTTTGTACGTTGAATTCCTTACCTGACCGGTCGATGATGTTTGTAAATAGGAAGATACGTCCGTCTCGATCATACAGCTTCTCAGTGTTTCTGGTATAAACATACCTTGCGCACTCTATTTATCATTGAATTTCTTATAAGCCAGCTTGCATTGACCAGTATCTATAATTAAAATCAATGTTTTCAGTAAGTATTTAGATATTTTAACAGTTATATAGGCTCCATTGGAGCCTAAGAGGTAAAGTCTAAAGAGGCTAGGAGACAAATTATTCCGAGGTTATAAGCTGGTTTATGTGTGTATATTACATCCATAACATATTTTGCATAAATGAATATTTAGCTGTTACCCGATCTTACATTTTTGTTTATTTCTTACGTGAAGCTCGAAGAATCACAGAAAAACAAAAGAGTTTCATGCAACCATTATCCTTCAGTTAAAAAACTGATGGGCGGACTTTTCCAAATCCAGCCATCACAATATGAATTCAGCTTGTTACCTCTGTCGGATTACCTCTGTAGAATTATCACAATCAATAAGTCAATCGGTCAGTCAGTCGAACTGCCAGGATTAACAGCTTTATATATTGAAATGATTATACTTACCGGAATATTTTAAATATTTCTTGCATCTTTTTTGTTGAATTATATTATATTACAAGAATGTTTTTAATATTTTTTAAGTTCGCGATGTTCTTAGAAAGCATATTCCATTATCTTCTATTATGGTGTTAAATTGATATTCATATTGGAGTAATAGATGCTAAAATAACAAGGAAATTACTAAATCAATGAAATACTACAGTAAATGCATGTGAGTATTTGTTGTAATTTTTTCAAAATTATTTTTTTTTTTATAAATATATATTGTTATTACGTGTAAAAATAAAATGTATTTGAATAACAACACATAAGCCAAGTACACAAAGTTAATCGCATTGTTTCCATTGATGTCTGTCCCTCAAAGGAATAAGGTATGTGTCATTTGTAAGTTTCATTATTCATCATTAAGCGTTACACAATTATTACACAATGTACAGATGTATATTTATGTTTATATATATATATATATATATATATTCATGTATAAATACATACATGTATGCAGGTCATGTAAAATTCAATGCACCTATCTATTCGCTTTGTAAATATACATATGCACTTTTAATGTTTTGATTGAAAACATACATGAAAATAATTTTAGAACATGTAGCCGCGTATCCAAAGAATGCACTATGGCTAAGGTAGACATACCTACGTTAGAACAAACAAATATATATGTACACACATTTTTTTTAAGCACTCAACACAACCAAATAGTGACAGAGTAGGTGCGTTGTGCGAAACGGGTACCTTTCGACTAAATTTAAAATGAGCCAATTCTAGTAGAGGAGGTGGACAAATGGCTCTTTTCTCTCTTTGCTTGCATATCAGTCTCTTTAGTTTACCAGACCCTATATATATGTATATATATTTAAAGTATATTCATGTATATACATATATATATATATATATATATATATATATATATGTGTGCCGAGGAGCCGTTTGCTTGGCCAAATGTAGTATGCTTAGAAGGCACGTTAAATCGTTCTAAAAATGGAAAATTCTCCACTCTGGTGGAGTATTGCCAGACATTCGGTTTGTGAGCCAGATACATGCGCATACATTAAAATTCATATTGCGCATGTGGCAAATTGGCCCCAGAGAAAAAAGAGAGAGAGGTCTCTCTCACTCTCTCTTCTGTCACACAGAAAGAATTGATATTGCAATAAAACCCGGCGATTTCCTGCGGTCTTTAGATTTACCTTGCAGGCGTCAGTTAATCTGTAGACAGGGAACTGAACTAGAATATACCCTGTATCCAGTTTCGCACCATGCAATGGTTTTTTTTCTATATATGTACATTTTCAACAGCAAGTCTTAATGGTACTTATATAATTATTATTACTGTATACTATATCCACATATTACCTATGATTCGTACACGGATCGTTGTTCAGTTGAATAACCGTATTCGAATATGCAACTTATCGTGAAAATGAGTTTGTTGTCGAATAAATCAAAATCAAAAGATTTTATACTTGTTATTAAAATTTATTTATAGCAATTTTTCAACATTGCGAAAGGAATTTCTAAAAGCCCATCTTAGGCTGCGCTGACGTTCTAAAAGATTATTACTGTTAAAATGCATCTTCTGGGCTCTAGTCTTTGGAGCAAGATATGGAAAAAAAGATATAATCGTTCTGCATATGGTATAGGAGAATCTATAGTACAAAAATGCAGGTCTCTAGCTTTTGTATTTTCTTTATGAAGTCGGAAATGCTTCCTTTTGCCCGTTACATACATTTGCTCGGAAGCTCGAAAGCGAATTACTCGTATACCGTATAATAACAATCTTAATTATTATTGTGATTATGGAAAAATATAGATTTTTTTAATTTATGGGAGTGGCAGTGGATATGTCCGAAACTTTTCGGCTCGATCTTTAGACGACGTCGTCAACAAATTTTCTGCCTAAATTAATGACTGTAGCTCTGGGGTACCCACCCCTAAAATATATGGATTTCATCGATTTTCTACGCCTCCAATGGGGGTATGCAAACAATTTTTGGGCTTTTTACAGAAGGCCATCAGTAATCTGCCTAAAAAAAATGTTTCAGTTCGTGAACCAGTATAAAAAGAAGTACGATCGTTGCAGTCGGCTACGACCGACTGCGCAATACTCGTTCACTACCAGCTTATAACAATCGAAAACTTTCTTAATTGTAGTTTGCGTCTGTCCGGATAAACGCAACTTTTTTCGGAGCTATTGAAGCTAGAAACATGAAACTTTGGATATATACTTGTATCTGCTCCAAACAAACTGCTAAGATTTTTGTGCCACGCCCACTAGGAGGCTGGCAAATAGATAACATGCCGAAACACCTCAAATCGATAAAAGGTGAATATTTCCCACAATTTTAAAGCAAGAGTCACAAAATTGGGTATGTAGAGTGCTGGTGACCTCCCCCAAAAATTGCGACCTTGATCACCCCTCCCCCACGAAAAACGAAAGCCTATATCTTCCACAGTTTTAAAATGAGAGTCACCGAATTGGATTGGCAGATTTCTGGTTACCCCCTTTAAAGATCGGTAAAAAAAAAACTTCCAACCTCGCCCACTGCCTCACTCGCAAATCGCGAAAATCTATATCTCCTGCAGTTTTAGAGCTAGAGTCACCAAATTTAGTAAGCGGTTTTCTGATGAGATAGATGAGAGCAGATAATATATTATAATTAAGACCGTGAACGGGTATTGCGCAGTCGGCTACGCCCAACTTCAACGTTCTTACAGTTTTTTATTGATAATATAGAAAAATTACGTTTTTTCTAATTTGTAGACTAGCTCTAAATTGTTAGAAATGTGGATTTTCAAAGTTTTTCCGCTCCCAATATATACAAAATAAATCAATTTGCCACGCCCTTAGTGAGAGTAGCCAAAAAATGTTTGTGCAAAGTGTAATTAAAACTTTTTGACTATTCTGCCTGTCCCTGAAAGCGAGTAATTATATTTATCCAGATTATATTTATATTCACACTGTAATACTGCTACCATAACCTTAACGCTAAAAAAGAGTGGTTTTATGGTCGACTTGCTGATAAGATCCCGATATTATAAGTCGACATGCGCAGTAATTCTCAAAAGGAGCTTTTAAACGATGTGCTTACACAATGAGAACTCTTATAATACAAGCAAATGAATGTCACATATGTATCTAAGTCCTATATTTACAATATCACGGTTAGGTTGTGCATTGTCCCATACTCTGGATTAATTTTCACTAAGTATTTCAATAATTAGGCCACAGGGCATTCAGGATTTCAGTGAACTTGTACAGGAGCGCGTCGTGTACTCATATATCAACGCATACTCCTGCATATCTGTGTGGCATACTTCCATATGTATGTTGCTGTTATTGTAGAAGTACGTGTCAGTGTTTTCCGATATCACCTCTAGCTCTTATAGATTATGAGCTTTCAGTTTTCGGTGTGCTCCTTACGGTTCAGTTACTGTCATCGTCATCCCCTGCTGCTTAGTCACATTTACTTATACATACATAAGTCACCAAAGTAAAATATTTTATAAAATATAAAAATAAAATAAAAGACAAACCTATAATGAAAACACATTAAAAAAATATATAAAACAAATCATTTAACGTAAAACTATTGTTTCCATATTTGTGCCTAAAATATAAATCACATGAGCTAATGCGAATAAGTAAAGTTGGAAATCCTCATTTTGTAAAAGAATTACATATTTATATGAAAACATTTAAAAGGTAAAACAAGTTTTTACACAAAAACAAAACCACAATTTTATGAATTCCAATTGTGAAACGAACATGTAGTTTAGTAAACTACAGTGAAGAACCCATTCACCTTTATAAATTACATACTTAAAGTTAATTAAGAGCTATATGTGTCTGTGTGTATATGCATCTGTATGTATATGTGTCTGTATGTATATGTATCTGTGTGTATATGTATCTGTATATATAGTTATCTGTATGTATATGTATATGTATATGTATATGTATATGTATATGTATATGTATATGTATATGTATATGTATATGTATATGTATATGTATATGTATATGTATATGTATATGTATATGTATATGTATATGTATATGTATATGTATATGTATATGTATATGTATATGTATATGTATATGTATATGTATATGTATATGTATATGTATATGTATATGTATATGTATATGTATATGTATATGTATATGTATATGTATATGTATATGTATATGTATATGTATATGTATATGTATATGTATATGTATATGTATATGTATATGTATATGTATATGTATATGTATATGTATATGTATATGTATATGTATATGTATATGTATATGTATATGTATATGTATATGTATATGTGTATATGTATATGTATATGTATATGTATATGTATATGTATATGTATATGTATATGTATATGTATATGTATATGTATATGTATATGTATATGTATATGTATATGTATATGTATATGTATATGTATATGTATATGTATATGTATATGTATATGTATATGTATATGTATATGTATATGTATATGTATATGTATATGTATATGTATATGTATATGTATATGTATATGTATATGTATATGTATATGTATATGTATATGTATATGTATATGTATATGTATATGTATATGTTCAAGAAGTGAAAGAGTATTTTGGGTTTGTGCAATGTCCGTCTTGTTGTCCTTCCGATTGTCTATATGAATGCAATTTACATTTTTGGAGCTTCTTCTATATTCGTCAGACATATGAAAATTTGTGCGTTTGATTACGTATTCAAATCCGCTATCCCGCTCAATAGTTATTAAGAAATTAAATTGTCTGCCTTTCCGAAAATGAGATGTTATGATCGGTATTTTTTATGCGTATGATAGCGTTGAGATAGCTTTTGAAAGTTGATGGCCTGGTTCCCTATCATGAACCCAAAATGTTTTATTCCGCGACTTTTGGAAAAAAACGCTAGTTTCACACTCCCACAGCTTCCCAACCACAGAAGTTACATGTACGTTCTATATATTGTCTGAAAGGCATTTTTAACTTTAAGGCGTACCTTGTAGCTAAGTGTGAAATAAAGTTTTAGTTGCACATTGTGATAATTTAAAAGAAAACGGCTCGAACAATTTTAATAAATGTTTAATACTTTGTAGACATTGAGTTTTCACAACTTTTGCTGTATGCTACATACATACATGTATATGCATAAGCAACATGAGCTCTTTTTCGAATTCTAATGCGAGTGTTGGTGCATGTGTGCTATTTTCCTAGCTTTGGACGGGAACAATTAGAATGCTGCTGTACCTCAGTGGTGCAGGTGTTGAATGGCGGGCTATCATACGCAAGTTCGCAACTTGCTGTGTCAACGGAGTTTTTGCACTGTTTTTTTTTAAATTTTTATTTTATTTTTTATTAAGTTTTTAAACTTAACACATTTATTGGACCAACGGCAAGTTAATGCTGGGACATCAACGATTTAAAATATACTAAAGCAAGAAAATGGGGATAAATTGATATTTGGCATGCACACTCTCGAATAGCTTTCGCAGGTCAACTGCAACCAACATTTGAAAGATATAGTTTCCTGTTTCGTAAAATTTTTGCGAGAAATTTCACAACTACGGCTTACTAAAATTTGCCTGAAAATATAAAAAGCGAGCGCGAAGCGAGAACATTAATTTGTATTATTTATTTTTATTTTATTTTACTAAGTGCGGCCGTCTGTGGTGCCGTGTGTATAAATGCAGAGGGGTTTAATTAAATGAATGTGACTAGAGCCATCTTACTTGTTTGTATTTATTTTTTGAAATGAATTGAGCTGTTTCTTTGTGCATAACTGTTTTTACGGACTGCGTCAACTGGTTTTGATTCACTTAAAAAAAATTCAAATCAGTTGACGGAATGCATTTTGATTTAGTCAAATTCCTTTTGAAATTTGGCGCAAAAAGCTGACTTTGATTTGAGGTTGTGCCGCAAAACGTAAGCAAAAATTCCACTGGTTTATTTTTCTAATAAACATTGACATTTTTTTATGAAATATGTCAAAATAAAGTTTAAAATTTTCTTTGCTTTATATTTTAAAATATTTATTATACATATATTAAATCAGCCTCGGATCTGATTTTACTTTGAATATCTGTGTTCCCAGATAACTTTTTGATAGCGGACTGCCCACTCTGCCGCTTTGTTTTGATTTTGTATGGAACAGCTAGTTGTGTATGTTTACCAAAAGTTGAAATCAAATGAAATTGAAATCAAAATCTTTTGACGGAATTATAAATTATAAATTCTTACGTCTTACCATATCATTGGGAATGGCGTCTTCACAAGTATAATGCTTATCGATATAAAATGTGAATGTCGATATTTTTCTTCATGAATGTTTTCGGAGAAATATATGGAAGCAGATGTCAGGCGGCGTTCAGTTAAGAATATTTCGGATTTTGAATACCTCCCGCCATTCACCCCAAACATTAGGAAAACTTAATTCAAGTATTACAGACTTGCGCTATGGTTGGTACAGAGATTTGAATGCTCTCGCTTAATCCTGACAATTTCATAACGATGATACTCTTAGTTCAGAAGTTATTTAAACGCAAGCGCAGCTGCTGAGAGAAAAATGCATAGCAAACGGCGTGTGTTTGTGTGTGTAAATGTGTGATTTAGTGTATGTATATATGGATGCTGAGCTCAGGATTTTATATATTGATATGGGTTTAATTGGAGAAAAATGTTTTGCCTAGTGTAATCCATATTTATAAATGAAAGTACCTGAATGTTTTGTTCCTTTTTTACAGATATGGCGAGCATAATATTGATAGCTTGCCTAGCTATATTGGGTCTAATCATTGCAATAGCGCTATTTTTAGCCGGTGGATATCTGTGGTGGAGACACAAACGGTCACAATTGCAGTTTATTGAACCAAATGAAGACGAGGAATCCAGTAGTTACAGTTTGAGGTAAGTTATTTCAAAATTCGAATTATGTTAAAATGAAAAAAAGGATGTTTGCTCTAGTCGAGAGAGTATGACCGTTATGAAATTTTTAACTCTTAACAACTTTTGTTGAGACACTTATAGAAGAAAAATTTTTAATCAAGATTAGGAAACACAGAAGTTGTTAAAGAAAACGTGTAATCAAACTTTGGAAATCTGAGAAGCCTCTTGAAGTTTGGTTTTTTAAGTTCGTTGATACCGAACGCAGATCAAATGTATATCGAAATATCGATAACCCGTCCAGTTTTTTTTATATTATTATTTATCGATTTTTTTGTCCATGTTTTTTGAACATACCTCAAAAACTATAAGAGCTAGATCCACCAATTACAATTCAAGCACTGCTTGGCTCACAAATGTAAATTTAATTGCTTTAAAATGAGAAAAATAGAAGTAATTTATCGGTTTGGTGGAAATATTCCGACTACAACTGCTATGAAAAAATCTATAAAATTTCGTTGTAGACGAAAAAATTACTACCCATGGATGCAAAATGTACGCATGTTAAACTTTTTTAGTTGCTGCCTAATAGAATTTTATATATCAGATGGGACATCTAAAACAAAAAAGTGTGATACCTATTTTCTGTGCTCTGCTCGGCTTTGCTCAGGGTCCTCATTTCGCTAACAATCTCAGAGAGCAAGAGAGTAAGCGTGCCGTTTGCTTTGTGAGGATCGAGCGAGATAGCGGATTTGTGTGCATCTTGCTTCCTCACACTACAGAGCATTGGCTGGGTTTGCTCTCAGTGCTCTCAGAGTGTGCCTGTACATGTGTAAATCGACTTATTTCAACAGTCAGGAAACAATAATACAATAGAAATACGACCAAGACCCTTCGAATATTATATTGCATAAGCGGCCAATAAAACATCAACAAACCATGCGCACAATTTTTGGCTGCTCCCAAGATCTTCCCAGCAGTTCTAGTGGTGTCAATTGACCCTCGGCGCGTGAGAGTGGTGGCCAATTGTCCCTACTACCGGTCCTTAGTGGTGCAACGGCGTGCAAGTTCAAAAACGGATACGAGCAGGCACAGCCTTCGTATTTTTTAGTTTTTGTATTTACTTTGTTCGGTTTGTATGATCGGCAAGTTCTATTAATAAGTAGTAAAAAAATTTAGCGCCTTGCCTAGGAAAATGAGTGCTGCACATTTTCGTTCTAGATGTCCCATCTTCATATATCTTATTTGGCTAGGGCCTAAACTTTAATAAATTCGTATTACGTTATTTTTAATATAGAGCTTCGCAGGATATTGTGGACTCTGGAAATCCACCTACTAAGCCGTCAGTACCAGTGGCCCAAGCGATTACGAACCCTATACAAAATAACATAAATCGAAAATTGAATGGCTTTTTAAATCTCAGAACGCCTCTCATTGGGTACGTAACCTTTTTTTATTTTTAAACAGTTTATTAATTTCTTAAAAAAATGTAGCTTTTTAGGAATTTTAGGAATGCACTAATAATAATAACTTGTTTAATTATAGGAGCGGGTCAACATCTACACCGACAAAAAAAACCAATACTCCCACAGGTGCAAGTGGAAACGATGGTACATCTAAAGATGGAGCGGTGGGTATAACTATTGGTATTCTCATACAGTACGAATAATTATTTTTAATCAAGACCAAAAGTTGAGTCTATGTCAAAGAACTGAACATTTTGCTTTACAAGAAAATATATCATTCGCTTGTGAGAAGCAGGCCGCTCAATCTGGAGCTCTAGCTTCGATTGTGTGCCCTAGGATGGTGGGGATAGAATTGGATGTCTATTGGCCTGGACGGTTTCGTGAAATTTCATGTGTCATTGAAACCACCTCTTGGACCCAAGAAATTAGCATGATCTTCTAGTAGAACGTTTACGCAGTTTGTATAGGTCAGTCACACAGAAAGCATTGGATGCAACAGGAATAAAGGTGGGAAGCCTGCATCCTCTGAGCCATACCATAGTCATGACTCCCGATTGAGGACATCCGCTAGCGCAGGGGACGCTTTTAGTGCTGATTCAGTCGACACACTTGTCGACCAACTCGATGCTATTATGCCGGAATAGTTAGATGATTCCTTGGAGTCTTCCTTGAGCAACAAAAATGTCCTCGGTCAGATGTAAACGAAAAGACGCTAGCCACATCAGCCAATGGCGAGCGAGCTTTGTATGTATGAACATAGGCGTAGCCGCAGTAGGGCAGTGGAACACACCCATAAATATACTTTTTTTTTGTCTTCATATATAATTTTAATTTATGTACATAAGCACAAAAAAAATTTTTGTTTACGTACATCTTGTCGCTAGGTCCTTGTGTGTGAATTATGCATCCGCCAGCCAAAGCCATCAAAGCATTGCCGAACCGAGTGCGGGCTATGTTAAACATTTTACGCTCTTCTTGTTGTGAGAGCGCAAGGGTACCGATTTCGTTTTGGTTCTCAATTTTGCGAAAATCAAGCTGCCTTTCGTTGTTTGGCGTTACTCATCTTAGTATTTATATTGTCTTTGCTACGAATATTGTTGTAAATCTATGTCCTCAGTATACAAATTCTGGAGTCGAATTCAACTTTTAGTTTTCGTTTGCTTCAGTAAGGTTCCAGATCCATGATCAGAGGAGTAGACCGCAGAGATCGAATTTAACTCGCCATTTGAACCCTACAAGTATATCAGCCATTTGTCTGCCATTTATCCATTTATCTCCAATCCGAAAATAGCTGGGTACCATTTGACCAGCACTACATAATATTTGATATATTTTACGTTATTATCTTAATTTTTTATTTTAGAATAAAAGCATCTCAATGACCGATATGTACCTCGACAGCACGGATCCAAGTGAAAATGTTGGACAAATACACTTTTCTTTGGAATATGATTTTCAAAATACAACTCTTATCCTAAAAGTTCTCCAAGGAAAAGAACTGCCAGCAAAAGATTTGAGTGGCACGTCCGATCCATACGTTCGCGTTACTTTATTGCCGGATAAAAAGCACCGCTTGGAAACCAAAATAAAGCGAAGAACTTTAAATCCTCGATGGAATGAAACATTTTATTTTGAAGGCTTTCCAATTCAAAAGCTTCAGTCGCGCGTACGTACTGTACTTAATATGTTTTCTAGTATATTTATGTATTTTTGTGCACTTATCAATCTTGATTCTTTGGATATGTTTCATTTTTAGGTTCTTCATTTGCATGTCTTTGATTATGACCGTTTCTCAAGAGACGATTCTATTGGGGAAGTATTTTTGCCGCTATGTCAGGTAAAACGCTCTAAAATGTCTCGTATTTTTTCGATATTATCCAATGAAATTTGACTGACCCACGTAATATGATTTGCATTTTATATGTATATTCATATATATATATATATATATTATTTTGTGATATACAAATATATGAATATTATAATACAATCAAATATACATCTACTTTAAGGTGGACTTTGCTGGTAAACAGTCATTTTGGAAGGCTTTGAAACCCCCAGCAAAGGATAAATGCGGCGAACTTTTGTCTTCGCTATGCTATCATCCTTCAAATTCGATTTTAACATTGACATTGATAAAAGCGAGAAACCTCAAAGCTAAAGATATCAATGGAAAGTCAGGTAAATCAGATGTGTGGCGCGGCTTGAAAACGAAGTGAAGATCGGCTCAGAGAAAAATCAAGTTCTTTTATACTCCTTAATGAAGTGCAAAGAGAGACTTGAAATTCGGAATATATACTCGTGTATACCCGAGCCAGATAAAGAATTAAGATTCTTTCGGTACGCCCACTAAGGTCGTGGCACTTGGAGCATGGCAAATCGATAAGATATATATACCTCAATTCTAAAGGTGGATACATTAAGTGCGTGGCAAATGGTGGTCGCGTAAACAGCAAACATCCATATCTCCTACAATTTCAGACCTAAAGTCACCAAATTTGGCAGACAATTTTCTGATGATATCCAACTTCTAATTTTTCAACAAGCAATATTATCTAAGTACCAATTATTTTTCTACTTAACATATAATTATCTTCCAGATCCTTATGTTAAAGTTTGGCTTCAATTTGGAGACAAACGGATGGAAAAGAGAAAAACGCCTATATTTACCTGTACGTTGAATCCCGTTTTCAACGAATCATTTAGTTTTAATGTGCCATGGGAAAAAATTCGCGAATGCTCTTTGGATGTCATGGTTATGGATTTCGATAATATTGGACGAAACGAGCTGATCGGAAGAATATTATTAGCTGGTAAGCCACAATATTAATGAGTAAAACAATAAAGATGTTTATTACAAAGATTACAAATTAAATGTTAACATATATAACTATACTTCAATAGGTAAAAACGGTTCAGGTGCCTCAGAAACCAAGCATTGGCAGGATATGATCTCGAAACCCAAGCAGACTGTAGTGCAGTGGCACCGCTTAAAGCCCGAGTAAATGTTGCAGTCAACCACAATTCAGCTCGGACATAAAGAACTAGTACATACATACATATACATGCATGCATACATGCATATATATATTCAAGTTTGATTACCAATGAACTTTATATAACAGAAATGAAAACAACAAAAAAAAAAACAATTTAGCAGTATTCGGACAGGCTGCATACAGACTAAGACATCGCACAGTTTGCGTATGTTTTAAAAGCATAAAAAGTGAATAAAAATTTAAAGCACATCAATAGATTAGCATATTGCTCTTATTTGTGCTTATATTGTACGCTATATGCAAGTGAGGTTAATATTATTCTTTATGCCTGATCAATATTCGATTATAAGGAGAGCTTCAAGCTGAACGGACAATTTAAAATAGATAATCTAGTATAAACCTGTCAAAAAGTCGCATAAACAATAAAAACAGATACCGATAGAAGGAAATTGTATTGAAACTTGTGTATACATATTGCCGTAAACAGTTAAACGAGTTTCCATAAAGCTTATTAAAGTTTTTATTTTGCGACCAGCTGTTAGCTTTCAGCTTCATTTTTAGCTCACATTTTAGGAAAAATATTATACTGGATTGCTTACAAATTTCCTTCGATACTTATTTGAAAGCAAATAAAAAAAAAAATAATAATAAAATATATATATATATATATATATATATATATGTAAGAAGGAAATTCTTTTGAACAGGCAAGACATTTATTTAATATTTTTGAATATATAGAAAACCACATAATTGATTAGCATAAATTAATCGGCAGTCTTAAATACTATAACAAAACCTACGTGTGGGCGGAAAGGTAAATATTTCTCTCGAGCGAAATATATATTAATTACATACTTAAATATATGTACATAATAAAAGTTAATTGTTATTATTAGATTATAATATTAACTCGTAAAACGACATTGTTACCAGTTACTTAAAAAGCGAATTGTTGTTTCTTTTACAATAAAAGAATACATATACATAGTTTAAACAAAAACTATTTAGAATAATAGGTAATAACATATTTTTATTAGAAAAGGCAATTAGTAAATAACATTGAGAAATTCAAATAGTAACTGTAAAGAAATTAGCCAACCATTGCCGGAACAAGCGTCTACTGAGATGAAGTGCAAACATAAAAATAATGAGATTGACATTAAGAGTTAAACAATGAAATAAAAAGAATTATAATTGATAAAGAGAAACTGAGTTTAAAAAACGAAAAATCGAAAATTCAACCCACCTTGAAATTACATATTTGTTATATACCTGTTATAATATTATTAAAAATCAATTTATGATAATTAAATTGCTGCAAATAAAGCATTTTTAACCTAGACTATGATTAGTACCATTTTCTGAATATTTACTAATAACTAAAACGGTTTCTGTTGGGTACAAATTATATAGTTGATAAACAATTCAGATTTTTAAATATTAATCGATTAAATATTACATTTCTTTTATTTTAATTATCTATTTATAGAAGGGCCAAAAGAGATAGAAAGCCGAAATTTTCGCAGTAGTTACGCCTTCGTTTCGTACGTGAGTACTAAGAAGGGATTTTTTTTAGGAATTCCATTCCCAAGCCCGTAAAATGAGGAAGAACCGTAGTGTGGATCTTTTCTGTTACTCACTTTCAAAGAGCCATATGAAAATTCCACAATGACTGCATACCAATTCCAATTGGAAATTATACTCCTCGGGTCGACAATGAGTTGTCAAGGTTGTCCGGGCGAAAGTTTTTTTTTCGTGCGATTAGCTTTAAATTTGTTTTTAAAGCCTCACATAAAATAAGTGAAAACGTTGCAGTCGGGTTTAACCGATGCACAAATGCGCACAATATAAACGTCAGTACAATAACACAATAGAAACACACTAAAAGGCAAAATACCTGCACTTGACTGTCAGCCGTTAAAATTCAAATTTAAACTAACGCGCCAAAATACATACAGCAGCTATGTTATACTCACAATGGCACTGTTCAGAGCAACACGGCACGTACGATTAACAGAGGACTGTTAACCGAGCATCTACCGAGCGTATGAAACGAGCTCAATTGCGCTTCTGCGGGAAATAAATGTTCGGTGCTCGGCGACATCAAAGCCAAGGTAAGCCCGGTTAGCTATACCTATAGATGATAGTAGATTTCTGTTGTGATCAGAACACTGCAGTATTATTTTATGTGGAAGGAGTTGTACTCTGCCATAATTGACAGGAATTTTAATCCGATTTTTTGACGAATTTGCTATTCTCCGAAGGTCAGTGTTGTGCTCTGAAGACAAAGTTATACATCTCTTCAAGCTACCAACGGAGTTGTACACCTGCGTGTGCCAAAAATATTTAACACTGTCTGATGCGGGTCTACACGGGATATATATTGAATTTAAGTCACTGGCTTTAGTTGTACCGAAAAAATTGCATTAACGGACTAAGTGCAACAGCCAATTTACTCCATGTAACTTCGTGAACAGAGTATTAAAATAAAACAGGAATACGACAATAATGGCAGTTGTTTTAGTTCACCTTTAAAAACATTATATTTAAAACGGATTTATCATTCCTCTTTAAATTACAAATAGATTGATAATCTCTTAGAGATACAAATATAAACGATTAGGCAATTAAGTCTATTAAATTTTGTAAGATTACTTATGGTTGGTTGGATTGAACTTTGTTTAAATCGTTTTCTGTTTCTTTTTTTTTTGCTTCGACTTACAATTTTCATCTACAAATATTTTTGAGGCTTCACCAGTCGCCATTAATAATCGTGATGATACATTGCTCTTATTCGTTCCATTTTGTTGTGAAACTAATAGCTTCTTAGCTGCGCCGCATCCGCGTTCTTTAATACGTTCTCATCAATAACATTGTTAGCAACCAATTGTAACTATAAATTTCCATCAGGTTTGCTTTATTTTATGCATACACAGTAATTTACATACTTGCTTATTATTGCATATACTCGTACTGTAAGATCGCATTTTTGCGTCAGTGAAGTAGTTTATATGCATACATATAATGTAATAGAATATATTTCTCTGGTTCTTACACGCGAACTTCACACTTCTTTCTTATTACATATGAAAGTATATATTATTTTTTTCCAAAGTGTATTGTTTTTTTTATTAAGTTGTGTTTTTTTTTTTATTTTTGCTTTGCCCTAACTCGCTATGTCCGTCAGCTCTACGAGTATATTGATACATTAGTTGGTTTCATCATTGAATAATGAGTTGAAGAAAGGATTAAGACTCTTCACAGCCACACCTGCATTACAAATTATTAAGAGTAAGTTATTAATCTTTAAAGTTTTGTATTTTTCAGATGCATACCTTTGCCAGCGGACTGATCTTTTGAATCACGCCATTTATAGAGGCACTCCTTCTGTACTACAAAGTTGTCGTATAGTTCAGCGAAGAGTTCACTCAACAGACCTGAAATATGAATTTATGTTTAAAATGAACCAAAATATTTCACTAAAAATGTGTTGAACCTCTAGGGTGCTCCAAGTTGTGGACAAGTAGCTGTACTCCATATAAGCACTCGAGCTGAAGATCTTCATTGGACTCTATATAACGCTGAAAAACTGGTATGCAACATTTTTGAAAGACCTCGGACTCGAGCTTATAGCTATTCTCTTTGTAGACGATTGCGAAGTTGCTTAGAGTTTGTGTCAATCCTCTAATGAACAGCTTATCGGCCACCACAATATTTCCCTGATAATTAAAAACGAAATTATTTAATCAAATTCGTTGTACCACTTGCCAAATAACATATAGATTAGTCTAGAATAAAGCAACATAACCAGAATTTTCTGCATTCTGCAATTCCAAGGAGTATTGCTTGGGTTTTCTTTCTGTGGAATCTAAGCGAGCATCGAAATGTATGTATGTATGAGAGCAATGAAAGCAAACCCAAGCAAAGTTCTGCAGTGAAAGCGAGCACAAAAAAATCCGCTATCTCACTCCACATCACAAAGCACATGGCTCGCTTAGGTCTTGCTCTCTGAGAAAATGCTGGGGACGTTTTTTTTTTTGATTGTTCCAGGCATCCTATCTATATGCTATTTGGTAAGTGGTTGTACACTTTCAAATTAACTGAGTTGCAGTATTTGAATCTTCTTACATTGCAGTAATCAATGATGCAATCCGCAGTTGCCCCTTCCTTTAGCAAGTGCTCAATGTGATCTATCACATTTTTGACCTGTTTCTCAGGGGAATCGCGATCTTCAATCACTGGTGCCTTCAACTCATTTTCCACATATTCTAATTTCTGTAGAAACATCCAATAGTGAGTTAAAATGAGATAGATAAGCTTTTAAATCGTTTTGCGCTTTTAACTTACATTTGACTCAATAAAATCGATGACCTCGTTGTCGGGCATAAAATCTGACCAACGCATGCTAAATTTAATCCACATGCTTCGGGTGAAGTTCGGTCCCACTTCCCGTGTACAATATGTCAAGTAGGCTTTAAGGAACTTTGTACCCATGCTCGATTGGCTGTTGTCTCTTAGATTTTTGTTCCATAAATCTGACACTGTCAAGACTTTCTTGACTATCAATGGACCTACAAACAAACAACAAATTATTGTATTAACTATTTACGAGGGGTATTTATGTACATGCATATGACAATATGGCATTAATGTTCACATCAAGGCTGCAAGCGTGTTTTAGTCTGGCATTACAATTGTTTACTTGTTTTTTTTTTGGGGCTGCAGCCATGATACATATACTAGTTTATTTTTCGTAATCACTTCAAGCGTGAAGAATACTTACCAGCAAATTGAAGAACATATAGCCACAACTCGGGAATATCAAATAATAGATCGTTAGCGAATTCGCTAAATTTCTTGTATGCAATTTTGAAATGATCCACAGACATGTAGTTCTGGTCAATAAGGTGGGCAACGGTGATCGCCAGGTATCTCCTGTACTGTTTACCCACATTCCCTAAATGCAAATAATCAGTGAGAATATAAAACAGGAATCCACAGCGTTGTGGCTCTGGTATCCGCTTTATGCATTCAACAACCATGGGAGTGACAGATTTGGTAGCCGCCGCCAAATCGACCATTTCCGACACGACTGACGTAAAAAGCTTAATGTCGCTTTCTCTGGGCTCAGTGAAGGTTGCTTGCGGCGCAACACCTTTAACGGGCTGGGAGGCAGAGGCAGAGATGGAGACTGAGGCACTTGATGAAGGCTGCTGTTGATCGCTACCCCTGTATATGCCGCCCGCACTGGGGCCTGAGCTACTTAAAGAAGTACCCAGGGCCTACAAGCGATTTATATTAAATTATAAACAATAAAATATTAAAAAATGACAATAGGACAAGCATACATACCTTGTTGGAAAGTCTGCTTGGTGGCGCCTGTTGGGTGTATTTTGAGTGACTAGCAGATTTTTGCATTGAAGGGTTCATAATTCCGCGGCTTTGTTGATTTTGGCCAACGCGCGATGAGGAGTTCTCTCGCGATCCTTGTGACGAACCAGTTCGTGAGTGAATGCCTATTCGATGTTTGCAATTTAAAGATTTAACGTTCTAACTGATGTAAAAGGGTATTGCTCACCTCGGTCACCATAGCGATCACGTTCCATTGAGCCTTTGTTGTATGATCCCTTGTTCCTGGGTCCACTACGATCGCGATCACGATCACGATCTCTGTCGGTACTGTTTTTGTCAATTAACGATGAGAGAACTGCAAAGGAGTTCGAAGGTGTTATCGTTGGCGTTGAGGATTGTTTATTCCAAATGAACTGATTAAGGCCGCCCATTTTCTTGGTATCCAAATTTTGATTGAGCTGTAATGTCTACAATAGATATACATATACACAGAAAAAAAAAATGATATGAAACAGGATCGAGATGGAAGATGTGAAACAAACAAACTTACCAAACCCTCCAGTTTCATGCTGTCAACAGCTTGGGAGCGGCTGCCTTTGCTGGTCTGCACGTGCCACGTGTTGTCATCGTTATTTCCATTCGAGTGTGCGATGGCGCTGCCGCCGCCAGTGTTGCCACTGCCACTGCCGCCGCTGTTTGATTGCTGATGGCGCATATTGCCACCGCCGTCGCCGCGTTGACTGTGGCTACCACCATATCCGCCGGTGGATCTGGAATCACTGAAACGAGCGCCGCTGCGATCGTCACGTTTGCCGGCACCAGATTGTGGTCCATTCGGACTTGACGTGGGCAATGAGCCGCTATAGTTCATATATTGAGCTGATAGCTGCTCGTTTTTAGCCTCCTTCTCAATCTGGCCCATTGTCTTGGGTGCCTCGTTGCGCGAAGTTTGCCATTTGTTTTTGCGCAAATCGATAACGTCCTGGAGCATGAAGCGCACTCGGGAACTAACTTTGGCTCCATCCCTGTCGGACTTCGAGGCGATCGCCTGCATTCTGGCTATGGACTTCTCAAGCGAATAACAGCGACCGGGGTCCTTGGTGTTGACTTGTGTCTGCTCAAACTTGGCGCCCACTGTGGTTAGCAGCTTGCACAGGCATTCCAGCATGTCCTCCGAATGGGGATTGAGCAGGGTATCGATGCACGAGTAAATTATTTTGCCTGTCAACATGGATATCTTAAACAGTTCGCCAATGAAGCGCACTGTGCCGCCGGACCGCCGTCGAATCTTGCGTTCTTCTTCTTCGAGGAGTGCTTCCAGTTCAGCCTTTTCGTTGGGGTCACTGCACGTCTTGATCTTATCCACAATGGGCTGCAGCTTCTTCTCTTTAGCGGTGCCCTGTGAGACATTCTGCGTGAACTCCTTTTCAGTTTTGTCCAGAAGAGCGTTGCGGAAGTGTTGCAGATTTGATTTGGTGCCGCTTTCCATGCGTTCATCTCGCGCTTTCACCTCGCTAATCAGGCGATGGCACAGTCTTGCATACGAGACGGAGAAATTCGGTTCATCGATTGCCTTTTCGAAGACCAGCACAATCACTTCGTCCATTTTGTCTGGCGTATCTATCTTTAGTTTGATGATCTCCTCGACCAGCGTATCGAACCGCTCGGGCGTTAGCTTATTAAGTATGCCGCGAATCCTGCGCACAAGCTCGTCCTTCTCGTGGGTCGATTTGACTTCGGATCTGGACGGTTCAACTTCCACTTTGTTTTGCATTCGGGGTCGCCAGGCGTTTTCGGTCTGATTCAGTTTGACATCTTGGTTGAGTGAGAGATTCACGTGTATCATACCCTTCATGCTGCTCCCCCTGCCACCCTGCACACCGGACATGGAGACCTGTTTACCAGCAAAGTTGCTGCCCGATTCGCTGTTCCGGTTGCCTCCAATCATGCCCACCATCGATTGCACGCGCTTATTGTTGTTGTTGTTATTGTTTCGCATAAACGTAGGCATCAAGTTCGGATGTGGCAGAATCGATACGTTCTTCACTTCGGGCTGTACGCGGGAGGCCTTCGCTTCGCGCAACTGCAATAGCTGCTCGCGATCATACTGCTTCTTGCCGCTGGGGTTGCTCGGCGACCATTGACCCTCGTTGTAGTTGATCAGTGATGTGACGTCCGACTCGATGGCAGCCTCGGCGACTTGTTCCAGCTCTGTCTCTGCTTTCAGCTCTATTTCAGGTTCATCTTCATGTTCATATTCACGTTCATGTTCATATTCACGTTCAAGTTCACGTTCATGATTACTATCATGATCAAGTTGTGTTTCTTGCTCCGTATCTGCGCTGTCAGCGACTGTGCTGTTAGCGGCTGTGTCTGTCTCAACATTTTCTTCTGGATTTTCCTTGAGTGTTGCATTTGTCGGTATGCAAGCCTTTTCCGCTTGGAGCATTTGCGCACGATCAGTCTCATCGGGGGTGCTCTCATGTGTGCTTTGTGGCGGAGTATGTGCGACAACCTGTCCCATGGTCAAGGTCAAAGGCTCGGCACCTTTTTCGCTTATAGCTGGCGCCGGTGCAGCAACAGCCGTTTGGGTAACTGCCACGCTTGGCTCAGCTATGTGCATCGTAGACACGCTGTCGGCCACCGCGGAAACCAGCGACGTTTCGATGCTGGCTGGGGTCTGTGATTGCGAATTGATTTCAGCGTACGGTGCACCTGTGGGGATATCTGATGTTGCTGTTTCCGACTTCAGAGAGGCTTGAATCTCGGGCTCATGATCTGGGTCAATAGCCGAATTCAGATTTTTAACTGGTTTCGTGGGCAATTCGCTTCTTGCGCTTTGTAAGAAAGTTTCATCTACGACAACGTCGATTGCCTCCGTTGCGACAGCCGCATGCGCCATGTACTGAGAATGTTCTTGCTGCTGTTGTTGTTGTTGTTGTTGCTGATGTTGTTGTTGCTGCTGATTCTGCGCCTGAGCCTGGGGCTGCAGTTGGGGCTGGGGCTGCTGAAGATGTGACAAGTTTTGCTGATTTTTTGGCTGTGGAGCACAGTCCGACTGGATATTATGATTAATCTCGATCGTAGCTTTAGTGTTTGGTTTCGCCGCAGCATCATCCACTTTGACTATAAAATTGAAAGAAGAATCTGGTTTAGTGGAGTTACATATTAATCGTGGTGCTGTATATGAATCGAATCCAGCTAGTCGCCCGATCTTTTTAAAGGGTATTTTTGTTTGTTACACAATATGAAAAATGATCGATTTTAAAAGCAAGTGTTTTGTCTACTTCTCTATCTTTAGTAGCGATTGTAAAAATGTACAAACTATGGGAGGTATTTTCAACCCCAGCAGGGTAGTTATGTCCGGCCGTCTGATTGTCCGTTCTTCTTCAAAAACACTGCGCTATCACAGCAATACTCAATTTTTATATAAGTTACCGTACAGTTTACGATCAAGGTATTTTCAAAATAACGACAACTCCCAGTGATTTTCCTTAGTCCATAAATATCGATTAGTATAATTTGTTTAAGTGAGTGGCTTAAAAACTATTTTTTTAAATTTCCATGAAAAATTATTGAGAAAGTGTTCCCCCTTTTAATAGCATGTTTCTACTAGGGCAGGCACCACTTCCGCGTTCAAAAATTTTATGGACGTACGCCCAAATCACATGCGAATACTGTCGAAATCAATATTTAGTATTTTTCGTAGCTGTTAACTCAATTTTGATACTGTTAACGCATTATAATACACAATAAGTAGGATGGCTCTAGTCCGGAGCCCGACTAGGAGATACCCTAAACCCAGCGGCAATCTGTCTTTACGCTTTAATATTTAAACACCTTTGCATTAATACACACACATAACCACACGCCGCTTGCAGCGCATTTTACTCTCAGCAGGCGCGATTGGCACACACTATGGATAATTCATTCTTGAATAGCTATATGGTGCAAATGGGGCAATGTATCCAAAATCTGAAATATTTCTGATCTGCATATACGTTAGGAGAATATAACAAACTAAATTTGGCGCTAGCTCCAATAGTCTGCGAGATATGCTAAGAAAACCAAGTCTTAAAATCTATTTTTAATGATAATAATGTAACAAAGCAAGATATCGAAATATCATACAGACGGACAAATGGACACGGCTAAACCGACTCAGCTCGTCAACCTGATCAAGAATATATATACTTTATGAGATTGGAGATGCATTCTTCTAGGTGTTACAAACGTTTGTACAAAACCAATTTTAAACTTATTTCGTAGATTATGAGACCTAGAGACACAAAACTCTATTGCATTAAGATTCATCAAAATCGGTCAAGAAACACAGAAGTTATTAAAGAGAACGTGTGGTAAAATTTGACAAATTTGACAAGCCAATTGGCAGCAAGTGCTGCAATAAGAGCTAGGGATTCAAATTTGGTGGCAAGCGCTAACCGCAGGCGTTTTCTGCATGCGTGTGCACACAAACATACATGTAGGCACATTCATATGAGTGCGCTCTTTTTCAAATTCGAATGCAATTGTTTGATTTTGACACAGACGGTTAAGTTGTTGCTGCAGCTCGGTGATAGCGGTGATGCCTGACGGTCCAGCAGCCGCGGGTTCGGATCGTCGCTGTGTCAATGGAGTTTTCGTGCTATTTATTTATTTTTAATATTAACACCACTAGGACAAAGTTCAACTCAATGCTGGGAAACATGGGAACTTGAAATATTCTGAAGCAACAAAATGAAGAAAATTGGTTTTTGGCGTGGACAGTCTCAAAAAGCTTTTGCAGATCAACTGCAACCAAGATTTGAAAGATAGAGTTTCCTATTTTGTGAAATTTATTGAGAAATTTCACAATTAAACAGTTAGTCTGACTAAATCCAACTTTTTCTAGATATATATTAGATATTTTGTAAGAGAAAGAACGAAGAGACACGCGCGCGCTGAGTAAAGTGCGCTGCGTGCCACGTGCGTTTGTGTGTGTGTGTATGTGTGTATGAATGCAGAGGGGCTTAACAACATCTCGCCGCTGTGTTCAAGGTATCTCCTAGTCGGGCACTCCCGACTAGAGCCATCTTACTTGTGTTTTTTTTTATAGTTTGGCGTAGGATGTGGAAGTGGACGCTGCACTTATATGGAAACACCAGTTGGGATTTTTGATAGATTGTGGACGCTAGCGCCGATTGGTTGTCAGTGGAAAAAGGCTATTAGAAAATCCACTCCCCTCCTATTTGTTTTTGACGGAATTGAATTCATACCTATTCTTAAAGGTCTACAGAAGATAATAATCAATAGTCTCTAAAATGGATGGAGTTATACTAGAAATACGGCATCTGCTGGACTGTAGATGCTGATCAGAAATATATATATTTGTATGTTTGAGGATGTGGCTCCTTTTTCCTACTACAGTGTACAAGTGGGGTTCAAAAGTAGATAGAACTATGTCTTAGTTAATTAAATTACAATATCGTTTCATTCATCAGTCGTTGGTCGACTCCACGAATATAATACTAGTTTAATTTATTACCTACCAATGTTATATATATATAAGTATTGTTGCTGTATGCATAATGGTATATGTATCACCTTCGTGTATCATTTGTATGAAAACAAAACAGACATACCCAATGGTTTTTTGTCAGCTACAGGATTATCCTATCCATTACTTGGTAATTATGTATCACAGACGAGGTCGAGAGAATGATGTCAAAGATTGAGATAATTTACATCCGAATTTGGCAATATTATTATAAACATGTGTGTGTACGTGAATTATGTATAGGCGAGCTAGCGGCAAATGAATTGTATTTCCTATTGGAACTGGATAATAAGTAGTCAGTTAACCCATAAGGTGTATCAGAACTTTGCTCACGTTTTTCAAATACGTACGTAAATACGTATGTGCATGTTTTATTTTATTTATTTTTTAATTCTTTTCTTATCGAGAGATATGTGTGTGAGTGTGTGTGTGAGTGTCCAACCAATTGTCGCGTTGCCTAGCGCTATAGATAGACACACAGATGATATCGAATCGCACAACCACAAACACACCCAAATGATCGCATCGAACGGAACGGCTAGCGGACCGGCCGCGGTTTGAGCAACGAGCAGCGACCGCAACTGAAATCGCTGCACAGACGAGGCAAACAGAAATACGGGCAAGCAGCTAGCGCCAGCGCCAGTAGCAATCAAAAGCAAACGACGGCAAGCAACCTTTCAACATGTCAGAGTAGCGCAGAGCAGAGCAAAAGCAAAAGTGAAAATATATGCACACACTCTTGCAAAAACGCACATCCACGAAGAATTCACTCACGCACGCACGCACGCACACATAATACAGTTGAACAATTCGGGCGAAAGCACGTGTTCGTGTGCGTGTACCGATCATGTTAAATACATCAATGAACGAACAGCGCAAAAATGTGATTGAGAGAGTGAATGACAAGCATTAGTGAGAGAGAGAGAGAAAGAGGAACAGCGAGCGAGCAAGCGGACCGAGAGAGAACCAAACAAGTAAAATGGCTCTAGTCAGGAGTGCCCGACTAGGAGATACCCTGAACCCAGCGGCGAGCTGTTGTTGAATCTGCGTATGGTGTACACGAACTTAAGAAGCCCAAGTTCAGCTCTCTATCTCTTGTAGTCGCTGAGATCGACAGACGGACATGGCAAAATCAACCGCGCTAGTGATGCTGATCGAGAATACTTTTAGGGGTCGGACAGACATTTGCACAAACAATAGCATTAGTGTTAGGAGACGATTTGAATAAATTTTGTTTTCATAACAGCAACTTACTATAGTAACTCGACTTTTTATGTAAGTCGTGCAAACACTTGGTACGTTTATTCCATAAACTGAATTTTTAAGTGAATATTTTCTGTGGACGCAAAAAGTTTGCGATTAAAATTGGTTATTACCAATAATTTAAAACAAGTTATCAAAACGGGCCGAAACTTTTAATACTTATTGACTGTATTGATTAATACATCAAATATATCATAAGTGTGGAATATTGACGTAAAAAGTTAAACTGCTACAGTTTTTTCGCTTTCTGAAAGCAGGTTTTGGGTCAGAATTCTAGGTGGGCGCTGACACTCACAATTAATATACCCATTGAAAATGGGTAAAAAGGGTATAATAGTTTTGTGCAAATGTATTTAACCAGGAGTAGGAAGCATCTCCGACCCCATTATGTATATATATTCTTGATCAGGATCAACAGACAAGTCCGTCTGGCTGTCCGTCTGTCGTCCGTCTTTATGAACGCGTCGATCGCGAAAACTAAACGAGCTAGAGACTTTTCAACTTTTCGGATATAGAGTCGTGCATGGCACGCACAGAGCAAATTTATTTCAAATAATCGATAACCCACGTCGTTTTTCTAAAATCGATAAAAATCCACAGCAACCTAAAATTTTTAAAGCTTACTTTCTAGATTATGAGACCTGGAGACATACAACTCTATATAGTTATTTTTTTTTTAAACTTATCACACTTCTACGTCCAAGTTCAACTGAATGTTGGGAAACCGACGATTTGAAATATTCTGAATATTCTTAGAGAAATAAATGGAGAGGGGCTTAATTAAATCTATGCAACGACAGTTCGCCGCTGCGTTCAGGGTATCTCCCAGTCGGGCACTCCCGACTAGAGTCATCTTACTTGTTTTTATTTAATGTTCATTTTATTATGTTTCAATAGACTTAAAATTAAGAAACTCAATTTTAGAGACTTTGGCCTACCGTCATATCTTTTTTTTACATATCGTCATTATTTTTTGAGATAAAAAAAGAAAATATATTTTTTTTGCATCTTCCATAGTTTTTTTTTTTTTATAAATTCAAGGTGTGGTTGTTGTGACTGGCATTCCATCAAAGTTACTTTGTTGGCCCAGAACCATTTTTATTGCAAGGTGCGAGGACTGCTTGAAGTCATAATTTGGCTAAAACTCACACTTTAACGCTATTTCTTCCTCAGCGTATTTCAGCATTATGTTATTAAGTATATTGACGCAGTCCCTGACGCACATTTTGCCTTTGACTCTATATGTTGGACCAATACCTGAAGCGGGAAAACATACCCATGCCAATATGCTGCCACCCTATACTCAATAGTTCTTATTGTCTGTTTTGGATCGTGTGCAGCACTTTTGAGGTGGCTTACTTGTCTTTTTAACCAGATTAAAGCAAAAACAACTTTGTTTTGCCCTATTACAACATGTTTTACTAATTCCGCCACAATAAATGGTATTTTGCGAAACTCATTTGTTTTTGGATGTTACGTTTGCAAAATGCGATCTCAATTTTACTTCTATTAGCTAATTTCGAATTGTACGACTGGTGTTTTTAACTCATTTCATAGATATTCCGATGAATGGTGTTTTTTTACCTCCTGAATCCGAAGCAAAGCAGGTTTTTCGCTTTATACATCGATTCCCTTGACTTAGCTTAAAATTAATTACTGAAAATATTTTTCTTTAAGAATTGTATTAACTTTGCAATTTCATCCATTGTTTTGACCTATTTTTGAAGATTTCTAATGACTTTTCTTTCGATAACCGCCCACGACGTTTTCGGATTCTTGAATAATTTTGAATGTGCAATTTTCATAACGTAACAAGAGCATTCATTGTACAAACCAAAGCTTACCTTGTAGTATTTGTTTTGCGTTTTTTCATATGAGGGGCGAATGGTGGAAGGTATTAAAAATCTGAAATCTACACATTCTACGTACCTTTAATGAGCACATATTTAGTTAAATTTTGTGGCTCTAGCTCTTATGAGATAAACTCAAAAAACTGATAATAAGTAAACGAAACAAGTTATCGATCATTTGAAATAAACTTGATCTGCTTATGGTATACAGAACTAAAAAAAGTTCAGCTCTCTAGCTCTGAGTGGCTGATATCGACGTGTTCATACAGACAGACGGAAGTACTCTTATCAACGAACTGCATGCATACAATTTTCTCAGACTATTAATAATATGGTTCAAAGTGCAGGTCTATTATTTTTCCATGAATGTATATATTCTTTATTAGGACGACTAGCTGAGTTGAATAAACCATGCCCATCATTCCGTCTCTCCGTCTGTATCAGTGTTGCCAATTTAGCCATTTCGGGATAGTTGTTATTTTCTGAACTGTTTTATCCGTAAAAAACAGTCAAACATCCCCTATTCTGAAAATTATCCTTTAAATACCCTGAACCCATTGAAAATGGGTAAAAAGGGTATAATGACTTTGTGCAAATGTATGTAACAGGCAGATGGAAGCATCTCCGACCCCATAAAGTATATATATTCTTGATCAGGACGACGAGCTAAGTCGATTTAGCCATGTCCGTCTGTCCGTCTTTATGAACGCAGTGATCTCAAAAACTAAAAAGCTACAAATAGATTCTGCTAATCCATACGCAGTACAAGTTTATCATTTTTTTTTATATATCTTGCTCCGTTTCATTATTTTCGATAAAAATCAATTTTAAGACATAAGAGATAGAGCCATTTAATTTAGTTTGTTATGTGCGTTTAAAGGATACGTTGATTATGAATATTTCTGATTTTGATTACCTCCCCCATTCGAGCCAAAAAAAAAAACAAACAAAAAAAAACCCAATTCAAGTACTACAAACTTGCGCTTTGGTTTGTACATTTTTTGTACGATCTTTAGAGGTCATCAATAATCTGTCTGTATATATCTTTAAAGCGGGTGACTATCTACCTTTTTAAATTTGGAGACTCTAGCCTAACATTGTGGGCGTGGTTAATTTATTTTACCGATCTTTATAGAATGTGACCAGTAATGTGCCTTTCAAAAAATTTGCATTCACCTGACAGACGGACGGACAGCATTAAGGACATTGCAATAATTCATTATACTCTTTTCACTTCTTGAACGAGTAGTAAAATCGCAATTAAAGTACTACTTAAATGCTCTTTATAAGCCCAGCCGCCGAGTAGAGTATGCAGCTATGAATGCAAAATGCAGGCATTCCTGACTAAAGCAATCTTACTTTTTTTTTAATTGTTAGCAAGCTGAGCTAATACGCTACACGTTTCATATTGTTGATTTTAGATTTGTTTTTTTTTTATGTTCACGACAGCAGAATTTTTGGAAAAGTTGACAATTACTCCGTCTTCTTGGCTGATGGCAAAATCAATATCAGTGTTGCCACCTTGTAATGAATGAATCACAATGTTGATAAATAAATATGCTCATATTAATCACTGCGGATAGCAATCCGCGCTAATGGCGGAGCACTACGAAGTGTGCAAACAGCGGCTAACGCGAAGTTTTGAAATTTTGCTGCGATAGTCCGTTCAAGATTTATAAATAATAATGTGCTATAGTAAGGATAAATTTCATAAATATTATACAGAATAAATAATAATAACCAACTTATAAGTTTTCGCTTGTCGAACTGCACTGCCAAACAAAATAATTTAATAGACTTGGGCAAACTCCAACACATCCGTGCACCAACCATCTATTTACGCAAACGTAAGCTTTTTAATAGACAATTGTTAAGGTCGAAAAATATTTACAGCAGAAGAAGATTAACAACTGCTCTTCTTACTAAAAATCTCACTTTGTTTTCGGGAAGACGAGCTGAGCTAAAATGGGGTCGCGTCTGCATTCCTCTGACTTCCTTCTTTCATTTCAACTAACATTGTTTAAAAAGCTAGAAAAAACTTACGTGATACAAACCCAGCAGACGACTCGGCCCCATCTTTCGGAGAGACTATAGGAATTCTAAAAACCAAAAGATAATTTTTTTTTTATTGAACACTGGGTTTTTTTAAGTTACTTACTTTTTACTCTTGTTCTTCAGGGGTGTCGGCAATATTTCCACAGATGGAGCATCGGACATCGCAGAGACCACTGGGGTCTGTCCCACAACATTATCTTGGCGCTGAGCGGGAATTTGATCTAAGGAGGGATTGTGGCCACGCCACCATTTCAAAATAAGATGATTGCCAAGCAATTATGTACATTAGTGCTAATAAATACCTAATTTGTACTGGACATTGACTCTTGGATCAGAGCTACCTTGAATTAACAAGCTATTAGGTAGACACAAGCCGGTAGCATCTGTCTGGGAAATGCACATTGGGACATCTGGTTGAACGACAGCTGCTGTCGTTACAGCCGCAGCAGGCCCTGGCTCCTGGTAATCATTGTCCGCACCCGAATTACTCTATGTACAAAAGTAATTTATCAATTCGAAATAATGATAATGTGAATACAAAAATTTGCTACAATGGTGCTGGTTGCTGAATCACTTACCTTATCCAGGTCATCAAGAATATTTTTTTTCGTTGTCGGATCGATGATCTGCAATCGATGCTGACGTCGACGTCTATTCGTCGGCGGCACTTGAGCCGGCGGCGCCACGTTAGCTGGCATAACGCTCACCATTGGCGGGACCCCCACTTGCCCGCTCCCAGAGCCCCCGACTCCAATTACTGTGTTTGCGCCTGGCTGTACGTTGCCAGTTAGCAGCTGCAGTTGGGACGATGAGGCCCCTGGACCAGCCTGCGGTCCATGGGGACCGGGCAGCACAGGCATCGTGTTGCCAATGTTAACGCTAGTGTTGACCGCCACGCCACTGCGCGTGTGCGGTGGCTGTTGCTGAAGTGTTGGAATATATTGGTAGGGATAGTAGGAAATGGGCTGTGCTGCATATTGTATATGTGACGTTTGATAAGGTGGTTGTCGCTGTGGAAATTGGGGGTACTGTTGCAACACCATGTTTGGATACATCGTTGGCATATGTATGTGGCGGGCTCCAGATCCAGATCCACGTGGCGCATTAGACGCAGATGGCGGTCCACGAAAAATTCCACTTTGCTGATTTGAACGTGTGTTTCCAGAACTGTTGTTTCCCGACGACACATACTGCAAGAACCGCGAAATGTTTTGAATTAGTTATTTTTTGTTTAAGGATTCAAACAAACAATTTTTAATTTTTTGAGCTGATGGGGCCTTTCAGAAATTTGGTCAGGCTTACAAAAATTATGTTTTGAATACGCGTAGAATGGAACCTCACTTATTCAAATCCGATAACTCGTTCGTTATTACAAAATTAAATTTTTTGTGTGTTTCCGAAAAGTTTATGAAAATTTCGGTATAAATTTTCGCGTATGATAGCGTTGATGGCTTTATGGAACTTTGTGGCCTTTTTTCCTATTAAGAATCAAAAAACGTTTGTTCTACGAATTTTGGAAAAACCCTCTGGTTTGGCGGGAAAACGCTAAAATTGACATCCAAACCACAGAAGATACAGGTATGTTATATATACTGCTTGAAAGGTATTTTTAAGAGCTTTTAGGCGTAATTCGGCGTTTTTGTTCTTGAGTACGCAGGTAAAAAGTTACAGATGAAAAAAGTTTTCAATTGCACATTTTGATCATTTAAAAGAAAATGACTCCAACGATTTTGATAAATGTTTAATATGTTGAAAGCATTCAGTTTCCACAACTTTTGGTATATGGAAACTGCGTTCATGGATTGAAAAATCAGGCTTACGTGGGAGCGTAGTGACTCTTTAGGTTGTCAAATTAGGTCAGAATAACAAACATTAAAAAAAATTACCGACAAAAAAAAAACAAAGACCGGTCAATTAATATACAGTTGCGAAAAAAATAGTGACACCACTATTGGTATTGCAATATTTTCAAAAATGTATATTTAATATATTTCTTTCTATTCCCCCCTGCACGAAAAAAAAGTAATTCTGCGCTTGTAACGGTTATAGATTTTTATTTATTTTGTTGCAATTTTAAGCGAAAAGGTCGAAAAAAATAATTGCACCACTTACGGTTTCTTTATAGAAACCGTTATGTTTCGCAGTTACTTCGAAAAAAGTTCTTATTTAAGAGATTTGACTTTGATTTTATTATTTTAATCAAGTATAAAATAAATTCAAAATTAATAATACAATGGGTAGTAGAAAACACTGCAGTGCGGAAAAGTGCGAAATAATCAGAGAATTTATATTGGATGGAAAATTGTATTAAAAGGTTAGTCGATTGGTTGTGTTTTTAAATAAAGTGGTACGAAACACCATAAACTATAAAGAAAACGACGAAATACGTAAACCAAAACGAACCTGACCCAGTTTTACGTCAAAAGATTGGTCCGCGCGAGCACAAAGGCTCCTTTCAAGGATGCTACTGAGCTAAACTAATAGCTTAATGTAACTGCGACAGTGAAAACATATCCCACAAGTATCAAAAAAGCTCCCTCTTTTAAAGCCGAAACATATTGCCAAGCGCATGAAGTTCGCAAAGGAACATAGAAATTGACTAGGCCAAAAATGGAAGAATATTTTATCGACTGATGAGAGTAAAGTTATGTTCGTTAAACTTGGAGGGCCAAGCGTATTGGTATGGGTGTATTTTTCTTATTATGGAGTAGCTCCAACACATTGAGGTGAAGCCATAATGGATCAACACGTTTGAGTCAATATTTTGGATACAGTGATGCCGCTTTTACGGGTCTTTCAGCAAAACAATGACCCTAAGCACACCAGAAAGAAAGCAAGGAATGGTTTGAATAAAAATTGGGTGTTGGAGTGGCCTGCGCAGTCACCAGACCGCAATCCTATCGAAAATCGATGGGATCAGATCACAGATCACTTTGGGATCACTCCATTCAGGAGTCCTTGAGCAAAATTCCTATAAAACGATTCAAGGCCATGGTTAAAGCCATTCCAAGGTTTTTTACACATTGCATTGAATACGTTGAACTAAATTATAAATGTTTGTTATTTCCTTCTTTTTTAAGAGTCTTCTACTTAAAAACAAGTATTCATAAGTTCCTTAAACTTACAAATGTAATAAGGACGGCTTTGATAAATAATAGACTTGTTTTTCAATACGATATACTTTTCGTGACAAAATTAAAAAACCCTCTATAAGGGTATAAATTGCGCCACTACATAAATATGCAATCGTGTGTTGATCTGGCGGGGTTTTGGTTTTTTTTTTTTTTTTGGTTTTTTTTTTTGCCTACCTCTTGGGCTGGTTGAAAGCTACTGTTTGACAGTAGATTATTGTTTTTATAGTCGTATTTCCTACTATCGATACAACTGACGCCGACGCTAACCCCAACGCCCAACAGGCTCTTGTCGTGTATAAAGGGAGCACTAGACGAGCCCAGGGTGATGCTATGCGAGTTGGCCAGCGTAATGATGCTCTGATTGCTACCGTTGGCGGTGCTTGCACTGCTATTGCTGCCGCTGGCGCCGCCGGGTGTAATTTGTAAGTTGGTGCTGCTATTCGACGCTGCAACATTTCCAGCGCTATTGCTCCCATTGGACATATCCGAAACTGCCGAAACGCTGCCCACAAAGCGGCAACTTGACTCGATGATTCCACTATTCCCGCCAGCCAATTGTGGTCTATGCCCAGTCAGATTGTAGACGGCTGAATTCAGCTCAGCCGGATTTAGTTGACAGTTGTTCACCGTCATTATGTTTCCGCCGCTGCAGATGACCGTCGACTGCTGGGCTCCAGCTGAGATTGCCGCCGGCGCTATCGGTGGTCTGTTTACAACATTCGCATAGCTCTGCTGCTGTGTCTGTTGCTGTTGAAGATGATGCGACTGCGGCTGGTGTGCCATGTGGGTCGACTGCTGGGCGTTTGTCGTTGATGTTTTCAGTATGGAGACTACGTTGTAAGCCTTGTTAATCTGAAACTGCGGCTGGGTCGTACTGTGCTGTGGAAGGGGCTGCTTCGTGAGCGGCATTTGCGAAGCGTACTTTTTGGTCTTTTTATTTGTCGGCAAAATCTACAACAGATTGCAAAAGTTTGATATTGTGTTGGGCCATTTAAATACAGCACAGAATTCATCAGCGCATTGGCTGTGTTCATACTGTACATCATTTTAAAAAAAATTACCAAAAAGATAAACCAAAATTAACGAAACAAGCAACGAAATGTAAAAATAATAACCAACTCAAACAACTTATCAGTGAATCAAAAATCACCTAACCGACATATGTCCCAACGAGCAAATCAAAATTGAGAAGTTGCAACAGGAATCCAAACTAAACTTCCGCTAGTTGAATCTATTAAACCTACATAAATACGTATATCAACTAAGAAAAATAAAAAAAAAAGTCTTGGATAAACTTGGAAAATCAGTGGAAATCGTTAAAAATGTGTATTGCAAATAGCAGTTGTTAAAAAAATTCTGTAATATTTTAACCAAAAAAAAATACGCCCGAATCCTTGGGAAAATTTGAAGTGGGCAAAATGAGATAAGACAAAATTGTTTTCCTTATTATATTGTACTAAAAACCAACTTGCAATTGAAAAACAAAAATAAATAAATATTTTACCATTCGAAAACCCGAATACTGTTATCATAAACACTTTCAGCTTTTTGCGATTGGGGATTCTGTGGCATCCCCCCAAATAAAATTCCTCATAGCCCTGTTTATTCCTAACAATAAACTTAAATTTCGAAGAAAACGAGAAAAATCATAAACCATAAGACTTGCTAATTTTAAGGTCGTGCCAATAAATCAAACCATTTCATTAATTATTATATATATGCTTATAAATTGTCTTTCATACCAGGAACGGTGTTTTTAGAGTTATTAAAAACGTGGCTTAATCTTATTACAAATTAAATAAACCTTAACTATAATTTATAAATGTAAAAACTAGGATTTAACGAATATAGTCGATTTAATAATTAACAGTCGGAACCGCCCGACTAGGGGATACCGTGAACCCAAATCACACACACACCCAAGCACACGTCGCATACTGCGCATTTTACTCTTGAATAAATTCTTGCATAACTTCTAATCTAAAGGTTTGATTGTTATTAGATTTTAAGGATTTTTTTATGTGGGCCCAATGGGGAGAGGTATTCCAAATTCGAAATATTCTTAAATAGCGTATCATTTACGAAAATATATGAAACCAAATTCAGTGGTGTTCTGAGATATGCTAAAAAACAGTTTAGAAAAACCCAAATTTATCGATAAGAAAACGGAGCGGGTTATAAATAATTATAAATAAACTTGATCTGCGTATGGTATACACAAACTTAAAAACCGAACTTAAACTGTCTAGATCTCATTGCAGCGTTTGCTGTCAATAGGCTTGTCTAATTTGTCAAATTTAACAAGTTGATTTTAATAACCTATTTTTAACCGATCTTGATATAATTTTTTGCAATAGATTTCCAAATACTATATTATATTAAAGTATTCACCTTATCAGGTATCTTTAGCTCTCATAATCTACGAAATAAGCTTAACAAATTTGACGTTTTTTGAAGATTTTTTATGGCTTTAAGGAAAACGAAGTGCATGCAGTAAGCAGTACACTTTACACAGCAGCTGCGATTGGCCACTATGGAAAATAAATTCTTGAATAACTTCTCTTTATGTACAAATCTTCTATGTACAAATCAAAGCGATTTTCCGAGTCAACAAACCGGTAAATGCTGATAATAAGAAAACGCGGCAACAACTTGAAATATAGTATCAAGTATTCAATGCTTATGGTATACACGAGCTTAAAAATCCAAATTCAGCTCCCTAGCTCTTGTAGTGGCTGAGATCGACGCGTTCATACAGACGGACGGACAAACACATGGACATGGCTAAATCGACTCGGCTAGTGATGCTGACCAAGAATATATATACTTTATGGGGTCGGACATACTTCTTTCTGCCTGTTACATACATACATTCATTTGTTGTTGACCGCATGGACGCAACTTTCAGACCAAATGAAACGGCTTATATGGGTTAAAAAGTTGAAAGAAAAATAACAAAGAAAAAAATCCTAGCAGAAAAATATTTTGCCATATTCCCTTCAATTAACATTTTGTCGGAAGGGGATCGTTAAAGAGTCCACAAAGCATATCGCTGCTTTGTCTTCTAGCTGTTAAAAGTGTATTAAGCAAGCACGTAGTGTATTAAAAAAGCACATACCATATTTTGGGGCTGCATGGTTTTAGCAATATCGGCTTGTGTTGATAGTGTTGGAGCAGCTGGTTGCATTACGAAAAGACCGAACCGTTTGGAAAGAGGAGTCGTCAAACGGATTCGTTTCCCGTTTTGTAGACGATTTCCGGGGCGATTTTTGACCCGTTGGCAATCTGTCACACAACCATCTGATTATTCTGCTGTGAATCACACGTTATGATAAATTTATGATATTCAGTTTATAATGCAACTTTTCTTACCTGCAAAAATGTTGATCTATTATATAAAAAAAATTCAGCAAGACAATTCTGGTATTTTGTGAACAAGGACTCGACCTGCAAGGCAAAAAAAAATGTGACTAATATAATTATTTACGCTGCAAAAAAATAATTACTAAACAAAAGCCCATTTACGATTTATTATTTGTAATTTGTTATCTTATGTCAAATAGTTTTCTAAAATATCAAAATGTAAATAAATAAAAGAAAAACGAAAGAAAATTGTAAACTTTAGTATAGTAAAATAGGACTTTCAAAAGAGCAAAAAGTAAAAGTTTATAGTCTACGCATATGTATATATACGTCACTTATGTTTTAATGCCCTATGCACAATATATATGTATATGTGATAATATATTAGCACATGTTTGTTTCAAATTATTATTTACTTGCATTAATATTGCATTCGTTAATAACATTAACAAGTACAAGCATTAATAAATTCCAACTCTTTTTATAATCATGCTTTTTTCACTGATTTGCCGACGTTGCGACGTTGGCGCACATGCGAGCGACTGAGAGAACCTAAGGAGGGTAGAGAGATTAACTGAACAACTCTTACACAAAGAAAATGAATGGTAAAAAGTTACTGTGAACCTTTTTGCACAGACACTGGCACAAAACAGAGATTAACAAGAATTGAAATTCCACATGAGGAACACGTATTCCTATATGTTTAAAGTTAAATATGCAATGAGAGAGCAACGTCAACTAATTGCATTGTGGTAAGAAATGTCATCATGTAATTTTACTTCACGTCCGTTCTCGTTCTCAAATTTATTTTACCTGGAGCATTCGTCACTAGTTTAGCAAGCAATTATATACAATAACAAAAACAATTCTTGCACTTCAAATGTATACTTGCACAGTAGTAAACTAAGTTATACTTGTTTTTCTTTATGTTTATTTCCAAAAACAAATTTTCTATCAATTTCATCCCACATGCAATGTGCTGCCTAGGAATGGTGACATCGCATCGATATACATCGATATATTATATATTGTAGAGGAAACTATCTATTCGCATTGTTGATTTTCTGATTGATCGATTTGCTTGCGATAGGTGCTGTCGGCTGTTTACAAAAATTAACTGCCATACTTGATTTAATACTAACAAGTCCAGTGTTTAATTGTGAACTATGGTTAGTGAGAATTTAAGTTAGTGAGAAAGTGAACTTTAGGAACTAAGCCGATTATATGACTTGGTATTTATGTCTGCCATTTTGAGCCGGATCCATAAATTGGTTTACGAATTGAGCTAGCGTAGAAGTATAAATGTCAAATTTTTGCCATCCATATTTAGTACATATATGTAAGGTCAATCGATCAGAAGCAAAGCCTCTCAACAAGTAGCCATATATCAATTTTACAGTACTCGCAGGCTTGCATCAAACCGAGTGAGTGACAGAGTCCACATCACATATTTGTATATCGATTGGACATTTGTTTAGTATTTTTAGTTTGTGGTTTAAACTCATTCCTAAGGTATTTAAATTGGCACTAAAAATGACACCAGCAGCAGTTGTAGTTGCAGGTATCAATCAGCTGAAATCCACTCTGATCGTTACTATTGCGATTTATTATACTGGTTCATGGAGTGAAACTAGTATATTGGGTTTATGCAGTGTGCGTCTGGCTGTCCGTCCATCTCTGTCATATGTCCGTATGAACGCAATTTTTTTCGCCGATATTGAAACTAGAGACTTAAAATTTTAAATATATACTCGTCTATACCCGCGTTAGATAAATTGTTAGCGGTTTGGGAGTGCACCCATTGGGAGCATGGGAATTTGATTAAGATTTAAGATTTAAGATAGATGCATTGAATGTATGCCGACAGATTGCTGATGACGCCCTCTAAAGTTCGCACCGAAACTTTTTTGGCTACGCCCACTACCTCGCCCACAATGTCCAAAACTCGATATGTGCTCAACATTAATGATGCCAGTAAACACTGCAGGCGCCACCTTTTGCATATTTTGGTACTTTTTGTTTAGTTGTCTTTAGCATAGTGTTGGATAACTGCTAAATTTTGTCACTTTAAGTGGTCACTGATCACTGGTCGGTAGATGGCGCTTAGTTGGCAGACTTTTTGATATTCTTAGAATTACTATGCGGCTGATTGCGATTGTGCACTTGTCAGGTAATGTGGTGGTGCAGTATAAAATGCAGATAAAATTGTTAGTTTTAATTTCATGGTCAAAGTAATTTGACAGATTATGGAATTCAATTAAACTCTTTTCTTTTATCAAACAAATGATTACCTAAGAAATTTCAGAAAAAAACAAAGTTCTTAGCATTTATATACGCTCTTATATAACCGCAAGTATATAAATATATATACATACATACATACATAAATATGTATGTACAGCTGAAAAAAAAGGACCACCTTCAGAAGTAATGTTTTCAAAGGCGTCCTAACTACATTTGTAAGTTTAAGGAATACGTTTTTGGAAGTAGAAGACTTAAAAAAGAAGGAAATAAAAAACATTCACATTCATGTATACGTTTTCAACGTAATTAAGGAAGTGTACGAAAAAACACAAAAATTGGCGAAAAACAAGAGCACGAATAATGATAAAAATGAGGAATAAGTAACAACTTCATTACTTAAAGATATTTGTCTACTAAATCCAAGATTTGTCTATAAATTTAATATTTATTTGCGTTGCCTTTATTGGCAATAACGGCTGTGTAACGTCTTGGCATCGTTTTATTGGACTTTTGCTTCTGGATTCCTGAATGGCTTCCCAAAGTGATTATTTTATATAAATTATTTTTCGTCCAAACTGCTGGATGTCGCTTAATTAATAGAATTTAAGTTTTTAGGATGTTTTCTAAGTTATGTAAGTCTGAGTAGAGTTTATTAAGAGCATACAACTTATTTAAATTCGTATTTATTTCTTTAATGAAAAACAGAATAAAATATATGTGTATGCATTTATGTATTTCGAATTGTGGTTATACAACAAGAAGTCTCCAAGACCTTAAAGTCGTGATCTACATAACATATGTGGCTCATTTAGACCTAGCTAATTGAAAATGATTCCAATGCTATAAAAGTGGAGCAAAGACCTCTTGAAGTATAAGTTCATCGAAGAGTTGACATTTTTTTCTAAAATAGCATGTAAATAGGCTTTACTTTTAATGTATGTGTATGGCAGTGCATCAATTATCTGATGGCGCATCAATCACAAAAAATGCACTAATACATACATATGCTTCTGCTATGGACATATACACACATATATATGGACATACATACGTAATCATTAGATTTCTCTTACAGCAATTAAGCAGAAATCCAACAAAGTCAAAGAGACAGGTGAAAGCTTGCTGGCGAACTTTCGAGAGCTTTTGGCCCGCTCTTAACTAATGCTGCAGGACGAACCTACTGAAGGAGGCATGGTATGCCTGTTTTTGGTAAGAGCTGTGTTCAGAGCATCTTTGGTTCGCTTTTTTGTTGTTTTTTGTTTTGTTTTTTAGCTGCTAGTTTTCATGTTGTCATTTACTCTTTGAGATCCGTTGCGGCTGCTGCAGCGGTGCTTGTGCTCTGCTCCCGAAAATGGCCATTCAAGGAGAGATGGACAGTTAAATGGCTGCTGTGGGTGTTGTTGCTGCCGCTGCCGCTGCTGCTGCTGCTGCTGCTGCTGCTGTTGTTCTTCTTCGTGATGCTGCCGCTTCCGCTGCTCCTATTATTGTTGTTGTGTTGCTGCCGTGGTCGCTGCTGCTGCTGCTGCTGCTGATGCTGCTGATGCTGCTGCCGCTGGTACAAGAACTGTTTGGGCTTATCATGAGTAAATCAGTTTATCTACAGTTAATGCTATGGACAGATGTGTGCGTTTTTCTTTCGTGGCTGTAATAAATGTTAACTAAGAAAAAATAACGTGTAACGTGAATGCAACCAAAGGACTTAATAAATACAGCTTTACGTGAAGAATATATGTATATGTATATGTATGTATGTGCAGATTGTTACTAAGAAAAGAGAGTTGAATTATGGTAAGTACATATTATGAAGAAAACACAAACCCACTTCACATACAATATAAATTTAATAATTTAACTTATCTTAAACACATAAGAGTCTGTACTCGTTGCCTTTGCAACTCTACCTACATATCCATGTGCGTATCTTTGTGCATATCGATGTGTACCTTAACGCTCGCACAGTAGCAGAGCCGTGACAAATAGCTGAGGACTACCGTGCTTGAAATCGAGAAGGGGTTGGGAACGAATCAGTTGAAACTTAACTAGTAGCTAAAGAGTTAGCGTTAATATATTAGTCACAAGTCCATTCAGTTTACCCAAATTGAACAAGTCTTTTGTACCTACATACAGACATCTATCTATATTTAATTAACTTTTTTCGCTTGTTTCTCATTGTTTTTGTTAGTTGTCCTCCATTGCAATTCCTTGACCCTAACCAATTAAATGGCAGACCACATACATAAACATATTTTATCCATTCAATTATATATATGTATATATATATGTATATATACATACATATATACATATGCATATATACGTAAAAAATGTATGTGTGTGTGTAAACTGTTTCTGTTGTTGCTTTCGTTTGTGTGCGCATTGCCATCATCGGTAGGACCATTCTTGTTGGTACTTCTGGTAAAGTTCTTGCATCGAAGCTTTTTCTGGGTCGCCATTGTTACTTTATAAACACACACACCTACACGTGCTCTTATTCGAGACCATGTGCGTGTGGTGGCTCTGCGTAAGCTTGGAAAAGCATCCCTAACTGTTATTCTCTTTCAAGTGTTCTGACATTTCGCCCTCGCTCTCTTAACTTAAGGGAGTCTGCAAATAAACAAGCATCCAGTCTAACAGTTGACCATTTTAAGATATCTTGAAATCACACTCAAAAATTTTCGAAATAAGCGGTGTCTTGAGGATTCACTATTATAAACTTTTCCCCTAAAAAAAAAAACAAATTCCAATAATTATGACATGCAACACTTGTTATTTAAGCAACGCGAACATAAGAATGTTAAATTTAGGAGTATGTACACTAATGAAGGAATATCTTGCAAAAACGGAGTATTCCAGATATGTAGCATATACCAAAAGTTGCGGAATCTCAATGTCTACCACATATTAAACATTTATCAAAATCGTTGGAGCTGTTTTCTTTTCAATTATCAAAAAATACCTTTCAAGCAACCTAAAGAAAAAATGCATTTTCTTCATAACTATTGAACGAGTTATCGGATAAGAATAAGTAAGTGAATAAGTACCACTCGACGCGTATTCGAAACACCAAGTTCGCATATATATTGCTAGCCGCATTTGCACACTTCATTGTGCTTCCCCCTTAGCGCAGACTACCGTCCGCAGTGATACATTACCCATAGTGGGGGCCAAGCGGAGCTGCTGAGAATAAAATGAGCATATGTATATTTGTGATTTTGTGTACGTCTGTATGAATGCAAAAGTGTATAAATTTATGTAACGACAGATTGGCAGTCCCGACTGAAGCCATCTTACTTTTTTTTGGGCATGGCATCTACCTCAGCTATGGAGGATTTCATCCAAAGATTTTAAAACTAAATTCTCCGCAGGCTCAATAAAGCTCCCTGGTACGTAACAAACCTTGTAATTCACAGCGACCTTAGTTGCTTATCGATCAAAGACGAAATTCGAAGATTTAGCGAATTACAGCAGTTCAGAGAGGTTCAGTTCATTCCAACCACCTGGCAATGAGTCTGCTTTACAGCAGCGTCACAACACCCGTCGATTCAGAAGATACCACCCGCTGGACCTGTCTTTCAGGCTACCTCAGAAGTGGTAATGGATAAAGTACCAAGTTTTTTCTGTCACTTCCATTGTTATTCAATTTACTTATAATCACTAGGTGGAGAAATTTCGATATATGAACATCCTTAAGCTCTACAAATGTTACATCTATCTCATAATAATTTCAGAAGTGTTTATACAAATATGTTTACAATCGTTCACGAAGTGAAAAGAGTATACTGGGTTTGTGCAGTGTCCGTCTTGCTTTGCATACGTCTGGCCGCTTGTCCGTCCGTACGCAATTTTATTCGCCGCTAATGAAGCTAGTGACTTTACTCGTGTTAAGATTTTTCGCCTACGCCCTCTGGGGGCAGACTTCCTCTAAAGATTGCATTACAATTATTTGGATACAAATTTGGCAAATCGATCAAATCGATGTATCTCGCTCATTTTTAAAACCAGATATATATATTTTTTTGAGGCAGATTACTGATGACCTTCTTTAAAGATCGCAATAAAAGTTATTTGGATACGCTCATTGGGGACGTGGCAATTCGATAATATCGATATTTTTCCAAAATTATATATATGTATATAGTAAGGCCACCAACAGTGCAAATACACAGTGCAAATGTAGGTATGTAACAGACAGGAGGAGGCATCGCCGACCCCATAAGGAAATCAATTCTGAAGTCTTATGCGTATTAAAAAATTAGTAAGCCCTACATACTTGTACTTATTCAATGGGAATTAGCGATTTTGATGAAGGATAATACTAGTTAATAATAGTCGTAACTGTTGAAAACGTTGGTGATCTTATCCTTTTAGCTGTTTCAAGAGAATTTAAATAAGTTAAGAATGGATATGGGTGTGGTTCGTGCTCTTCTAACAACACGCACGATAAAAATGTCATTAACACAACAAGCGTTCATTTTGATAATTTGTGTTACTCCTTTTTAAAACTTAAAATAAATATTTGTATACCTTTTATGTTATAAGTATTTATTTAACCTTTATGTTATAAAATGTCGTGTTGTTTTTCACACGAGCACGTGTGGTGGTTCATGCGTGTTCGTATCACGAAAGAAACTCCCGGGCACACGCCCAACTCTCAGTTGAGAGTTAAGTAAAATCACCCATCCTGGTGATTACTCACGTCTTAAATGTACCGGCAATCACTAAGTCAGTCACTACCTCAATCAACACAAAACATTATAAACATATACACTGGTGAATTGATGATTTTTATTGTAGATGCTTCAGAATTACCATGGATGTTGATGCTGCTGTATCTTCATCGGTTGCGCCAATCGAGGAATACATATGAGTGTTTATGTGAACACATCTATTTAATAATTCGTTGAGCTGGAGGTGCACTTATCAAGTTGACCAACATGTGGGAAGCATTTAAAACAAGCTCAGATGCCAGTAAACTTCTAATTAAAGTTATGATCATGGTGGCTACTTGCTGGAGCTGGGGCTGGCTGCCACAACTAGCATGCGCTGGATCATCGCAGGGACAGGACACAGTATCTGTGTACCAGCCAGGTGACATAATACTTGGCGGGCTCTTTCCCGTTCACGAGAAGGGCGAGGGTGCCCCTCCCTGCGGACCCAAGGTGTACAATCGCGGTGTTCAACGTTTGGAGGCCATGCTCTATGCCGTTGATCGAGTAAATAATGACACAAACATATTGCCGGGCATAACGATAGGCGTGCACATCTTGGATACCTGCTCCCGGGACACCTATGCTCTCAATCAGTCGCTTCAATTCGTGCGCGCCTCTCTGAACAACTTGGATACATCCGCTTTCGAATGCTCAGACACGTCCGTGCCGCAGCTGAGGAAAAATGCGACATCAGGTCCTGTTTTCGGTGTTATTGGCGGCTCATACAGCTCGGTGTCCTTACAAGTTGCGAATCTCTTGCGCCTCTTTCACATACCCCAGATTTCTCCGGCGTCAACTGCAAAAACCTTGTCGGACAAGTCGCGCTTTGACCTTTTTGCTCGCACCGTACCGCCGGATACGTTTCAGTCTGTCGCACTCGTGGACATAATAAAGAACTTCAACTGGTCATACGTATCCACGATCCACTCAGAAGGTTCGTACGGTGAATACGGAATAGAAGCCTTTCACAAGGAGGCAACCGAGCGACACGTCTGCATTGCCGCCGCTGAGAAAGTGCCCAGTGCAGCCGATGACAAGGTCTTCGATTCGATCATAAGCAAACTCCTGAAGAAGCCAAACGCCCGAGGAGTCATTCTCTTCACCCGGGCCGAGGATGCGCGACGCATACTACTAGCGGCCAAGCGGGCTAATCTCTCCCAGCCCTTCCACTGGGTGGCCAGTGACGGCTGGGGCAAGCAGCAAAAGCTGCTCGAGGGCTTGGAGGACATTGCGGAGGGTGCGATTACAGTTGAACTGCAGTCAGAGATCATTGAAGACTTCGATCGATATATGATGCAACTAACGCCACGCACCAACCAGCGCAATCCGTGGTTCGCCGAGTACTGGGAGGATACGTTTAATTGTGTGCTGTCTCCTGGATCGGATGATGTTAAGTTAAATAACGACAACGAGAGCAATGCACAGGCCTCTGGTCCGCCCAACGAGAAGGAGAGAATCATTTGCGATGACAGTTTTAGGCTCTCGGATAAGGTCGGGTGGGTATTTGAACACTTCTATCGAAAATTATGGATGATTTGAACTAAATTCTTGAATTAAATAGAACATAATACAAGAGTTTTCATACCTGAAATTAAAGAACAACATTGCTTAGAAAAAATGTTGTATTTTAGAACTATAAAAACGTTCCAAAGTCAGAATTAAAATGTGGGCTCTGCAGCAACGAAACTGCTCTATTTTGCTTAAAATAATGTTTAAAAAAAACAAAAACAAGAATAGTTCTTATTTCTAATTTTGTATAATCAATTGGATAGTAGTTGCTGCATTCTAATTTGTATAGTAAAAATGAAAACATAATTGCTAACGGAATAAACTTTATTTTCATGCACAAATATACTATTTTACCTTATTCAGATACGAGCAGGAATCGAAAACCCAATTCGTAGTGGACGCTGTGTACGCCTTCGCCCATGCACTTCACAACTTGCACAACGACTTGTGCACCCAGAACGATCAAAATCCGGGACAGCATCATCAGCACAGCGAGTCCGTTTGGTATCGCAAGCCAGTGGACAGCTCCTCGCAGGCGTGTCCTGATATGGCCAGCTATGATGGCAAGGACTTTTACAACAATTACTTGCTAAACGTGTCGTTTGTAGGTACAGTACAGAGTTCATATTTCCTTTAAGTTATCCCAATCACAATTACTAAATGATTATTTACATTTGTACCTGTTAAGATCTGGCTGGCAGTGAGGTGAAGTTTGATCGTCAAGGAGATGGTTTGGCCAGATATGATATTTTGAATTATCAACGTCTCGACAACTCCTCCGGATATCAGTACAAGGCACTTGCATATATTGTTATAAAAACACAAACAAGAAGGAACAGTTATCTTCGTTATATATAGCTCTAAAATTGTGGATGATATGGGATTTCGCGATTGACTACCAGGACTAGGTTTTTATCGAGTCAGTCATCAGTAACATTGTAATATCAGTAAACAAAAATTGTTTTAAACATTTTTTTAAATTAAGGGAGATAAAAAAAAATTTCAAGTCGCTAGCTTTAATAGCGTCGAAAAATAGTGGCTTCATACGGACAGGTGGGCGGGCAGACGGACGGACATTGCACAAATCCAATCTAATTTAATCTTTTAACTTCATGAACGAGTTCAACAAATTTATTAATTGAGCGCTGGACAAGTTGTAGGGGTTGCTAAGTTTGAATTTTTGGTACCTCGAAGATAACTGTCTTCTTCTCTGATTTTATATATGTACATACATATTTTGTGTGTAAGGGAAATTCCTAAATACGCATTGCCCTTGCAGGTGATCGGTAAATGGTTCAATTACCTCGAAATCAATCTGGAGACTGTCGTGTGGAGCAAGGCAAATGAAATGCCTACGTCCGCATGTTCATTGCCATGCGAGGCTGGGATGATAAAGAAGCAACAGGTATTATAATGTGAATTTCTTTTAAGTGCACTCATGTTCGAACATTCGTATTCCCAGGGGGACACCTGTTGCTGGATCTGTGACAGTTGTGAGACGTACGAGTACGTCTACGATGAGTTCACCTGCAAGGACTGTGGTCCGGGTCTTTGGCCGTTTTCCGATAAGCTCTCCTGCTTCGCCCTCAATATACAGTACATGCGCTGGAACTCGCTGTTCGCACTTGTTCCCATGGCAATTGCAATCCTGGGTATTTCGATGACCATCATCGTAATTGTGTTGTTCGCAAAGAACCATGATACGCCTCTCGTCCGTGCATCCGGTCGTGAGCTCAGCTATACCCTACTTTTTGGAATTCTAGTTTGTTACTGCAATACATTCGCGTTGATCGCGAAGCCGACTATCGGCTCATGTGTTCTTCAGAGATTCGGCATCGGTGTCGGCTTTTCCATAATTTACAGCGCCCTGTTGACTAAAACCAATCGAATATCACGAATCTTCCACTCGGCATCCAAGTCGGCGCAACGCCTCAAGTACATCAGCCCGCAGTCCCAGGTAGTGATTACAACTTCCTTGATTGGTACGTATATATTTCTAGAGTTGGTAATTATATAACAATTGTTTCATTGCTGATCAAATGAAACTGCATTTTTACTGTATTTACCTTATGTGATGTAAGTGCACACGTAAACGTGGCATTGGAGACTACTTAATCCTACTATATTGGGTAGGAGATGCCTCAATCTGTCTGTTACATACACTTGCACCAAACCATTATACCCTTTCTAACCGTTTTTGAATAGGTTCAGGTGGAAATTTGGAATCAGAGCTTGTGTAAAGAATAGGTCTGAACATTTAATGTATTCATTATTATTACATGTTTTACTGTTGATTGGAACTTTTCACTTTTTTTTGTGTTATTATCGACTATGAATTCATATTTAACAAGTAAAAGTGCTCTAGTCGGAAGCGCCCGACTAGGTGATACCCTGAACCCAGATGCGATCTGTTGTTACACAAGGCTGTAGGATTTGAATTGTACTGTGATTTTTTTCATATTTCGGGCGAATGGGGGTGGTATCCGAAATATTGATTGTCTGGTGGCTCCTATAGTTTCTGAAAGAACCTCAAAAAACATGGTCAAACAATCGACAAATATCGAAAGGATTCTCAAATTTTTAATTTTACCTCACGTTTTCTTTAATAACTACTGAGTTTCTTAACCGATTATGTTGAAACTTCTGACAGCAGATTCTCTTAGACACTTATAGAATATTAAAATATTCGTGTCAACCAAATCTAGTGTCTGCAGCTCTCAAAAAACGCGAAAAAAAAGCTTTAAAAATTTGAGGTTTACCCATTAATGGGTTTGGGGTATACAAATTTTTGTTAAACAGGACGAAAGGTTATAGCTAAAATTTGAAAATATTATCCGGTTTCAAACTGATCACATATCTATATTTATTAAGATGCAAGCTTAATCCTATTATTTTAAATGAGAATGTTTGTGTACGCAGCAATACAAGTTTTGATCACGATGATTTGGATGATTGTGGAGCCACCAGGAACTCGATTTTATTACCCGGATCGCACCGAGGTTATCTTGAAATGCAAGATACAGGACATGTCATTCCTATTTTCGCAGCTTTACAACATGATACTCATTACGATTTGTACAGTATATGCTATCAAAACCCGCAAGATACCGGAAAACTTTAACGAATCCAAATTTATTGGATTCACAATGTACACTACTTGCATAATATGGCTAGCGTTTGTACCCATTTACTTTGGTACCGGCAACTCCTACGAGGTAAGTACTACTAAATTCTGCCAGTTTTCTATTTTGAAGAGTTAATGCATTTGGACTGGCCAAATAAAATATTTTCTTTAAGCAATTCTTAAAGCATTCATGATTCGACAAATTCACCCATTTATTTATTTTATTTAAACAGATATATTTGTTTAAAGCTCACATATTAAAAAGATTGTTCTAGTCGGGAGTGCCCGACTAGGAGATACCCAGCTGCGAGCTGTCGTTACATACATTTCAACCCCGTACTAAACCAAAGTTGGTGGCTCTAGTCCATATGTAGAAGCCAAGAAGATATAACAACTTATTATTTCTTCTTGGCTCTCTTATACATAAATTAAACGAATTCAATCCAAAACCTAGATTACTGGATGTCGTAAACTAGGTTGTCAAATTGGCCTGGAATTAGTTAAAAATTGTCGATTGTATAATTCTGAAATGTTTCTAATGCTCATTTATGTTTTTTATGTACAGATTCAAATAACTACATTGTGCATCTCGATAAGCTTAAGTGCTTCGGTGGCACTAATCTGCCTTTACTCGCCCAAGGTTTATATATTGGTCTTCCATCCGGACAAAAATGTGCGCAAGCTAACCATGAACAGCACCGTGTACAGACGTTCGGCGACTACAGCGGGAGCTCAGGGAGTACCCACAAGCTCTGGATATAGCCGCACACCAGTTGGATTAAATGCTGCAGACGCCGGCGTCGGAGTGGCTGCTGCTACAACTTTAGCAGCATCTGAACGACCGTCGCAAAACGGTAGCCAAAACAGCCCGAGTTCCGAGCTGGACCAAAACCAAACTGCTGTTATTCATAAGAACGAAGAATGCTTTACTAGTGCGCCCACATCTGGGAAATGCGATTGCGGGATGGGTATTGTTGATCCATCCTGCATTAGCATCGAAGATTAAATAGCAATTTAGCTAATATCGGAGGCTCATCATGTAGTGAACTGACATGCAGGTCAGACTTAATGCTAAAATGTTGTTTTTAACGTACGCAAATATTTGATCAAACTTCTGCCTTGCATATGCATTCCTCACGTAGTAAAATAAAATCAAATCAATCAGTTAAGCAATTACTTCACGTCTGCGAAAAATCAAATGTTTCACTTCTCTGAAGAATAAATCTAATAATGAAAATCGTTGTAAAAATTGTTTAAGTTAAGGCAAGCCAAAAACTTGAGTGAAGCTTTCGTTCTTAAGAATTGTAACATTTGAATACCTAAACAGTATTATAAAACCTAAGTATATCTTATATATATAAATGGTATACAAAAACCGAAATATGCTCGATCTGCGTATACCTTACGAGAACGTAGTATATCAAATTTAGTGGCGCCAGCTCTTATAGTTTCTTAGATATGTTTAAAAAACCCTGATTAACAAAATCGATAGGTATCGATCAGAAAACAGGGTGGGTTATCGATAATTCGAAATACTTTTTAAGTATGGTATACACGAACTTAAAAACCCAAACTTCAACTCTCTTGCTCTTATTGCACTGATTGCTACCAATTGGCTTGTCAAATTTTACCACGATTTCTTTAATCACTTCTGTGTTTCTTAACCGATCTTCATTTAACTTTTTGCAATAGATTCTTTCAGTGCTATATATACATATGATGTCTCTAGCTTTCATAATCTAAGAAATAAGCTTACAAATTTTGAGGTTGTAGATTTGTATCGATTTTAGTAAACCGGTAAAAATTATCGATGATCTGCGCGTACCATGGACGAGTCTATATTTGATAAATTGAAGTCTCTAGTTCTTATAGTTTCCGAGATCGACGCGTTGATATAGACGAACGGACGGACAGACAGACGGACATGGCTAGATCGACTCGGCTGTTGATCCTGATCAAGAATATATATACTTTACGTCGACGGAGATGCTTCCTTCTGTCTGTTACATACTTTTGCACAAAACCAGTTACCCTATTTACTCATTTTTAATGGGTTCAGGGTCTAAAAATTAAATTATGCATAAACTCCTATAGGTAGTGAACGAATTTGAATGTATTAGAAAAAGTTATTATGCTCTCAAACATAGCTCTTTAAGGATAAATCAATTTTATTTGCACATCGGCAAAACTGTCCGTCGAATCTGCTTCCCTTTTAAAATATAAAGTCTACCAATTATAGCAAATGTTCAAAACGGGTAGATGAATTATGAAACCATTACAAAAATGTTCACTGTACATATTTCCTTTTTTTTTTAAATTATTTTAACGATTGTTCATTGTGGTTTTGATGCTATGTATATAAGCAAATGTTTGTGTATTCCACGTGAGTAAAGTTTTGATATGTTAATACTACAAGTTTACTTAAGTAACCAGGTAGATCCATTCTTTTATTTGCAATAAACAAACAAAATATTCAGATTTTTCGGTACCAACATATAGGTAGTATGTACATATCCATTTTTTGAGTACTTTTTTGCAAAAGTTCTTGTCGCTCAAATATTAAATTAATGTATGTAGGATTAGTCGCAGATTATCCCACCTACAAATATGGTTAAGCTTATACATATGGAAAACACAACTTGAATAAAGATAAATTCAAATTTGCACGGACAAATTAGCTATGAATGTTTAAAATGTGTACTAGTGTATCAACGTTAATTGCGTTTTGTAGTCATCAGATTATTTATTCCCAAGGAAAAACTGGAATCGCATTATTTGAACCAATTTTCACAACTAAATGCCAATGTAACTAAGTATATTTAATATTTAAGCATTCCATAGGGGATTTGACGAAAATAAATAAATATATTACATAGCTCAAACGCCGTTTGTGTATCAATTCAATTCCCTCTTCATACCTTTCATACTGTCGGTATGAATGCAGCGATCTCAGAAACTACGACAGCTAGTCGGGCTCTCCCGCCTAGGCCACACTTAATAGTTTTTGTTACTATTAAAGTTGTGTTCATAAGATAACACTTTATTAATCTTAGATTTTCTGAAGATTTTTGTCAACACTTCAAACAATTTCCAAAAATACGTTTAAGGATTGGAACAAGGTTGATTGCATAATCCACCAAACCAGGTTAATCATACCAGGGTCATATAATTTTATTTTTCTGAATCTAGCGTATCTAGTCGAGAGAATATTTTACTGGTTTTAATTTATTATTAATTTAATTTATTTTCGTTTTTTTTTTTGTATTATGTACAGAAAAGTGTTTAGTTTTACAATACAATCTAAAATTAGTAATAACTTTCAATATTCTGATTTATAATTTCTATGCTATATGTAACTATCAGATTGTACAGAAATATGCTGGTGCGAGCATAATTTTGATAAAAACTTGCAATCCTTGCAGCTATGCACAAATGAAAACAATAGCTTAAATCATTTAAAAGGAAACTGCAGAAAAACATTTGTTTAATAATACAGCAATCATTTCAACTATTTTATTTAGTTGCGTTTAAGTCTCTTTTAAAGTAGATTCATTCTTAGTCTTAGTTGAGCACTGTGGCTGAGGAATGTTGCATGCTACGTTCAAATTCTTCCAAGCTAAGCGCTTGATTCATATTTAAAAGAGGCAATTTACCAGCCGATGCTCTGGCAAGCAATTCCGGCGAAAACCATTGGGCCAATTGATTTGTTGAAGGTGATAAACGTTCATCTCTATGGTAGTTCATTGGACCGATGCTATTATTTTTAATTAAACTTGTAGACTCGGCGCCTTCGGGGCCACCTAGGCGTAGTTAGGAAAAGACCCAAAAAGTTAATTTATATAGAGAGACAAAAATTACATCCTAATTACCCGGCAAAGCAGCTGATGGCTGCAAAGGCATATTAGTTTGCCCATGCAAAATTCGATGTCTGGGTTGTGATCGTGGTTGTTGCATATAATGATGTTGCTGCATCTGGGAGATTCCTTCGGTATATGGAATATTTTGAAGTGGTGAAGGTCCAACGTGCATGTTATCGTTATTTATTGTTTCCGTTGGTTGCATCGACTTTAGTTTTTGCTGATGCATTTGCATGTCATTATTTAATAAAAATGCTAGCGGAGGAATTTGTTGCGATCCAGAGTTTAAAGTTCCTTTCAGAATTGGACGACCTGCATATTTAAATATTGGACATTTATTAATATTTTATTTGTATACCCTGAACCCATTAAAAATTTGTAAAAAAAAAAAAATTGTGCAAATTTATATACCATATAGCATATTACAAGACACAAAATACATATGCACATATATATACACAAAACCCTTGTTTATGAATTTCCAATGGGTTCCCGGTGTAAAAACCGATTCTTATGGCGAGACTTTTGTGCAAATGAATGTACCCCTTAAAGTATATATATTCTTAAGCATGTCCGTCTGTCCGTCGGTATGAAAGCATCGATCTCGAAAACTACAAAAGCTAGAGACCCAGACTTTTCAACTATAGATTCTCTTAAATCAGAATAAGAACAATATATCATTTTTTTCGATATGTTAATCCGTTTAAATATTATCGATCAAAATCGATTTAAGACAAGTCTTAAAAGCGCAAGCGCTTTTGCTTGTACATAGATTTGAATACTCTTATTATGTGTACATGGCTTGGATTAGAAGTCATAAAAAAGAAATAGTAGTGTAATAGTAATGTTTCGCATATTACCGAAAGATTTGGTTGCATTTGGTGTTTGCATGTTTCCAGGAGGCCATTTGTTCGGCTGACTTCGGGATTGAGACATCTGTGGGGGTAGTTTTGGAGAAATCTGTGGGCTGTTGGCATTTAACTGATGCTGCATAGTATAGTTTCCACCCAAAATCATTCGGGGCTGCAGTTGGTTGATTGCGGGTATTACCGGTGCCTCATTCATCATATTATGTACAGTCGGCTTCTGGTGCTGAGTGGGTAATTGATATTGATGATATTGCTGGTTAATGGCACTGTTATTGTGCGAGGATGTTGTTTCTTTGTCAGCTGTCATTTTCCTTAAAACTGATGTTGGAGTAAATGCCAAAGGTGTGGGCGAATTACTATGCCTTAGGTGTTGGTTTATGCCTTGGCTCGGAGTGTTTTGAGTGAATAAATCTAAAAACCACGATGTTCGATTATAGTTTTAGTTTTAAAAATTCTATATACATTTGAAAGAATAATTTACAATAAAAACGTACCTTCGGACCCCACATTCTTGTTAAAGAATTGATGATTTTTTACAGAATTATGGGAATTTAAGTCACTCGGATACGTTAGATTTTGTTGTACGGCATTTCGACCGGAATTGGAACATTCATAAAGTACCGCTGCAATTATCTCTCTTGACTGAGGTGTTGTATTGAGATTAGTCATCTCCTTTTCTAAAAATTCAATTGAAACTTCTCCACGAACAACACCTGAAAATTAAAGTAATGTAATATTTTATATTGTCCATAGAGTTGGAATTTGAGGTTTTTATAAAGCCAATTTAAAAACCCTTTATCCCGAAATACTCACCCTGCAGCAAGTGCTGAATCTCCAGACGTTTCTGTGCTTGCAATGGTAAAAGCGCTGATATATTTGAATCATGGACACCCGGTGCCAGTGCGGGATGTATTTGGGTAATCATTTCAAGATGCCTAAGTGGCAGAGAATCAATCTTTTTAGGACGCTGCTGATATAGCGGCACATCTTCTTTTATTTGCGAGTCCTGAACTCGAGGAGCCATGTGCTGGGGTCGCTCATGAGTATTAGAACGCTGCCCGCCCCGCACGGCTGGTACATTCGTCATTATTGGGTATGCTTCCGTGACGGCATGTGAATTGTTTTGGGAGCCCAACTGTTGCAAAAGTCTTTTAAAAGCTTCGGTATCTCTGGTCACTGATTTGTCTCTTGGCTCAGTGTGAATTGACTGATGTGCATTTGTCATTGAGTTTATTATCTCATATTCCGGTCGCAAATCCACTTTTCTCATTTGTGCTTCCAAATCTTTAACACTGGGAATTTCTGAAAAACAATGCAAACAATGAATAAAAACCAAACAAGCAAGAATGCTCTAGTCGGGAGATGGAACTTCGTTACATGCATTTCAGACCCCTTTCATTCATAGTCGGAGATACCTCCTACTGCCTGTTACGTACATTTGCACAAAACCTTTATATATATAATATAATGGTTGGTTTTTATCAGACCTTCATATAGTACATTTTATACCGTGAACCCATTGAAAATGGGTAACAGTCATAAAGAGGCATCTCCGACCACAGCATTTAGCCGAGTCGATTTAGCCCTGTCCGTCTGTCTGTCTATCCGCCTGTCTGTCTGAACGCGTCGATCTCAGATATTACAAGAGCTATAGAGCCGAACTTTGAAGACCAAATGCTCGATAATCCGCTTCGTGCACCTATTCTCCAAATTTATCGTTTTTTGACACGGTTATTCAAGAATATGTTAAAAATTAAAAGAGCTAGATACGCAGATTAGGAATATTTGGATTTTTGGTCAGTGTATAAATTTGATTGCTCTTGTTAAGTGCTCAAAATTAATTTAGTTTCCATAGTGGGGGCCGAGGGCAGGCAATGAGTAAAGTGCGCAGTATGTTGAGCTTGCGTGTGTATGTGCGTGTGTGTGTGTATGTAATGTGAATGTAAGGGTTTCAAAATTTATGCAACGACAGCTCGCAGGTGAGTTCATGGTATCTCATAGTCGAACGCTCCCAATTAGAGCACTCTTACTTGTTACTAGTGATGTTAATCCGAAACAAAGGCCATCGAGTTAAAATTTTCAAACACCGCTACTGTAAACATTGATACATCGATGTTTAGATTTTTTTACATCAGGATTCAGCTTTATCTTGAAGATGCCCAAAAGCTCGATTGTTTTTAAAAGAATCGATTGAGGTACATCGAAATATCGTATGTCGATGTTTCGATCTGTTTAACATCACTACTTGTTACTTATAACTTACCTTGTGTATCTGGCGTAGATGAGTCCCCAAAATATATGGGATCGTTGCTATTTGTTGGCTCCTTGGATGCAAACCATTGGCTGAAACGCGAAGTTCCTTTGACATCGCCTTGCACCTCGCTATCATTACCCTGCAAATAATGAAATTATTTGTAACATAGACTTCAAACGTTTAATATTTACTCTAGTAAGTACGTTATATATTATAAAAACGTACACTTTAAATTTGAAGTCTTTAGTTATTATAGATCTATCTTATTACACTTAAAATTAATTTCAATTTCAGAAAATTAGTAATTTAATATATTCGATTTTAACACACATCCCATGTAGGTTGACGAATTTGGCACGTTGTTCTGTCATTTAACAATAAAAATTGAACTGAACCCCAAAAAATTTATTTTTTGTTAAAAAAAATTCTTTTTTTTTAGTTTTAATTATAATCTACAATCCAATGACGAAAGCTATAATATTCAGAGCCGACCTTATTTGTATTTTCATTTCTTCTATTCTATTTGAACCCGGAATAATAAATTTACTTAAATCAAATCAAATCAACCAGTTACAGAAAAACAGAACCTCAGTCCAAGCTGAGCCATGGGTAAAAAAAAAAACGAGTAAGATGGCTCTAGTCGGTAGTGTGCGACTAAGAGATACCCTGAATCCAGCGGTGAGCTGTCGTTACATGCATTTAATTAAACCCCTCTGTATTCATATACACGACACCACAACCGGCTGCACTTAGTAAAATAAAACAAAAATAAATAATACAAATTAATGCTCGCGCTTCGGGCTCGTTTTTAGTATGCAGACGAATTTTAGTATGCCGAAGTTGCGAAATTTCCCGCAAAAATTTCACAAAATAGGAAATAATATAATAATAATAATAACTATATCTTTCAAATGTTGGTTGCAGTTGATCTGAGAAAGCTTTTTTCCACATTTTGTTGCTTCAGAATATTTCAAATCCAAATATTCATAATCTGCGTATCTTTCAAGAGAACATATTAAATAAAATTTCGTGGCTTTGTCTCTTATAGTTTCTGAGATATGCTCAAAAAACCGGGTCAAAAAACCGATAAACACTGATTATAAGAAAACGGAGCAAGTTATCGATCATTTCAAATAATCTTGATCTGTGTATTGTATATACGAATCTAGTCCAAGTTCAGCTCTGTAGCCCTTGTAGTCTCTCAAATCGACACGTTCATACACAGGCTGTTGATTCTGATCAAGAATATATATACTTTACGGGGTCAAAGATGCTTCCTTCTGCCTGTTACATACATTTGCACAAAACCATTAATCAATTTTTACCCATTTTTATGGGTTCAGGGTATAATAATTGTCTAAAGTGTAATTCCTGTACTTACCATAAGAGCATGATTCATTGGATCCATGTTGAGAAAGGCGTCAAAATTGAACTCCACTTCAGATTTTGAAATCGGATTGACGCAGTTATTTCGTTTATTAGGCGGAACATTTGACATGGTAATTTCATCGGAATCCTTTTTGTTACTATTTATTTCCATTACATTTAAGCTAGCGATGCTGCTACTTCTGGACGTCGGAACCCCTATTTGGTTTGTTTTTGAATCAAATTCCTTGTTAGCAAGTTCTTTGACGACTTTCAAATCGGCTGTACTGTCAGCCTCATAGTCGTCGAAGCCATGTAAATCGATTGTTTCATGCTGTGATGTTGGCCCAGCACTAAACCATTCGGGTTCATGTCTATCGTGTGTTTGGTATAGATTCATGCGCTTGCCTCGACTTTGAATGGTGCTATCACCAAAATTAAATTTGTCTTTGTTGGATGTGCGGCGTCCGGCCTGAAAAATTTTTTTTCCTTCATTTTGCTCGCGACTATCGACACCTTTGCGTTCGTTAATCCGGCGATCTCGATCACGATCACGATCCCGATCACGTTCTCCCAAATTATCGTTCACCCGTTCGTTATGTTTCCCAGAATTTGTTCGCTGGCGCTGCTGATTGGCAAGACTTCCATTTTGAGGTCTGTCCTTTTCAACATTATTAAGTAGAGAGTCTGCATCCTTGTTTTTATATTCCCAATTATCGCTTCGTGGCAATAGTCGCCCACTGCCAATGCGTCTTTCTTGAACATTCAAGCCAGCCTGTCGTCCTGATAAGAATGTCGGTGATAATGCCAATGATTGTTCACTGTCCAGGGAATTGGAGTGCTTTTCACTACGATCCCACTCGGCTGACCCAGCGGATCTGCGAATAGGCGAACACAACGAATTGTTAATGGCACGTATATGAGTTTTCTGATCGGCATTGGCTTGGGTAGGAGTGGCTGGGGCTTCCTTCGCATTTAGCGGTCCGTCTTCACAATTAGTTAAGGCATTCGTCTTTTCATTTTGCAATTCGTTCGGTTCGATGATTCCTCCGGATGCTGCCACAAATCGCCGCTTTGCAAACGCTGGCATTAAATGCGACGAGGAGATGCTCCGATGGTCGATGTTGAGCGACTTATATGATCCACATAAATTGCCAGTGGTTGATGCCAAGCTGGGATGGGGGTCGTCTCCGCCGATCTGATCGCTGGAGGTAAACCGCTGGTAATAGTTGTGAGCACGTTCTCGGTTCCGCAGGGCGCGACGCGAGCTTAAAAGTCCATTAGAACTATTTAAACTTGAACTGTCCCTTTCTCTTTCTCTTTCTCTTTCCCTCTCCCTTTCCCTTTCCGGGGATAATCCAGTTTTGTTACCGTAGTTGTTGTTGCTGCTGCTACTGTTGCTCAAATTCGATGGAACTCCGTTGATTTTCCAAAAATTCAACGTCTGCAGCTCAGTTCGATTCACACAACTTGGACGTTGTCGTGCACTTCCCTCATAGCGTAGCGCCAGTAAATCAGACCGTGAATACCTGGGGATATAGCACATTTATTTCGAGATATATCAAGTCGTGTGTACTTTTTTTTCTTTTTTTGTAAGCTACACATATGTATGTAAATATTTGGTGAAAGTGTGAAAACAGTTGACCCGCTTAAAGCAGCATTTATTTATAAGAAATATAAAAAAAAACAACAAACAATATATTTTAATATATTTGTGTAAATGAATACATTGAATTTCGATAATTGCATATATACGGCCCCCCGAAGGCAGTAAATTCAATCTCTTTTTCAATTGAAGTTTCGCGCAACATGAAGAAAACAATTTCTTACCTTGAGTTATCTTTAATAGTGTCCATTTTGTACTTTCTTGCTCTTTTGTCCTCGCTTTATATGCTGCACTTTTACAAACAAATGTTGAAATACATACGTATGCCTATTGTGTGAACTGGCATACATACATGCACAAATCTATACGATTTTCTTTTTATTGAGAACTCTTAGCAATACATATTTTAATAAATATATCTGTATTTATATCATTTACTGTTTACAAAACACTGTATATTTGAATTGTGTTAAACATAGTTATGTTTGCATCCCAAGGTATTGAATTTGTTAAAATAATAAGAATTTACAAACGTACATTCGTTTTATCTCCACAATATACCTACATATGTACGTACATATGTACGATGAAAACGTGAAAATGGATAAAGCTGATTATGATTTTATTTATTTGCACCCTGCTCACATTTTCTTCTTGTAATTTAGTATAAGCATTTTTATTAATTTGTCGTTGGCATGAATATTAATTTTTTTCATAAAATATTCTCTTTTTATAGTTAAGCTCAATATTGAACTAGTTCAGTCGAACAACATACTGCATCAGGGATGTAAAAAAAATATATCGATACAGTTCTGCTCAATAGCAGCACAGGTTAATCGAATTTGTAAATGTACTAGGGATGCAATAATATAAGTATCGATAGCTCATCATACGATACTTTTTAACAATATTAAAGAAACTATCTGTATAAATACCACATGTAGTTAAAAATTTGATAGGAGATAATATTGATATAATTTTCGTGTTACTTTTTCAAAATGTATGCTTTTAGGAATTAATAAAAACATTTTGTAATTCAATTTTCCCTGAATTGTTAATGGCACGTATATGATATGGAAAGAGAGAGAGAGAAAGGGGGAGAGAGCGATGGAGAGAGAAAGAGAGAGGGAGAGAGAAATGGGGAGAGGGCGATATGGAGGGAGAGAGTGAAGAGAGATGGGGAGAGGGAGAGAGAGAAAGAGATGGGGAGAGAGAAAGGGAGAGAGAGATACAGAGAGGGGGAGAGAGATTGGAAAGAGACAGTGGAAATGTCAGTCAATAAAAACCAATGGAAAATAAATTATAGAGAAATAATGCACTATATAACACTTTAAACAGTTAACTGAAAATTAAACAAAGACATGGAAACCTTATCTGAACTCTTGAAAATCGAATAGAAGGGCGTTTTTGCATTTGACCAGTAAATTTTCAATCGGCTCAGAAACAAAAGCCTATAAGATAAAATTTGCAGATTTCTGGAGAGGGGGAGAGAGTGAGTGGAGAGAGAGAGAGAGAGAGGAGAGGGAGAGAGGAGAGAGAGACGAGAGAGAGAGAGAGAGAGAGAGAGAGGAGAGAGAGAGAGAGGAGAGAGAGAGGGAGAGAGAGAGAGGAGAGAGAGAGAGGAGAGAGAGAGAGTAG